>CM062804.1:586024373-586624373 GCA_031772625.1 Pinus tabuliformis | reverse complement strand
TGCCTCATCAATTAGTCCTAGGTAACATCGAGCAAGGTGGTCGCAAAAACTCACATGTTCTCAACACTGCTTGGAATAACAGTAGGAAAAGTCTATGTGTGCCAAAGGTTGTCCAAAATCCTAGTTATGAAGTCAAATTTGAAAAAAATCCTTAAGCGCATTGAATGCATGCAGGATCACACATTGATCTACAAATTCATAAGAGTCTCGCTGATAGAAAAGGACTTGGCTGTGTGAATCAAAGTTAAATGGAAACCAAAAGGGCATGTGGATTTTCAAATAGATCCAAAGGGTTTCTTCACTATGGTCTTTAGCAATCTTGATGACCATACAAGGGTTTTCGATAACAGGCCGTATTTCCTCAACAATTTTGGTTTATTCATCTCTTTTTGGATGCCTAGATTCAACCCAGACAACGAAAATTCTTTAGTAACCCTGGTCTGGGTTAGATAATATGCCCTACTTATATAGTATTGGTAGGAAGATATATTGGAGGGAATCAACAACACCATTATAAATTTAATAAAAACCTCAGATATTACCGAGACAAAAAGATACAATACATATGCTAGAATATTTGTGTATATGAATGTCTTGGATCCATTGCTAGAGTCAATAATAATTTCTTTGCATAATGAAGACAATACCCAATCCATTGACTATGAGAATATTCCTTTCCGTTGTCAAAGGTGTCATGAACAAGGTCACCTATAAAGATATTACCCATTGGTAAATCCACCTATGCCATCCATCCCATCTGCAGTCATAGATTCTGAGGGTTTTCAGCAACCGACAAGGAGACAAAAAAATATAAGCCTCAAAACAATAACCCTAAGGAGGCCATTCAGTCCAAAAACAAATTTGAAGTTGTGGAAGAACAATATTTTCAACAACACAACAGGGAGGGCTAAGAAGGGGTCTCTACTCGGCAACCAATAGTTATGTTGGCCATTGCAGCAAAAGAAAAGGAAAATTTCAAAGAACTTTATGGAAAAATATGCCAATTAGGAACTTGAAATGCGTGATTCTATGTCAATTCTGGAAGGAACCTTGACTAATATTAGTTCACAAGTTAGAAATAGGATCTAGATGAGATGGAGGTAGAGGAGAAACGATTTTTAGAATTAATGGAACAACTGCAGAACCATGATCCTAACACCATACCTGAATCACAAATGGAATTGCTTCAACAATCTTATATAAGAATCCAAGCCTCACTCATGGAAAAAATAAAGGCTCAAAAGGAACTTTGCACATCATTGTAGATCCTGAGATGTTAAGGACCCCCTCAAGCCTATTAAACGGGAGGAAAAAAGAGGAAGAAAAACTAGGCAAGAATTGGCTCAACAGGTTGGGGAGATTCTGACTAACTCCAGAAAAGGTAAGTTGATTCCATGGGTGTTCAACCCCACCCCCTCTACTTCCCAATGAAATTTATCTCATAGAATATTAGGGGTCTTAATAGTTGGGATAAGCAAATACTCCTGAAGGATAAAATCAAAAAAGAAAAATCAAGCATTATGATTGTACAAGAAACAAAAAGTTAGAGCGAAAACATGGAAGCACTTGTCGAAAAATGTTGGAGAGGGTGTTAAGTCACATCCTTAGATGCTCAAAGGATGGTTGGAGGCCGGGTTTATGGAATCCACAAGAGGTTGTCTTTCGTGATCGCATGGAAGTCTATAGAATCTTGGTGGATTTATTTCAACCAGTTGGGTCAAAAGAAACAGGATTTTTGGTAGTTGTATATGGGCCCAAATTACCAAGAGAAAAAGCATACTTGCTTAACAATCTTGTGTAGGTCTAAAAATTAATCCCATAAGGTAATTTTATAATTGGTAAGTATTTAAATATGATAACCTCACTACAAGATAAAAAGGGAAACATTATAAGATTAGATGTTGAGGCTCAAGAATTCAAGGACGTTATTCGTAGCATGCAAGTGATAGTAGACATTATGAATGGAACTTACACCTGGAATGATCGTTGCGAAGTTAAGCATCAGGTTACTTGTCGATTGGATATTATTTTAGTTTCTTAATCTTTGCTAGCAAAATATCAATTCTTGGAAGCATCAATTCTCCCTTTTGCAAGCTTTGATCACTGGCTAATGGCGTTGGAAATCGACTTGAAAGAAGCCCCCCCCAAAAAAATAAATTGGATTCGAATATTTTGGTTCAATGATGTCACTTTTTGGGGGAAATTAAAGCCTTTATGGAAGGATATGAAATATCCTAGTCCCTCCCCCATGTTCCATTTCTAGTAGAAGCTAAAAGTTGTTAAAAGGATCATCAAAAAATGGAATCGCAAGGAGTTTGGAGATATGTTTGAAGATAAGCATCAATTGGAGGTTGAAATGGAATATATCTAGGAAAGGATGATATTAGAAGGTCGAATAGAAGAGTTCTCCAAGAAATAAGGTTAATTATTCACCAAATTGGAAGAAATAAGGGAGTAGGAAGACACCCTATAAAGGCAGAAATCACAAGTCACCTGGCTGAAGGAAGGAAAGAAGAATACTCGTTTCTTTCACAAGTCAATGTCAAAGGATAGGCACCATAACTGTGTATTTTCCCTCAATATTGTTGTGGTCCAACGTCTCATGGATCATAAGGAGGTCTAACAAGAATTAATCTCCTTCTATGGTAATCTTCTTAAGGAGCCCGCTCCTATTGTATGCAGGAAATCTAGAAAATTGTAGTGCACATCCCAAGGCTAATGTTATAGGATTAGATGTTGTGTTGATGAGGAAAATAACTCCACATGAGGTAGAAGCAGTTATGGGTCTCCCCAAAAAAAATTCCCCTAGTCCTGATGGTTTTACTTCTAATTTCTTTCAAGCAGGTTTGGATTTCCTAAGGGAAGATTTACTAGCTTTGGTGGGGGAATCAAGAAGGAAGCATTCAATCCTCCCAACTTTAAATGTAACTTTCCTTAACCTAGCTCCTAAATATTCTCAAGCATTGGAACCTTGTGGCTTAAAACCTATTACGCTTTGCAATGTTGTGTACAAAATTATCTCAAAGATCATTGCCAATAGACTGTTGAAAATTGCAGCAAGAAATTCTCACTTTTATTTTGCCTTGATTAAATTGAGAAAATTCGAATTTCCACATTAGCAGACAACTTGGATGATGTTAACTTGTGTGACATGTCTTGTGTCACCCAATTTACTTAGTAAATTCGAGTTGGAGGAGTTAGAGTTTAGTTTTGTATGTGTGATTGCTAATTTTTAGCAATCAAGGTCAGTTATCTCAGGTTGTTTTTAGTTAAACTAGTTCCAACTTTTGGAGGAACTAGTGGAAGGTCAGTTAAGCAGTGGAACTTGAGTCAAACTTAGTGATCATCTAGTTAACTAATCAATCAACTCAAAATAGCTAGTGCATGTAGTCATATGATCAACCTAGGGAATTTCACAATTCAATTAGAGGAATTTCCTAAATAATAGGGGCTAATTCCTCAAGGGACAATGCAAGGAAATAAGATCTAATTGCAAGGCAAAATTTGAATAAGTTTGGGTCAGAGCCCTTCAGTGAGTAGAGAGATAGGTTGTGCACTCTCAGGGTGTGCTCAGTTGAGAAAAGCAATTGTAATACATATCTATTCATTTGATTAATGCAAGCAAGCATTGGGGTTTTCAATAGATTGCTTTCCCTAGATAAAAATACTTGTTGCATGTGTGTTATTTCTTCTTTCATGTCTGAGATTTTTGTTCTAAATTATGAATTAATGTCTGCAGAGTAGTAGAGTAGGCTTGTGTCTTGTGATTTTGATTAAAACTTCATGACAAATTACAAATCTACACCGTAATTTATGCATAGACTTAAGCCCTTTCTACCCTCTCTTATCTATAAAGAGAAATAAGGCTATGTGGAAGGAATGGAATTTTTGGACAACATTGTGGTAGCTCATGAGCTCATTCATTCAATGAAAAAACTAAAAAAGGCAAGTATGGTTATTAAACTAGAATTTTCCAAATATATTGACAAGCTAAACTAGTTTTTTCTCTTCCACACTTTGAAGGCCTTCGGTTTCTCGGATGATTGGACTGAATGGGTAGCTTCTTTTTCTTCCACCCCATTCATTAACAACTCTCCTTTGTCACTTTTAATGCTTCTCATGGATTTCGTCAAGGATATCCATTCTCCTCCTTTCTCTTTATATTGGCAATTGAAGATCTAGGCAAATATTTAAGAGCTACCCTATACATAAGAGGGTTGCGAGGCATTTGCCTCAACAATATGATGGATCCAATCACCCATAATATCTTATCTGGAATGTAAAGGGGAAAAAAATATGGATTACCATTGCTTCCCCAAACCCAAATGTAAGTAAAAATTTCTTCAGCGAACAAATGCCCAATTCTCGACAAACAATCAAAGTCATATGAGGACATCCTAGGAAGTCTAGAACTAAAAATGATTTGATAAAGGGTAATCATTACGAGGTGAATAATGTGGTCAAAATGACTGAAATAGTTTTCTTCCAATAGTATGCTATGGTACACATGGATGGGAAGAGGATCAAAAAGTGTCCATTTCCATGTCATATATGGAAAGTATAATGAGAAACAAATGACATCCATTACATAAGTAGACATGTAAAAAGGAAGGTTATGAGTGGCCATTTGTTTAGAGAAAAAATAAAGAATGTTTTTGGATAAATTATCAGATATAATTTGGGCCCAATTAATTTTTTTTTATTAGAATCCTTATCAATGAGAGGGACCCGGTCTATAAGGAGTTGTGAGATGTTTGGATGGGAAAACAACCAGTAGAGCATGGAAGTGACATAGCAATAAGGAGGGGCTAAAGGTTGAATGACATACAAGCGAGAGGAATCTTCCTTGTGCTTATTTGGGTAACTTCACTCTCTAATCAAGCTAGGAAGTCCTTTTTGTTTACCCTTGCATTCTTCTTTCATGAAGCTTTCAATGAACTGAGAATTATATACTAGAAGTGGCTTAGGAAAATGATACATATCCTTAATATGTTGTGCCTTGAAGGAACTAATGATTTTTCCTTGCGAGGTGAAAATTTTCCTATCTGTGATATCAACATTCTCCACCACCTAGTGAATCACATCTGTGTAAGGGAAAAGCCTGAGATGCATGGAAAATTTGTGCAACGGGATTTGAAAACATCTATGTTCGTTGTTTTATAAGTTTTTTTGATGCTTTGGTTTGCAGTCGCCACTATTGGCAGTTCAAAATATTTTGCTGGCAATTCTTCCTCAAGTGTCTCATATATGACATTCCTAGATGAAATGTCAAAGTCCCTTGCACACATAGTATCAAAGAATAGAAAGGTATTTAATAAATTATCATCAATCATTTCTTTGAATGTCGGTTGTTGCGGAGCTACTTTCTTCTTTACTTTCACCACTCTATCAGTTGGTATAGGGATTTCCACAGTGATATGTTGTAACAGAGAAAATCAACATTAGAGGGTTTTACCGAGTAAATGCCATATAACCACAACTTAGTACAATTTCAATCAATCAAAAGAGGCATTAAAATATAGCATGCAACGATTAATTGAATTAAAATGTGGTAAGTACAAAGAATTTAATATAAGCACACTTTTCAATTATTCGTACCAAGGTGATAGTTGTTAAAGGACGATATGTGGTGCAATTTAATAGAGTGAAAAGGTGCATTAACATGTAATGTGGTCTCTTATGTCATCCTGTGGGGTTAGACCTTGGAAGGAACAAAGGAGATATATTTAAACAATCACCATGTTGATTGGGCTTCGGGATGACATGATGCACGGACAAGCATATTCCAATAGAAGATTGTATGAGCGTTAAGTAGATGAGCCAAGTCATCCCGAGAGGAAAATCCTAGAAAGAATAAGGAGTTCGCGCATTGTAAAAGGGTTAAGATGACTGGAAGCAGGCAAATGATGAAAGGGATAACTTCATTGTCTAATGATAAAGCATAGGGAAAAGTGGGAGTGGGGCTAAAGTTTAAGTGACATGATGAGTGTCCCAATGCTAGACTCTCCCAACACTTTCAAAAGGATGGATGGTTGTATCTCCTAGGGAAGAAGGGTTGGGATGACATGTAAAGGGGAAGGTGTGAAGGACCAATAAAATGGTCTCAAGCCACATGATATGGTAGAAGGATGGCTCATGAAAAGTGTTGAGTTGTCCCAGAAGGCGGATCCTAGATGAATTTAAAAGGTGCAACTTGTGAATAGCCCAAGGGAAAACCTCCAGGAAACATGTTAAGCAGAGAAGTAAGGGGCAAAAAAGCATTAAAATAAAGATTTATTAAAGCAAAAAAGCATCATACATAGATTTATTTGCATAATGTTCGGTTGCGGTGGTTCTAGCCTTAGGCCTTATTATGTATTTTATTAAAATCTGCATAAAATTAAACCCTAAGCTAAAAGCATATAAAAGTATAAAATCAAAAGGTTTTTTGAGTTTTTAAAAGAGAATTTAAGAAAAACTCAAGTTTAAAATTTTTAAAAGGGTCCCCATTTTTACTATGGTATTAATATAAAATGGGAGGTTGTTGTTTGCCACAACATGGCCTTCCTTTCACCTTCTAATTGAACCATAAGAAGAAACAACTTTTCACTTTTTTATTGAGATCAATGAAATTGTAGTCATTGGGACTACCTCTGGTATCCTACAGGGCTAACCTTTGAGAGTAACAATGACGCTACAAGGACAAGGCTCATACATAGAATGATGTTTCCACATATAAGGTTGTACTAAAATAACATCACAAACTTCAAACAATGAAAAATCACACAATACCTCATCTTTGAAGGGATTGATATTGTAGGATAGGAAACGTTGTTGGCTAACACAAATGTCTCATCCATGGCTCAACCAACTAATGGTGTATGGTTGGAGGTGTGGTATTTTCGATAGCTTCAATCTCTTGATGACATTGGCTGATATCGTATTCTTTTAGCTCCCTCTATTAATGATAAATGGAGTTAGCTCCCCTTCACCTACATCTATGGGTGCAAGAAAAACCCCCCTCTTCAAGCTCCTTAGGCTTGTCTAGTTGGATATTTGTGGTTTTGATGGTAGCACTAGGTTCTACATCGATGATATGCTTCCCTTCATCCTCTTCTAAATTAGAATTAGATCCAAAGTCTATTTCCTTTTATGTTAGCTCCGCTAACAATGATTGGTTTGAGAAGCATTCATCAATTTTGTTCTAGAATATTTTGTGGAACTTACACCACTTTCTATTGTCCTTTCTTTACTTCCCATCACCCTTTTTTGCATGTGACTTCAGTTGGTAGTCTTGAGTTTGACTATCCTTGCTTTTTCTCTTGTTCTATGAGTTAAGGGTTTCATTTTCCAAGCTTATGCTATGGCATATTTGTCGGCCCAAACTCCCAATTATTCCACTGCTTTAGTTTCTGCTCGATTTTGACAACATATTAGTAAGAAACTCCCAATGACGAGATATCCAGGAAATCCATCTTCATTTGCATGTACGTGTGTATGCCACTGTAGTAATTCAAGAATAGGTGCCACTTAGAGTCTCTAATACCCAATTTTGAATGCAAGGTATGGAATTATTGGTGTACTCAACGACCATCTATTCTCTCTCCTGTGTTATCACTCCAAAATTTCTCTTGAGTTGTTAGGAAAGAAATGACAGAGGTAACCACAAACCTACTTTGGAGATTAGGATCTAGCCTTCCTAATGCTCAGAGAGGGCTCTCTCTTTATGATTTAACTTTGTTTATTTAATTGATTTTAGGCTAGCTATGATTGTACTAGGGTTTTGGTTTTGATTTGGTGGTGGGATCACTTACTTAGATGGATAGAGGGATGTCTTTTACCATTGGGCTATGGGGTCAAATGTCAAGAAAAAAGGACTGGATCAAGGTCTAAATATAATGTTTACAGGGAAGGCAGTTAAGTAATTTCAGATCTTAAGGCTGGATGGTGAAGTGGTTTCAATCGGATCAAAGGAGCAATTAAGGATTCCTTAAACCGGATTATGAAGGAAGTGAAAGAGGTCAACCAGGATGGGAGAGAAATTAAGGATTCTCAGATCCAGATATTAGAGGAAAACATTAAAATGATTAATTTTTCAAGACAAAGTGTACTTAAACAAATTCTAAAATAAATTTCCAGTTAATTCATTCAATTTTAGATAACATGTAAGTTTGTGAAATACATAAGAGAATAATAATTTGACAAAAGAAAATACTTCACTGTAATAGCTCAACACATGAATCCTATAATGAAATCTCTTTATTACTCAGTCCAGTCTGCTAACTTGAAAAATTGGTACAATAACCCTCAGGTTTCAGATCAATACAACTATAGAAATGTCTAGCAATCCACACTCAATACTTCGAATTATGAAGTATTTATACAAAAATAGTTTACAAAATATCCCAAACTGTCTTGGGAATTAATCTAGGAGAAAGAAATATCTTCATGCAAGAAGATAGAGATAGATGTTCAACTGTTGTATGATGTCCCTATTTATTTGGTTGTGTTGTCTTTATGCTCTAATATTTTGTTGTTTATTCTCTGCCTTGCTGTTGGTCTTCACATTGACTATTCTTTTTTACTTTGCCCTTTCTCAACTGATACACTTTACCTGATACTCTTTCACCTGGCTGATCTGTCATTTTCCTTTCACTGTGCTGTTTTCACTTTTACTGTGCATTTTTACATTTTGACTATGCATTTTTACAGCAAGTCATTTAACTTCTCCCATGTGTTTGCATCTGGTAATTGAATATTTACCATCCTCCTGTAAATTTCATCTGCTTCTGTGTACTTGGAAAAAGTGGGTTTATTTACAAAAAGGTGTTTTACCTCATGCTTGAGGTCAAACAAATTCTCAAATGTCTGATATAGCACCTTTCCAGTAGGCATCCCCTTCATGAAAGAATTACTTGCTTGATCCTTTGCCACCTCTCTTATCCTTTTGTTGCAGTCTTCCTGTGGCATCAACTTGTCATTTATCACTAAGGTATTTGACAGACCTTTCTGCCTCAAAACATCAAACTTTACCATGAACCTGTCTATAGCCAGTTGCATGGTTTCGAATTTGTCTTCAAGGTTCATAATCAAATTCCTCTTGGTGAGCACATTTTTTACTTCTAGTATGGTGCGAGTCCTGTCAGTTATGTCCAACTCCTACAATTCATATTTGTTTTTTGAGTTAAGGAAATGGATTATTCTAGTGGCTTCTTCTGGCATGTCTCCCAATTCTACCTTAACTCTTTGTATTGCTTTTGTAGCCTCTTTAACTAAGTCACTTTGTTCAAATATGACTTGAATGGATGGCCAAATATCATTGACAGAGTCAATGATATTGGTCCATAACTATTCTTTAGCTTGGCCAAGTGGCTCCTTTAATGTCAATTCCTTCTCTAAGCTCTTCATTCTTTCAATCAACCTGATTGAAATCTAAACTTCCTCCTTGTGCATAATCTGTTCAAGCTTATTATCATTCTCTAGACTTGTTATCTTTTCCTTAAGCTTATTTATCTTTGTGGTTTGAATGGACATGTCTTCCATTGCTTTGACCAATTTGCTTGCCTCATCACCTGACTGAGTTGTTGTTGTTGTTGAACCTGTTTTTGATGTAGATGTTGTTGCAACTGGAAGTGTTGTAGCCAGTGGAGCTGTAGGAGCCAATGAAGCTGCCAAGGTGGATGGTACTACAGTAGTGACTGCTGGAATGATAGTGGCAATGGCAGTCTCAAGGCTGGCTTGTTTCAACTGTATTAAGTTGTCCAACTCCTTCTCCATTTCTTTCAAATGATCATTCAATTGGAGAATAAGGTCCATCATCTCCTCTTATTGGGTCTAGATTTCAAGGATCTCCTTTTTCTGTGGATGCTCTGAATGAGGCAGTTTTAATTGCTTCTTCAAAGCAACAATATCCTCATTCTTTTTCTTTATTAATTTCTCTGCAGCTTTAACATCATTGGGATTGTACCCAAGCTCAATTACCAAGTCTTCGAGTGACTTGATTCTGTTGTCCTTGGCCTGTGAGGAGGCCTTTTCCAGCTTGTACTATGTAGTGATATTATCCAATGAACTTTGAAGTTTGTGTGCAGTCATAGCTTTACTTGTCATGGTGGATTAGATCATCTCACCTGCCTATTTATGAAACTCAATTTGGTCAATGGGGTGAGCATGCCTGGCCAAAACCTCAAAATTTGTTTTCCTATAGTCTTATGGTGATCTTGGGTGTTGGATTGTAGGTTGCATGAATGTCATGTGCGTTTCCCTATTTTGATGTCAAAGGATGACATTAATTTGTTTTGATTTGCAGGTGTCTGCTTGAAGTATTGGGCATAAGTCTTAGCCTTCAATGTCTCATTCCTCAACTTAATTTCCTTGTACCTATCTTTAATATCTTTCTCTTTATCCACGGGCCTGGTGAATGAAGAGACCTCAATGTTGAACTGTCTCTCAATAAGTTGAGTGTTTGATGTAGAGGGCTGGTGTGTTTCTCCTGAAGTTGCTGGGCCTTTGCTCCTTTCCACCATTGTATCAGTGTTAGTGATTTCCACTGTTTCAACGGTGTCTTCTTGTTTAGTTACAAGATTAAGCTTGGGCCTCTTCCTATAACTAATCTCAAATTTTTCATCTGTGGTTTCCATGGCTGAACTAGAACCTTATTCCCTAGTTCTCTTTGCATTTCTGTATTCATTTGTTGGAGTCTGTAAAAGAGGAGGAGTATTCATTTGCTCTCCTAGGTCTGGAACCTGCAGAAAGGAACTAGTATCAATCTGATTTTTCACATCTATCAATGTATTTTCCACATCTACTACAGTATTGTCCATGTCTATCAAAGTGTTTTCCAGCCATTTAGACTGGTTGGAAAATGTCTCAATGTCCGACTTGTGATGATGTATGAAAGGGCCCAATTTGACTTTGAGCCTTAGTTTATTTATGACTCTGTGAGGGTCATATTGCCACCATAAAATTATTCTTAAATTTCATCTCCTGTAGAATCTTATCAGCCTCTGGTCCAGCTTCCCTATTATTACAAATAAAGGGGCCCAATTAGTTTTTCACTTTAAATTGAGTCTTCTTCTTGGCTGCCAGGAAATTAACCTCATCAAAGTTTATAATCTGTCTAAAGTACTCTAATGCAAATATCCTCATAGGGAGGTATTTGGGCAATTTATAAGGAGCTAGTTGGCATCCATATATCTTAATCTCTGTGTGGTCCTGGTATAGATACCAGTCTCCCACTTTACTATTCTTTTCCAACTGTAAAACCCTTTTAATTTCCTGACTGATCTTGGGCTGATAGCTACTAGTTAGCATGTTTATAACAGGATGAACAAATGAATCAATGAAGTGTTTGTAAGTAAATACAGTGGAGTACTTTTGGATCAATGGTGTCCAATAGATGACTGATCTTGGATTGCCTTTGGTGTCTAACTTCTGAATGTTGACAGGGAATTTGTCTGACTAGTAGTACAAGAACATATGAAATAAAACTAAAGAATACTTGAAAACTCTCTCATTTGGTAGTTTGATGAATTGTTCATGCATTCTATCTGCTATGAACTGAGCATAGTTATAAATTATAGCAAGAGGCTTGCCTAGGCAAAAGATAGAAAGGAAAGCAAGGACAACCTCATCCACATGTTCATCTGTGGTGTATCCTAGAATGCAAGAGAGCATGGTTATGATTTGTCTGCCTGTCTCAGAAAAAATGGTGGCAGCATATGGAGGACTTTCTGTTGGAGTATGAGACTCCTCTATGATGAAAGTTTGAAAAATTTGGGCCATCTTGGGAAGGTCTAACTTGGTATAGAGGTCAAGTAAGCCTTCAATTGAAAGTGGGGTCTCATTTGGGCTTGGCTGGACTTACAACATTTGATTAATGGATTTTGCTGTAATGGTGAACAAAACTTACTGGTGAGGGGTGATAATGGCTCTTTGGATGGGAATGTAGCAAGCTTGGTAGAAGTGGATGATTTCTGGGAATGGGTGTACTTCTGGGAACAAGTACTTGGGAAAATTGGACTCCCAAAGGTGAATGCCATCATTCTGGTTTAAAAACTTGTCTTTACTCCAGCAGTGGAGTTTTAGTAGGTAGGTAGGGGAAGTAGTGTCCTTAAGTTGGAAATATTTGTCTGCTAATGCAAGGTGGTCAATATCCAAGTGAGGGGTTTGCAGAGGTCTTACGTCTAGAGAGGTTTGGGAAGCCATAATTGGGTTTACTGAATTGAATTAGGCTTTCAGTGGTTTTAGGAGTGAGGCTTAGAAGATTTGGAACAGTGGGAGGGTAATTATATTATGTGAAAAAGGGTTTTGGGATGTACAATAGGTTTCTTTTCAATTCAGGAAGGTTTATTAATTAACCATTCAATTATAACTGCGTGTTTTTAAAATTCAAGGGTCATTCTGGTTTTTTCCAAGAATACCTGGAAATTGGCGATTTGGCATGCATGCTGGGTTTTGTGGTAGCTACAGAGGGTACTGAGGCTTGAACTAGTTATACGCTGCTTCAATGTGGTGTTCGTAGCGTCTTAGGGTGGTAAAAGAGGATGAATTGGTCATTCAAAGGTTCAGGGTGTCACAAATGGCTTAGAAGAGGTTTACAATGAAAACAAATGAAAAGAGCGATTTGGGGCTTTTTCAGCCTTTTAACCGATAATGGTCACATTTTGGCATGGAAATTATTAAATGAACAGTGGGCAGGTTTTTTTTAGGTGGGGAGGTGGTTTTTTGTGCCATTGCACCTCTTTTGGATGGCTGGCGGTGTTTTTCGCGAGCATGCGATGTAACTTGGTATTGCCACGTAGCAAAATAGTGCCCAGCCAAAACCATGAATCTCGTGTGCTCTCGGGCTGTTAACGGTCGGAAGATGAATCCGCACGATATGGTTGTACACCATTGGATCTGGGGGTGGGAGATCGGAGGGATATCACACAATTGAGTTGCACGGACATAGTCGAGAAAGTGATTGGCGAGGTTCAAGATTTAATTACAAAGAATTGTAATTAATTAACGAATAATGTGAGGATTTTAGTACAAGCCAATGGTTAATAAGATGGGACCATGGGTTATGTGGTGGGGGTTTCTTAACTGCACCAAGGGTTGGTGGGTCAAAAAGGGTATCGGGGAAATATGAAGTGGGGACGTTAATTACATAATGCGGGAATTTTAGGAAAAACTTAGGATAAAGGGTTTTTGTGGGTTTTTAAGGGGAATAGGGAAATTAATAAGGGGGGAAGGTAATATTTGTAATGGGGAATGGGTTTCACACTAGGGAAAGGGGTTTTGGGAAGGGATGATGATTTTTGAAAGGTAATTTCTAGGGAAATGTGTGAAACCAAGGGGTAAAAGGTCAAAATGAGGGGGAAGGGTATTTATAAGTAATGAAGGGATAATGGGGAAATTAGTAAATAAGTATGTGGGGGTATAGTGAAATAAGGGGAAATTAGTAAACAAGCTTGGTGAATATCCTTTCTTTTTCTCAATTCCTCCTGCACATGAAACATAAGATTAAGCATGATAAATGTGCTTTTGACTTAGCAACCTTGTGCACTTTGCAAAACTTCTTCTACCTACCCTTTATTTACCCTAACATTTTTTCTTCATTTCAATGGGTGCATTTGAGCTTGCTGACCCTTTATTTCCTTTTCTTTTGATAAACAAACTATCATTTCAATGGGTGCATTTGGGCTTGCTAACCCTTTATTTCCTTTTCTTTTGATAAACAAACTATCTAATTCTAACCTTATAACTTCCAATGGCTCAGATTAAACTGATGAGCTCATTATTATTCTCTACCTAACTAATGATCTGCCAAGATTAAACAGTTTGGATAGATCTTTATTCTCTATCTATCAACATGAAATTTAAAGCATGAATGAGTCAAGATTAAGCTACTTGACCAACATGGATTGTGGCATTTTTGACAAGCTGCACAAAACCTTATTTTGCATAATAAAGTAAAAAGTAGTGGCATTTGAATTTGCACACTTTCATGATCCATTTTTATTTCTTTTTGGGGTTCATATTTTTCATTTTTTTGATCTTTCCTTTTTCTTTCTTTTTTTCCTTTGATTATTCTTTTATGACGTACCCTCTTTACATTTTTTAATTTTTTAATATGTAAAACATTTTGCAGAAAGCAAAAGTATGTACAATATTACAAGACTAACCATAGCCAATTCAAAATTATGAATCCTATTATTATAGGACCCTAATAGTGGTTGCACATGGGGATGGCATTTCCTGGTGAAATGTCAAGAACTTTAAGATCAGTAGCCTATGAAACTTTGAATGTGGCTGGCTTGCAACTACTCCTTTGTGATCTGCTTTATTCATACATATGATGGTAAACCTTTCAAAGGTTAGGGCCTTCTCTCCAGGCTTCAACTTTAAAATATTACCATCCAAACCAATCTAAACTCTGTCATGTTATATACAATGAACAAAGTAAAATTAACTATTGTTAATCTGTGGATAAGTAATTCTTCAACATTCTACCATTGAATGGTCCTCCTGGTAGATCTGTTCCATCTAACTGTCTCAAGAAAAATGCATTGTTACCTCTGTAACCATAAATGATATAAGGGCCTTGCCATAGGAAATCAAATTTGCCATGTTTACCTTTTTCTTCTCTTCTAGAATCCCATTTAAGTACTTTGTCAACTATGTAAAAATCACCAGCTTTAGTTTTCTTGTCAAAAATCTTTTTGATTTTATCCTGGATCACTTGTGATTTGACATAGACTTCTTCTCTGGTTTGCTGCAAGTGTATTGTCTAATTTATCCTCCTTTGGATGTCATTTGGTTCAACTTGCAACTCTTGAATCATTTTCATTATTGGTACTCCTAAAGAGGATGGAAAAACAACATCCATTCTATATACTAGCTGATAAGGAGATGTACCAATGGACTTTTTGGTAGTTAGTCTGTCTGCCCATAAAGCATTAACCAACTTTTTATTCCAGGTTTTCTTGTTGTCTTCTAGTAGTTTCTTGAGGATATTAACAAGGCTTTTGTTTGAGGATTCTGCAAGTCCATTGCCTTGAGGGTAATAGGCAGTGGAATGGCCAAGGATAATGTGATATTTGTTACAAAAGTCTATCATTTTCTTGGATTTAAAAGTAGCTGCATTATTAGTAATGAGCTTTTGGGGGCATCCAAATCTTGAAAGGATATTGTTTTCAAGGAATGAGATAATGACAGAGTTTGTGGCTTGTCTAGAAGGGATGGCTTCTATCAATTTAGTAAAGTAATCAGTGGCCGTCAAAATCCACTTATGCTGGGCTGAAGAGGATGGGTGAATTTCCCTAATGAAGTCTAAATCCCATTGTTGAAATGACAGTTTTGTGGATATGGGTTTGAGAAGTAAAGGTAAGAGCTTCCTTTTGCCCTCAAATATTTGGCACTTATGACAGGAGGTCACATGTTTCTTGACATTTTCAAAAAGGGTGGGCCAGTAAAAACCCGCCCTTAGAACCTTATCAACCGTTGTTTTCCAATATAGGTGTCCTCCACAATCTTCTGCATGAAATTATTGCATAATTTTGTCAGATTCATCTTTTAATAAACAATTTAATAGAATGCCACCATTATCATTCCAAAATAAAGCATTGTCTATGATACAATATTTCATTGATTTCATTTTCAAAACTCTACCTTTAGTTCTAGATAAACTAGGAGGAGCTTGTAGGTTTAGTAAAAAAAATATGATATCTGCATACCAAGGTGAATTCATAAAAGGTTCGCTGATCTATGGAGTCACCATCTCTTCATGATCATCTAGGGCACTAATGAAATTTATATCTAAGGCCTGACACTTCGATTCAACCATGAGTTTAGCTAAACCTTGGCCTTTGATAAGTTTTGTAGGCTTTATTTCTATGTCATCTTCCAAAATAGTGGCAATCCATTTGCCTCTCTTTCCATCAGGCCCATCCTATGTTAGAATGTTCTTTACTACTAAATTTGGAACATAAGCAATGATGTGTGAATACAAGATGTATACTATGAAATATTTAATATAATTTACTAAATCAAGTGCTTGCTTTTCCATTATGTTGTACTTTAGTGTAACATCTCTCAAAGATTTGTTGAAAAATGCAATAGGCTTCTCATAACCTTGATCATTCTTTTGCAACAAGACTGCTGCAATAATATGTTCTGAAGCAAAAGAAAAAATTATAAAATCTTTTTGGAAATTAGGACTTATGAGGACTGGTGTTTTAGTAAGGGCTTCTTTGATTGCCTCAAAAGACTGTTTAGCCTCTACTGTCCACTTAAGTGCTGAATCTTTCTTTAACATGTTATTTAGTTCTCTAATTAATTCTGCTAAATTAGAAATGAATCTCCTAAGGAAATTTATTTTTCCTAAGAATGACTGTAATTATTTGATGTTTCTAGGATGAGTGATGGTCAGGATTGCCTCTATTCTAGTTGGATCTATTCTAATTCCATTTTTGGATATTATGTGTCCCAAGAGTTTTCCTTCTTCTAGACCAAAGAGTGTCTTTTTTGGATTTAAGGAAATGCCAAATTTTCTGCATTTAATGAAAGCTATTCTTAGGTGATCTAGATGTTCGTTATCTGATTTGGAAAAGACTGTGGTGTCATCTTGGTAAACAACTAGAAAGTCATGGATTTCTTTAGAAAAGGCTATGTCCATAGCTCTCTGGAATGTTGCTCCAACATTCATTAATCCAAAAGGCATCTTCAAATACATGAAAGCACCCCAGGGAGTGGTAAATGCACTCTTTGCTTGATCCTCTAGTTGAACTAAGATTTGGTTGTATCTAGAGAATCCATCAAGTAATGAAATTCTGGATGAGGCCACTACCCTCTGAAGAATGTGGTCCATTTTTTGGAGAGGATAGCTGTCTTTTAATGAGACTTTGTTCAAGTTTCTGAAATCAACATAGAGTTTGATTTCTCCTGTTTTCTTCCTAATAGTGACCAAATTAGAGACCCAATCTGAATATCTGATGGGTGCTATGATTTGGGCATCATACATCCTTTTTACTTCTTTTTCAATTAATGGCATAAGAACTGGATTAATTCTCCTAAGCTTTTGTTTAAAGGGTTTCTGATCTTCTTTGAGGGGTATCTTATGTTGAATAATGTTGGTATCATAAGACTTAAGGTCTTCATAACTCCAGACAAAGACATCTTGAAACTCTTTGAACAGATTTATATATTTTAGTTTTTCATGTGAAGGTAATGCTTTGGATATTTTGATAAGCTTGGGTTTTTCTTTTGTTCCTATGTTACATTCTTCTATATCTGCTCTTAAAGGTTCCATCTTTGGTTTCCTAGCTACATCATTTGAATCAAACAAATCTTCTAATGGGACTAATCCCTTGGGAAAAAATTTATCTTTAAGGTTTAAAATTTGAGGATCATCATTCATTATTTCTTCTATTTCTACCTTTTCTAAGTTATATATTTCTACTTTAGTGAAATTAGTGGGTTTATTCAAATCTAAAGCATTTATATCTATCTCACTATCTATGTTATTATCTACTGTACAATCAGTATCTATGTTACAATTTTGAAACTCTCTTTCAACATTCATGAAATCATAAATTTGAGAATCTTGTGAAAAAATTTGCCAATATTTCAAATTGTCAAGCATAACAGGCATATATCTCACTTCTGCAGTGTACTTGTGGTTGGGCTGAAAGGGCAATTTGCAGGTACTAGCAAAAGTGGCGAGACTATGAGTTTGCATATTCTGTTTCCTAGGAATGGAAGCAAAATCAGCTTCCGGAAGGTCCTTAATCAAATCTAGGACAATCTCTCTATATTGGCTAAGTTTGGGATTATTCACAGAGTATTCACCTTTGATTTGTTTTATAATCAATTATGAGTCTCCCATGATAGAAAGTCTCTTGGCTCCAAGTTTTCTAACCATTCGTAGTCCTAATATTAGAGCTTCATATTCTGCCATGTTGTTTGTGCATTTAAAGTTTAATCTAAATGCATGACCTTCAGAATGGTTATTTTCCATGTCGTGAATCCAAACTCCTGCACCTACTCCTAATTCACAAAGCCATCAAAATCCAAATGCCATAGAGACTCATGTAATATGTTTTCACTATCAGGTGATTTGCGTTTTTCTTCTACAGCTGTAATTTAATTTTTCCCATTGTATGAATTGTACAAGATAAAAGAGTCCATATTAGAATGCATGGAGTATATAGGGAAATTCTGTGGTTTTTTTGCACTACTCACCATGTATTTCATTAATGTTTCTTTCTAAAGTTTCCTTTGGTGACCAAACACAGATATGGTGGCATATGACGTGTCTAACTGTAAAGATCACTGCAATTTTTCTCCCCATGAGCGAGATAATAACATTCCATACTTGGGTGGGGTATCAGCAACTGCTATGTTCATGCCAATGCTTTTTGGTGGGCACTGGACTAGAATCACACACAAATCTTTAATCAGGCCAAGGCATTTGACTTGGCTAGAATCAAAGGAAAAGAGGTCCTTTTATGGTCTGGTGATATCTAAATTTAATCTCTCCATGATTGCTTTTGGAATTAAGTTATGGGATGCCCCTAAATCTAGCATAGCATTATGTAAGATTTTATCATGAACATTCAAGCTAATGTAGAAAGGAGGAATACCCCCTTGTTGATGTGTGCCATTTACTTCAGGGAAAAAAAATAACTCAGGTTGAACATCGCTAAGGTTTACAACATCTTCTCCTTCACCTATGTTTAGTGTTTGAATGATTTGTGCTCTATATGATTCATTTTTCACTAGCTCAGTCAAAGGAACTGATATTTTCAACTTGGCTATCTCAGTCTTAATGTTAAATGGAATTTGAGTTTTGCTTGATTAGATGAGATCTTCCTGAGCAATTGTGGGATGTGTAGTTTTATCTTCATTTTCAGTACTTGGCAATTCAGTTTGTGTATCAGCATTTTTGTTCTGAATTCTCTTATTTGGAATGATTTGAGTAATAGTTTCAGTTTGAGTTTCAAATGAAGTTATATCTACAATTTTTGGGCTGGAAGTCTCTTGAGTTCCCTTAGGGAGATTTTGTAGAACTTTTCTCACCGAAGCTTCTGTTATCTTTTTAGTTTGGGTTTGGATTGATTTCTTAGTGGGAATTTCAGTATTCTTTTTGCTTCTAAGGCTGTCCAATTTGTGAACTTCATACATAGCAAATTCATAGCCTTGTTTGAAGTCAAAGGATTCTCCATATTCTAATTGTAATTGTTGTAGCATGTACAATTCTTGTTCTTCCTGAGTAAGAAAAACACCATCTTCATTTTTAATTCCTAATAGATTTATCTAGGTAACCTCCTCTTCTTCATGGTTTTCTGAACCCTCAGCATAGTTTTCCTGGAAAGGAGGTCTAATATGTTGATCTAGTATAGTATTTTTTCCATTGTTAGGATTTTTCCTAAAGTTGGGGTTTCTTATTGGGGGTGGCTGTTGATTTTCTCATTGAGTTTTTCTTTCCATGTTTTCTAATCTATCCATTATCCTTTCTACACTCTTAGCTAAACTATCTATTTTACCATTTGAAGTAGAAGTTTCCTCTTTAATGACAACTCTTTTCTCATTTATCAACCTAGCTTTCTTAGCTAATAAATTTTCTTCTACACTAACAACATTACTTTTCATTTGTTCCAATGTTTCAAGGTTTCTTTCCCTTAATTGTTAAGACATATCAGTGTCAAACCCATCAGGGAATTTGATGAGTGCTAGGTTTGGTGGAGGTTTGATATTTGCAGGGATTGCATTGTAGATACTGTTGAACATGGTACAATAACCCTGAACTGATTCATTAGGAGCTCTTCTAATGTTATCATATTCAAATAGTATTTGCAGAGGGTTTTTCTTTCTTTCCCATCTATCAATAAAAAATCTATGAAAAGCAGCTAAATCTGCAATATGATTAGCACGTAAACCTTTGAACCATTTTTAACATCCCTTGTCAATGTTTGGGAAAATAACCTCATTTGAACATTAGACTCATCAATCTCATGCAATTCAAAATAGCTAGTGATTTGTTCACATGATGTTGGGTAGTATACTGACCAGTAGCATCAAACAAAAATAATTTGTTTTGGTAATCTTGTGGCATGCCAAGTAGTTGAGCTAGTAAAACCAAAGGTGCATATCTGTCTGCCATGGCTAAGATTTTGGTTTGACTGTGTGGCAAAGCAGTGGCGCTTGGAAAAGAACTTGAGATGGTTGTGGATGAACTAGATGAGCTTGAGTTGTTTGGTTGAAGAGGAAGTTGAGGAATAACTGGTTTATGGGAATGAACTTTGGTGGATATTATAGGTGAGGTGGTAGTAAATGAAGTTGTATTTACAATTTTTAAAGACTCTATAGAAAGTTCAGAGGCACCAACAGTGAGGCCAGCTAATTCAATTGATTGTTGAAGAAGCATCTTCTATATGGTTTATCAAGGTTGAGGTTAAAGCTTCTAATTTATCAAAAGTATCCAAAACAAGTTGATCTAAATCTAGATGTATAGGCACGTTTTTTTACTCAATGAATTGAATAAAATTAGGGTCTATTACAGTTTCATGAATTGAATTTTCTGATTTGGTTCTAAACAAAGAAAGCTCAAATGACAAATCAAACTGAATATCCTCTAAACTTGATAATTCTTTGGGGAGTGAGTTTGCTTTAATTAACTGACTACTACTTCCTTGAATTTCTACCTTTTTTTATTTCCTTAAAATTCTGTCAGGGTTATCAGCTATTGTTACATGGTTTGGATCTAGATTTTCCCTAGTATAGTGTGTTTCTTGGAAGCCAGAATTTTAATTTTTTAATTGTTTTTATGAAACTTTTTAACAACTCAAAAATGACCTTAAGGGGCAAAAGATGAGATTTAAGATTTCCTTAAAGTTTTATTACACTGAGGATCGAGTCCCCAGTATGGTCGCCAATATGTTTTATGAAACTTTTTAACAACTCAAAAATGACCTTAAGGCACAAAAGGTCAGATTTAAGATTTCCTTAAAGTTTTATTACACTTAGGATGGAGTCCCCAGTATGGTCGCCATGTTATCACTCCAAGATTTCTCTTGAGTTGTTAGGAAAGAAATGATAGAGGTAACCACAAACCTACTTTGGAGATTAGGATCTAGCCTTCCTAATGCTCAGAGAGGGCTCTCTCTTTATGATTTAACTTTGTTTAGTTGATTGATTTTAGGTTAGTTATGATTGTACTTGGGTTTTGGTTTTGATTTGGTGGTGGGATCACTTAATTAGATGGATAGAGGGATGTCTTTTACCATTGGGCTATGGGGTAAAATGTCAAGAAAACAAGATTGGATCAAGGTCTAAAGATAGTGTTTATAGGGCAAGGTAGCTGAGTAATTTCAGATCTTAAGGCTGGATCGTGAAGTGGTTTCAATCGGATCAAAGGAGCAATTAAGGATTCCTTAAATTGGATTATGAAGGAAGTGAAAGAGGTCAATCGCAATGGGAGAGCAATTAAGGATTCTGAGATCTGGATATCAGAGGAAAACATTAAAATGATTTACTGTTCAAGACATAGTGTACTTAAACAAATTCTAAAATAAATTTCCAGTTAATTCATTCAATTTTGGATAACATGTAATTTTGTGAAATACATAAGAGAATAACAATTTGACAAAATAAAATACTTCACTGTAATAGCTCAAACACATGAATCCTGTAATGCAATCTCTTTATTACTCAGTCCAGTCTATTGGCTTAAAAAATTGGTACAATAACCCTCAAGTTTCATATAAATACAACTATAGAAATGTCTAGCAATCCACACTCAATAATTCAAATTATGAAGTATTTATACAAAACTAGTTTACAAAATATCCTAAACTATCTTGGGAATTAATCTAGGAGAAAGAATTATCTTCATGCAAGAAGATAGAGACAGATGTTCAACTGTTGTATGTTGACCCTGTTTATTTGGTTGTGCTGTCTTTATGCTCTGATATTTTGTTGTTTATTCTCTGCCTTACTGTTGGTTTTCACGCTGACTGTTCTTTTTACTTTTTCCTTTCTCAACTGATACACTTTACCTAATATTCTTTCACCTGGATGATCTGTCATTTTCCTTTCACTGAGCCGTTTTCACTTTTACTGTGCATTTTTACATTTTGGCTGTGCATTTTTACAGCAAGTCATTTAAATTCTCCCATGTGTCTGCATCTGGTAATTGAATATTTACCATCCTCCAGTAAATTTCATCTTCTTCTGTGTACTTGGAAAAAGTGGTTTTATTTACAAAAAGGTGTTTTTACCTCATGCTGAAGGTAAAATAGGTTCTCAAATGTCTGATATAGCACCTTTCTAGTAGGCATCCCCTTCATGGAAGAATTACTTGCCTGATCCCTTGCCACCTCTCTTATCCTTCTGTTGTAGTCTTCCTGTGGCATCAATTTTTCATTTATCACCAAGGGATTTGGTAGAACTTTTTGCCTCAAAATATCAAACTTTACCATGAACTTGTCTATAACCAGTTGCATGGTTTGGCATTCGTCTTCAAGGTTCATCATCAAATTCCTCTTGGTGAGCACCTTTTTAACTTCTAGTATGGTGCCAGTCTTGTCAGGTATGTCCAGCTCATGCAATTCATATTTGTTTTTTGAGTTAAGGAAATGCATTATTCTAGTGGCTTCTTCTGGCATGTCTCCCTGTTCTGCCTTAACTATATGTATTGCTTATGTAGCCTCTTTAACTAAGTCACTCAAAGATGACTTGAATGGATGGAAAAATATCATTGACAGAGTCAATGATATTGGCGCATAACTGTTCTTTAGCTTGTCCAAGTGGCTCCTTTAATGTCACTTCCTTCTCTAAGCTCTTCATTCCTTCCGTCAACCTGGTTGATTTCTAAACTTCCTCCTTGTGCATAATCTGTGCAAGCTTATTATCATTCTCTAGACTTGTTATCTTTTCCTTAAGCTTATTTATCTCTGTGGTTTGAATGGACATGTCTTCCGTTGCTTTGACCAATTTGCTTGCCTCATCACCTGGCTGAGTTGCTGCTGTTGTTGAACTTGTTGTTGATGTAGATGTTGTTGCAGCTGGAAGTGTTGTAGCCAGTGGCGTTGTAGGAGCCAATGAAGCTGCCAAGGTGGATGGTACTACTGTAGTGACTGTTGGAATGACAGTGGCAGTGGAAGTCTCAAGGTTGGCCTATTTTAGCTGTATTAAGTTGTCCAACTCCTTCTCCATTTCTTTCAACTGATCATTCAATTGGAGAATAAGTTACATCATCTCCTATTGTTGCGTCTGGATTTCAAGGATCTCTTTTGTCTGTGGATGCTCCGAATGAGGCAGTTTTAATTGCTTCTTAAAAGCATCAATATCCTCATTCTTTTTCTTTATTAATTTCTTTGCAGCTTTAACATCACTAGGATTGTATGCAAGCTCAATTACCAAGTCTTCCAGTGACTTGATTCTATTGTCCTTGGCCTGTGAGGAGGCCTTTTCCAGCTTGTATTGTGCAGTGATATTATCCAATGAATTTTTAAGTTTGTGTGCAGTCATGGCTTTACTTGTCATGGTGGAATAAATCATCTCACTTGCCTATTTATGAAACTCAATTTGGTCAATGGGGTGAACATCCCTGGCCAAAACCTCAAAATCTGTTTTCCTATAGTCTGTTGATGATCTTGGGTGTTGGATTGTAGGTTGCATGAATGTCATCTGCATTTTCCCTGTTTTGATGTCAAAGGATGACATTAATTTGTTTTGATTTGCAGGTGTCTGCTTGAAGTATTGGGCATAAGTCTCAGCCTTCAATGTCTCATTCCTCAACTTAATTTCCTTCCATATATCTTTAATATCTTTCTCTTTATCCACAGGCCTAGTGAATGAAGAGACCTCAATGCTGAGCTGTCTCTCAATAAGTTGAGTGTTTGATGTAGAGGGCTGGTGTGTTTCTCCTGAATCTGTTGGGCCTTTTCTCCTTTCCACCATTGTATCAGTGTCAGTGATTTCCACTGTTCCAACGATGTCTTCTTATTCAGTTACAGGATTAAGCTTGGGCCTCTTCTTGTAACTGATCTCAAATTGCTCATCTGTGGTTTCCATGGTTGAACTAGAACCTTATTCCCTAGTTCTCTTTGCATTTTTGTATTCATTTGCTGGAGTCTGTAAAAGAGGGGGAATATTCATATGCTCTCCTAGGTCTGGAACCTGCAGAAAGGAACTAGTATCAATCTACTTTTTCACATATACTACAATACTGTCCATGTTTATTAAAGTGTTTTCCAACCATTCAAACTGGTTGGAAAATCTCTCAATGTCTGGTCTGGGATGATGTTGAAAGGGTCCAATTTGACTTTGAGCCTTAGTTTATTTATGACCCCATGAGGGTCATATTACCACATAAAACTATTCTTGAATTTCATCTCCTGTAGAACCTTATCAGCCTCTGGTTCATCTTCCCTATTATTACAAATACAGGGGCCCAATTGGTTTTTCATTTTAAATTGATTCTTCTTCTTGGCTACCGGGAAATTAACATCATCAGAGTTTATAATCTGTTTAAAGTAATCTAATGAAAATATCCTCATAGGGAGGTATTTGGGAAATTTATAAGGAGCTAGTTGGCATCCATATATCCTGATCTCTGTGTGGTCCTGGTATAGATACCAGTCTCCCACTTTACTGTTCTTTGCCAACTGTAAAACCCTTTTAATTTCCTGACTGATCCTAGGCTGATAGCTACTGGTTAGCATGTTTATAATAGGATGAACAAATGAATCAATGAAGTGTTTGTAAGTAAATACAGTGGAGTACTTTTGGATCAATGGTGTCCAATAGATGACTGATCTTGGATTTCCTTTGGTGTCTAACTTCTAAATGTTGACAGGGAATTTGTCTGACTGGTAGTACAAGAACATATGAAATAAAATTGAAGAATACTTGAAAACTCTCTCATTTGGTAGTCTGATGAATTGTTCATGCATTCTATCTGCTATGAACTGAGCATAGTTATACATTATAGCAGGAGGCTTGCCTGGGAAAAATATAGAAAGGAAAGAAAGGACAACCTCATCCACATGTTCATCTGTGGTTTATCCTAGAATGCAAGAGAGCATGGTTATGATTTGTTTGCCTGTCTCAGAAAAAATGGTGGCAGCATATGGAGGAATTTCTGTTGGAGTATGAGACTCCTCTATGATGAAAGTTTGAAAAATCTGGGCCATCTTGGGAAGGTCTAACTTGGTATAGAGGTCAAGTAAGCCTTCAATAGAAAGTGGGGTCTCATTTGGGCTTGGCTGGACTTGCAACATTTGATTAATGGATTCTGCTGTAATGGTGAACAAAACTTGCTGGTCAGGGGTGACAATGGCTCTTTGGCTGGGAATGTAGCAAGCTTGGCAGAAGTGGATGATTTCTGGGAATGGGTGTACTTCTGGGAACAAGTACTTGGGCAAATTGGACTCCCAAAGGTGAATGTCATCATTCTGGTTTAAAAACTTGTCTTTACTCCAGCAGTGGAGTTTTAGTAGGTAGGCAGGGGAAGCAGTGTCCTTAATTTGGAAGTCTCTGTCTGCTAATGCAAGGTGGTCAATATCCAAGTGAGGGGTTTGCAGAGGTCTTACGTCCAAAGAGGTTTGGGAAGCCATAATTGGGTTTACTGAATTGAATTAGGATTTCAGTGGTTTCAAGAGTGAGGCTTAGAAGCTGTAGAATAGTGGGAGGGTAATTATATTATGTGAAAAAGGGTTTTGGGATGTACAGTAGGTTTCTTTTTAATTCAGGAAGGTTTCTTAATTAATTCAATTAATTAATCATTCAATTATAACTGTGCATTTTTCAAATTCAAGGGTCGTTCTAGTTTTTTCTAAGAATACCTTGAAATTGGTGATTTGGTGTGCAGGCTGGGTTCTGTGGTATCTGCAGAGGGTATTGAGGCTTGAACTAGTTATATGCTGCTTCAATTTGGTGTCTGTAACATCTTAGGGTGGTAAAGGTGGATGAATTGGTCATTTAGAGGTTCAGGGTGTCGCAAATGGCTTAGCAGAGGTTTACAGTGAAAACGAACGAAAAGAGCGAATTGGGGCTTTTTCGGCCTTTTAACCGATAATGGTCACATTTTGGCGCGGAAATTATTAAATGAACAGTGGGTAATTTTTGGTTTAGGCGGGGAGGTGGTTTTGTGTGCCATCGCACCGCTTTTGGATGGCGGGCGGTATTTTTCGCGAGCACACGATGTAACCTGGTGCCGCCATGTAGCAGAATAGTGCCCAGCCAAAACCGTGAATCTCGCGTGCTCTCGGGCTGTTAATGGTTGGACAATGAATCCACGCGATATGGATGTACACCGTTGGATCTGGGGGTGGGAGATCAGAGGGATATCACACAGTTGAGTTTCACAGATGGAGTCGAGAAAGTGATTGGCGGGGCTTGAGATTTAATTACAAAGAATTGTAATTAATTAACGAATAATGTCGAATTTTAGTATAAGCCGATGGTTAATAAGATGGGACCATGGGTTATGTGGCGGGGGATTTTTAACTGCACCAAGGGTTGGTGGGTCAAAAAGGGTATTGGGGAAATATGAAGTGGGGACGTTAATTACATAATGCGAGACTATTAGAAAAAACTTAGGATAAAGGGATTTTGTGGGTTTTTAAGGGGAATAGGGAAATTAATAAGGGGGGGAAGGTAATATTTGTAATGGGGAATGGGTTTCACACTAGGGAAAGGGGTTTTGGGAAGGGAGGATGATTTTTGAAAGGTAATTTCTAGGGAAATGTGTGAAACCAAGAGGTAAAAGGTCAAAATGAGGGGGAAGGGTATTTATAAGTAATGAAGGGATAATGGGGGAAATTAGCAAATAAGTATGTGGGGGTGTAGTGAAATGAGGGGAAATTAGTAAACAAGCTTGGTGAATATCATTTCTTTTTCTCAAGTTCTCCTGCACATGAAACATAGGATTAAGCATGATAAATGTGCTTTTGACTTGGCAACCTTGTGCACTTTGCAAAACTTCTTCTACCTACCCTTTATTTACCCTAACATTTTTTCTTCATTTCAATGGGTGCATTTGAGCTTGCTGACCCTTTATTTCCTTTTCTTTTGATAAGCAAACTATCTAATTCTAACCTTATAACTTCCAATGGCTCAGATTAAATTGATGAGCTCATTATTATTCTCTACCTAACTAATGATCTGCCAAGATTAAACAGTTTGGCTAGATCTTTATTCTCTATCTATCAATATTTAAAGCACTGAGTTAAGATTAAGCTACTTGACCATCATGGATTGTGGCATTTTTGACAAGCTGCACACAACCTTATTTTGCATACTAAAGTAAAAAGTAGTGGCATTTGAATTTGTACACTTTCATGATATATTTTTATTTCTTTTTGGGGTTCATATTTTTCATTTTTTTTATCTTTTCTTTATCTTTCTTTTTGTCCTTTGATTATTCTTTTAGGACATACCCTCTTTACATTTTTTAATTTTTTAATATGGAAAACATTTTGCAGAAAGCAAAAGTATGTACAATATTACAAGACTAACCATAGCCAATTCAAAATTATGAATCCTATTATTATAGGACCCTAACATCCCGGAATAGTGTTGTCCTTCTGTTGAAGCCCCGAAAATCAGGTCTACAACAAGGGGGATACCCACCCGGTCCGGACCTTGGTTAGCAGCTCCTTTTCCATTTGGGATGGTGGGTCCAACTGGGGATAATGGGACCAATTTCCCAATTTGTGTGTGTGTGTTTAGAATTGATATTTCCTTTCTAATAATTTCTAAGTAAAATGATTTTATTCTAAATCTAATCTAACAACATGCAATCATATTCTAATGAATAGAAATATCTAATTCTAAAACTAACCCTGGATTTAATCTTTCATTTATGCGATTTAAAATAATTTCTAACAGCAATTGGTAATAAAGATCATTTAATCGCTATGAGAAAAGAATTCAATAAAGATGAACCGTTTCGTATAAAAAGTTAGCCGAAACAGTTGTGAGAAGCATATCGCATAATAAGTCATTCATATATTAAGCATAAATAGAATAGCCATCACTATACAAAAGTTCCAAATGATAACTCAAACATTCAAGCATTCATATATAAATAACTGAACATAAATATCACTTAAACACATTGTTGGCATTATGACACAGGTTTGGCACTATGGCACAGGTGTTGCTCTTGATGGCAACTCACTCAAAGGGCAGATCACTGTTCAGGCTCTCAAAATGAAAGAAAATTAGGTATACGCAAGTTACTCTTAACAAAATCGCGTATACACGGGGGTGTACTGATCAAAAGGCACGTATACGTATGCATGCACTTTCATGCAAAGAAAAGCGCGTACATGTGGGAAAAACTTATGATGGGTCCATGGTATTTAGTTTGACATATTTGAACCTATGGTTTTGGTCCTTGGTATTGCATCCAAAGTGTTGAACCCAGGTATTGAGTCCCTAGTATTGGATCTCTATGGTTTTAGACCATGGTTTGAGTAAGGCCTAAGTCTATAAAAATGGAAGGAGATCAATTGGCAAGGATCAACTGTAGCATTGAATATCTTATGAAGAGCAAGATCTAGAATACTGTCTTTGGGTTATGGTGCATAACTAGATCTGAATCAAGGAGGAACCTGAGCGCAAGGAGAAGGATAAGTTCTATTGATGGGTCAAGATCTTAAGGCATTTTGAAGAGAAGTATCTTTGTGTAATTTTTGATCTGTTTGGCGCATGATGTGACCTATAAATATGATAATATGGGTATAACTAATGTCTGAATAAGTAAAACGGATAAATTATCTTTTATAGATCTGTACGTAGGTTCAACGCAGCAGAGGTGTGTATACACGCTGGTTCACTAACTTAAAACAGCGTATACACAGGATGCCCTTGATACAGAAGCGTATGCACGCAGGTTCCACATAATGAAGTAGCGTATATCTCATGAAATATGTTTTAGCTGCTTTTATTTATTGATGCAGTGTTATGGGTTCATAATTAGTGTTTGGTTACTAGTACTTTTTTCTGGTTACAACATTCTGAGAAGTTATTGTTTGATTCATTATTTGTTTGTACAAAGGAGGTTGGTTAATGCAGATATACTTGATGTTTGATTGATATTCATGGATCCAGGCTGAAAATTTGTGAAACGTGGTCCCTGGAAGAAAAGAGAAGGTTGTAGCCTTTTGTAGGTCAACACCTACGTACTAGTACCTCAGCTAGTACAAGAGCTAAGGGGGTTGTAGCTCCCTTCCAGGAGAAGCTGGAGAACGAGAGAAGGTTGTAGCCTTCTGCAGGTAGCAGCCTGCGTACTGGTATAAGACTGCACCAGTACAGAAACATTGTAAAAAGAAGTTTCTAATTGGAGGAAGATAGAGATGAATTGCAGCAGGTGGTTTTCACCCACATTGGGTTTCCACCTTATATCTTGTGTTCTTATGTGTGATTGCCTGTTCTATTTTACTGTTCCTGGTTACTGTTCATATGGTTTGATGCACAGATTAATGATCAACATCTGAAGAATAATTTAAATTACAAGTTTGCTTAGATACGTTTGTTTCCTTAACTGAATTTGCGTACATACTCGATTTTTACTAATTGAAGTAGCATATACAAATCTGATTGTGAAATGAAAAATAATTGACCTGATAATACTGATTCACCCCCCCTCTCAGTATTATTCCCAACAATTGGTATCAGAGTAGGTTCTTCAAAAGAAGCTTGATCGCTTGAAGTAAGATCTATCATCATGAGCAACTACGAAAAAGAAGCATCAATCAGGCCACCAATTTTTGATGGGAGCAACTTCGTCTATTGGAAGGTAAGAATCATTGTCTATCTTCAATCTCTTGGTACAGAAGTTTGGGATATTATGGAAACAGGATACACTTTTCCATCAGCAACTCCTATAGATACAGTTGGTAAGAAGCAGTATGAAACAGATGCAAAGGTTGTCAATACTCTATTAGGGAACCTATCTCAATCAGAATTCGTCAAGGTTATGCAGCTCAAAACCGCAAAAGAAATATGGGACAAGATCGTTCTGAGCTATGAAGGAGATGAACAGGTAAAACGAGAAAAACTACAAACTCTCAGAATTCAATATGAAAATTTCAGAATGCACAATGATGAAAGCGTGGCTAACTACTTCCTAAGTATAGATGAGATTGCTAATTGTATGAAAAACTTGGGTGAAGAAATAAAAGAAGTTTTTTTGGTTGAAAAGGTTCTAAGATCTTTGTCTCCTAAGTTTGATTCAAAAGTTTTTTCCATAGAAGAAAAATAGAATCTACAGAGCATTACCATGTCATAGCTGCACGAAATTCTAACTGCTTACGAAATGAGAAAAGGGGGACCATCAGACACGAGAGAAGCTACATTCAAAGCCTTAGGAAAAGGAGATTACAATGAGTCAGGACATATGTCAGAAGAAGAGGAAGAATCAAATTTTGTCAAGAACCTTCAATGGGGAACTGGAAGATTTAGAGGTAAGTTGCCTTTCAAATGCTTTGCTTGTGGAAGAGTTGGTCATTATGTTGCCAAGTGTCCTCATAAAGATAAACTTGACAAAGGTAAAGAACCAATTAGATGGAATAGAAAACAGAATGTAAGTAAGAAGAGCTATTATACACATGAAGATAGTGATGGATATTCAAATAGTGATGAAGATGAACAATGTAATGATTATAGACTTTTGATGGCTTTTGAAGATGATGATTTCTTGGATGCTATAGATGAAGAAGGTCTCTATGAAGAAATTTCTAAACTCAAAATTTGTTTAGAGGAAAACAATATGATTATAGATACTCTGACACTTCAACTTGCTGAAAGAGAAAAACACTGAAAAGTTAGAATGTGAAATTGTGGGACTTAGAAAATATATTGAGAAATCAAAAGCTCTTAATCTTAGATTTGCTAAGGGATCTGAAACTTTAGATGAGATTATCAAAGTGCAGCGTTCTCCTCTAATCAAGACAGGTCTTGGATATACTGAAGAAGCGTCTCAAGCACAGAAGCAAGCGCAGAAGCCATCCACCTCCAAAAGTTATCTTGATGCAGCAAGAAAAAGTGAACAGATTGACAATCGATAGCAAAAGCATAATGCAGATCCAAAAGTAAATCAGGGACGATTTACTTCAAGAATGAACAAAGATTACCAAGTAAATCGGGGGCAATCTACTTCAAGGATGAACAGAAACTTCAACCAACCATAGGTAAATCATTCTTAATTTGCCTCAAGAATGGATGACAATAGAAACTACAAACATTTGGTTGGTAGGTTTGATAACCGCAGAAATTTCTTCAATGGCCAATGTTTCTCTTGTCATAACTTTGGTCACAAAGTTGCTCAATGTGTTGCCTACAAGACCATCATGACTAGAGAAGCTCAAAAACAAAGGAGTATGACTGGGATCATGAAAAGGACCTACAATAAATTTTCTTCTCTTGAGAATGAAGTAGAATGTTCTATTTGTAACAACTTCGATCATGAAGATTCTAAATGTAGGAGTAGGTTTAGGCAAACAACTCAGAAGGAGCAAGTTTCATTGAATTCTAAAACATGGAAAAAGAAAGAATCACAACTAGAAAGATGTGGGATAGCCTTATATGCGGAAGGACAGGAAAATCAGTGGTACATCGACAGTGGATGCTCGAAACATATGACAGGTGATAAAGAAAAGCTTCAGTCATATAGTGCCTTAGAAAAGGAAAAGAAGTTCTCCTTTGAAAATGACACCCCTGCACTCATAAAAGGTAAAGGTTCTGTGTTTTTGAAAGAAAAGGTCAAGGCCCGAAATGTTATGTATGTTGATGGCTTAAAGCATAATCTATTGAGTGTCAGTCAAATTTGTGATCAAGGAAATGAAGTAATATTTCGATAAAATGGATGCATTGTTTGTGAGCTTGATACAGGAGAAACAATGATCAAAGGCATAAGAACTCCAAATAATTTATACATACTCAAGGGAGGACAACAACAATGCTATCTAAGCAAGAATGATGAACACTGGATATGGCATAGAAGATTGGGGCATCTAAGCTTCTCTCAGATAAGGAAAGCACACAAATATTAGGTGGTTCGTGATCTCCCTGACATTAGAATTCCAGACAATACAATATGCAAATCATGTCAGTTTGGTAAGAAAACCAGAACTAATTTCCTTGAGAAGGAAGGATCAACTAGCAGGCCACTTGAACTTTTCCATACTGATGTATGTGGTCCATCTAGGAAAAGGTCTCCTAGAGGAGAAGAATACTTTATATTGTTCATTGACGACTTTTCCAGGATGTGTTGGTTAGGACCTATGAAGCATAAAGATGAAGCCTTCGAAAAGTTAAAAGCATTCAAAGCCTTGGTTGAAAATGAATCAGATCACAGAATCAAATGCCTCAGGTCAGATTGAGGAGGGGAATTTACCTCAGATGAATTCTTCGATTTTTGTGAAGAACATGGAATAAGAAGGGAATTCTCTACTGCAAGAACCCCTCAACAAAATGGAGTAGTGGAAAGGATGAATAGAACGGTTCAACAAATGGCTTGTGCTATGCTTGATGAGTCAGGAACTCCCATAACCTTTTGGGGTGAAGCCGCATTCGCTGCAGTTACTATTCTCAATAAGACAAACATCCAGGTAAACAACACTTAGACTCCTCATGAACTTTGGTATGGTAAGACTCCCACAGTTAAATACTTCAAAATTTTTGAAAGCAAATGCTACATCAAAAATACTGATGGAAACCTTGGAAAGTTTGAACCTAGAGCAGATGAAGGCATTCTCCTTGGTTACTCTCCTCTAAGCAAAGCATATAAGTGTTACAATAAAATACTTGGAAAAATTGTTGAAAGTATTGATGTAGTGGTTGATGAAGAAGGAAACACTCCTAGGCAAGTAAAATCTGAAGATTTCGAAGATGATGAAGACTATCCTTCAACATCAAATCAGATTTATGATGAAGAAGAAACCCATGAGGCACCAGAAGAACATATAAGAATAGAAGAAAAGACTCCATCCAGGTACGTTCAGAAGAGTCATCTAGAAACCCAAATTTTGGGGCAAAAGGAGGCAGGAGTACAAACAATAAGAACCATTTCAGAAGCTTCAAGTTATCTAGCATTAATCTCCTCCACTGAACCACAAAATGTAAGAGAGGCATGCAAGGATGAATGCTGGGTAAAGTCCATGGAGGAAGAACTTGAGCATATTGAAAAGAATAACACTTGGGAGTTGGTTCCTAGACCAAAATATAAGAATGTCATAAGAACAAAATGGATATTCAAAAATAAGCTGAATGAATATGGAGATGTGATTAGAAACAAGGCCAAACTTGTTTGTAAAGGGTATGCTCAACAAGAAGGTATAGACTTTGAAGAAACTTTTGCACCAGTTGCTAGACTTGAGGCCATAAGAATGTTCCTTGCTCTTTCTAGCTTTCAGAAGTTCAAAGTATTTCAAATGGACGTGAAGTCTGCCTTCCTAAATGGAGACTTGGATGAAGAAGTATATATTGAACAACCAGATGGGTTTATTCTTGGAAATGATCCAAAACTTGTATGCAGACTCAAAAAGGCTCTCTATGGCCTTAAACAAGCTCCAAGGGCTTGGTATTATCGGTTGGATAAGTACCTCCATCAACAAGGTTTTATAAAAGGATCAAAAGATAGCAATCTATATATAAAAATTGACAATGATAAGTTGCTAATACTTGTTGAGTATGTAGATGATATCATCTTTGGTAGCAATGAAGAAGACATGAGTCAAAACTTTGCCTTGGTGATGCAGAAATAGTTTGAAATGTCCATGCTCGGTGAGCTCACATATTTTCTTGGTTTACAAGTCCAACAAAACAAAGACGACATTTTTCTATCACAAACCAAGTATCTCAAGAAGATCTTGAACAAATATGGGATGGAGGATTCAAAACCAGTGTGTACTCCTATGGTAACAGGATGCAGCCTCAACGCAAATGATGAATCAACAGTAGTACATCAACCAACCTATAGATCCATGATTGGTAGTCTGCTCTATCTAACAGGCACCCGACCAAACATTGGGAATGCAGTGGGAATAGTTGGAAGGTTTCAGGCAAATCCAAAGGAAACTCATCTTCAGGCAGTTAAGAGAATTTTCAAGTATCTTCAAGGAACTCAAAACTATGGCTTATGGTATCCTAGAGATACAGATCTCACACTTCATGCATATATAGATGCAGATTGGGCAGGAAGCGTGGATGATAGAAAAAGCACTAGTGGTGGTGCATTCTTTATGGGTCCTAGATTAGTATCTTGGCTCAGCAAGAAATAGAGTTCAATTGCATTATCTACAGTTGAAGCAGAATATGTAGCTGTTGCATCTTGCTGCACACAACTCCTTTGGATGATGCAAACTTTGCAAGACCTACAAATCACTTGTACTCCACCTATCTCCATTTTTTGTGATAATACAAGTGCAATTAGTATTTCAAAGAATCCTGTCATGCATTCAAAGACTAAGCACATACCTATCAAGTATCATTTTCTCCGGGAACAAGTGCTTGAACAAAAGGTCAAGTTGGAGTATGTTCCCTCTAAGGAACAGGTTGCTGATATACTCACCAAACCACTGCCCAGGGAGACATTTGAATACCTCAGACAGAAGATGGGAGTAGTTGATGCATCATCTTGCTATTGAAACTTATCTATTCCAGAGAAAAGTGGTTGTACGTGAGTTTAATAAGGAGGATTTGCATACATACGCCGATTTATATGAATACAGTCGCGTATATGTTGGTTTGAAGAAAAGTAGTAGGGTCAGACTCAGGTTGGAAAGAGTCTAATATCGGTCTAGCAGAGACCATCTGGCACAAGTTCAGGGGGAACGTATATACTTCTAATACTGCATTGTTGGAATTTCCTTAGAAGCTCTTGGTTCAAGTACACAGCTGTTTTGATTTCAGGTGGAACAGGTGAAGAGGGAGAACATGGTTGCTGATCTGAATGATGATTGACAGATGCTGCTGATAATAGTTATTGATGACTTTCATAGTCTTGTCTCTATGTCATGTATATCTTTTATTATCAAGGTCATGTAACGACCTATTTTGGTTTCCCCACTATGCCTGGGATGAATGATGTAATGTACTTATTTGTCATGTGTAAACTTCTGGTGTATTCCCCACTTGGTTGGTTGGATGAGTCAATATTGATATGTCCCCACTTGGTTGGGAGATGGATGTATGTATGTATGAGTCTTTGGTGATAGGAAGGTCATTTATAATGTATAAAGTCATATTTATTTTGTAGAATATCTTCTTGCAGACCTTGCCTACAGTCAAGGGGAGCTTGGACAACACAGTAGAGCAGAGATTTCAGGATGTATTTAGGGGGCAACATAACCCTTTTCCCTTGATGTCAAAGGGGGAGAATGATTTTGAGTGACTTGGGATTGCCATCAAGTCCAAAGGGGGAGATTGTTAGCATTATGACACAGGTTTGGCACTATGGCACATGTGTTGTCCTTGATGGCAACTCACTCAAAGGGTAGATCACAGTTCAGGCTCTCAAAATGAAAGAAAAGTAGGTATACGCAAGTTCCTCTTAACAAAATCGCGTATACATGCGGGTGTAATGATCAAAAGGCACATATACTTATGCACACACTTTCATGCAAAGAAAAGCGCGTACATGTGGGAAAAACTTATGATGGGTCCATGGTATTTAGTTTGACATAATTGAACCTATGGATTTCGTCCTTGGTATTGCATCCAAAGTGTTGAACCCAGGTTTTGAGTCCCTAGTATTGGATCTCTATGGTTTTGGACCATGGTTTGAGTAAGGCCTAAGTATATAAAAAGGAAAGGAGATCAATTGGCAAGGATCAACTGTAGCATTGAATATCTTATGAAGAGAAAGATCTTGAATAATGTCTTTGGGTTATGGTGCATAACTAGATCTGAATCAAGGAGGAACCTAAGTGCAAGGAGAAGGATAAGTTCTATTGACGGGTCAAGATCTTAAGGCATTTTGAAGAGAAGTATCTTTGTGTAATTTTTTATCTGTTTGGCGCATGATCTGCCCTATAAATATGATAATCTGGGTATAACTAATGTCTGAATAAGTAAAACGGATAAATTATCTTTTATAGATCTGTATGCAGGTTCAGCGCAGCAAAGGTGCATATACACGCTGGTTCACTAACTTAAAACAGCGTATACGCAGGATGCCCTTGATACAGAAGTGTATGCATGTAGGTTCCACATATTGAAGTAGCGTATATCTCATGAAATATGTTTTAGCTGCTTTTCTTTATTGCTGCAGTGTTCTGGGTTCAGAATTGGTGTTTGGTTACTGGTACTGTTTTCTGGTTACAGCATTCTGAGAAGTTATTGTTTGATTCAGTATTTGTTTGTACAAAGGAGGCTAGTTAATGCAGATATACTTGATGTTTGATTGATATTCATGGATCCAATCTGAAAATTTATGAAACGTGGTCCTTGGAAGAAAAAAGAAGGTTGTAGCCTTCTGTAGGTCAGCACCTACGTACTAGTACCTCAGCTAGTACAAGAGCTAAGGGGGTTGTAGTTCCCTTCCAGGAGAAGCTGGAGAACGAGAGAAGGTTGTAGCCTTCTACAGGTAGCAGCCTGTGTACTGGTATAAGACTGCACCAGTACAGAAACATTGTAAAAATAAGTTTCTAATTGGAAGAAGATAGAGACGAATTGCAGCAGGTGGTTTTAACCCACATTGGGTTTCCACCTTATATCTTGTGTTCTTATGTGTGATTGCATGTTCTGTTTTACTGTTCCTAGTTACTGTTCATATGGTTTGATGCACAGAGTAATGATCAATATTTGAAGAATAATTTAAATTACAAGTATGCTTATATGCACTTGTTTCCTTAACTGAAGTTGCGTACATACGCGGTTTTTACTAACTGAAGTAGCGTATACAAATCTAATTGTGAAATGAAAAATAATTGACCTGATAATACTGATTCACCCCCCCCCTCTCAGTATTATTCCCAACACACATAAGCAGAAATCGTTAAGAGATAAAAGTACCATTGATAACAAGTTCTACTCATGAGCTTCAGCAATAATGATTTATATCTTCTTAATTCAACATCTACTAAGAGTACGAAAGTGCAATTTCAGTAGCAGATATTAAACACAGATATCAATAAATCTTGTTCCATTCATTCATCAAAACCTCCTCTAAGGGTGCAGATGTGCATGTTCTGAGGAAAAGTTTTTGACAAATTTCAGGACCCTTCTCTAAATGCATGAGAAGGGTTGAAATACTACTAGCTAAATTCTAAAAATAGTCTATTAAAAAAATATAGGAGGCGGTTTAAATGACCATCCTCATCTAAGGAAAAACTAAAACTAAAACTGAATCTGGAAATTACTATCTATGTATCTGTTCTCTGTGGTCGCAAGCATTTAGCATCGGCTTGAGGAGAGTTGGTTGGCTGACCTCCGACTTTAGTTTCCTTGCAAAAACAAAATCGGCAAGTGTTGGCGCTATCTTCTTGGCAGAGTTAGTGAGGCATTTGAGAGTCATGCATTGGTTGTGTGGTTTAACCAAGTACTGCCAGTAAGAATCCCAATTCAACTTGGTTAACCTCTTGATGGACTCTTCTCTTTCTTCAGCCTTTTGTCTCCAGCTGGTCTGTAGATGCTAAATCAAATGATTAGAAATTTACATACCACTTAAGGATATCCCTGATAAATACCACTGGTTTTTTTAGAGCTCGAGTTTTGACTTTAGCCTTTAGCACTTTTTCCCACAATTTTCTGGGCTTTCAGGCGATTGAACGCTCAGAGACTTTCCTTCTCAAGGGGTTTTTCCCAGCGATGCGCGATTAGTGCTAATCGCGCATCAGAAACTACCTCTGTTTCTCGATATGAGCTTCTCTGGTGCCATTTTTCGCCTCTTACGCGTTTTTGTTAGATGACTTCAGAAATCGGAGCTTTTCCCTTCTTCCCCATAACACTGCTACGTATACCTTTCTACTTTCCACTCTTGCAATTTACAAATAAGGAAAGAGTAATGATAAGAAATAAGGTGACGGGAAAGCTTTAAATGCTGAAATCATATAAAATATACCACCCTACGTGAAATGACCTTTCGATCAGATGAAAACCTTATCTCATTAATGATCCTCAACTAACTTATTAAATTAACATTGATGCGCATAACTTGACATCGGATTTTGAAATTTTTTTGAACGACGTGCCTTGCAGATCTGCGATAAAGCGATTTTGCGATTTGCTTCGCAATATCGTTAATCCGTTGTGTTTGACAATCATCTATTACCATGTGTTTCTATGAAATGAGATTTGTGAGACGCGTTATCGCATATCACCAGTTTGAGGTATTTCACCTTAAGTGATACTTGAGGCATATGAAACTGTGATGCGCGATGAACTTCTTCGGTATGCGATCTCGCATCGTGATTTCCCAATCTTAGGAGTTTGTTTATATGGTGTCATCCATTACCTTTTTGCGATGTGATGCTTTATCATTGAGAGAACGATTTTGTATGAACTTATTATAAAACTTAAGTCCTTTTGGATTTTTTCGAGTATTCTCCTAAGTTTCTGATAGTAAGATTTATTCAAAAAGGGAATACAAGCTCTAATTTATTTTTATTTTTTAGATGAAGGGTCCCCACTTATTTAGTATTGGTATCAAAACTAAAATAAGAAGGGGGGTTGTTGCTGGCCACAACAATTGGCGATTCACTTGGAAGAACTAGTTATCTCTGATTTTCTTTTGAATTTTCTAAACTTCCAAAACAGAAGGGAATTTTGGAAAATCAAACTTTATTATAGAAAGATAAAGTATATCATGCTTTCAGCTGTTAATGCTAGTTTGTTTCTTCTATGTTAACTTTGATTATTTACTTCCTAGAGCTAGTCATCATATTTACATCAGCCACTACTTGGTTTATAAATATAAAAACAAAATCTCCTCTATAAACAGTTTTAAATATGCTCATTTGTCATAGGTAGAGCCTCTGTTGCCAGCAGGAGTTTATAGCCTCAACAGGGTTACCTGTTACCCAACAATGATCCTGTATCCTACTTGGAGAAATATACGATTTTTAAAGGGAAATCCATATCCACACTTATTGCTTTTATTTTCTTTTAATTTCTTAAAGAACAATGTCTTGGTTTGGTAGCCAAATTATGACAGTGCCACTCACTTGATTTATACCTTTTCTGAACAAGCTAGCTTGTGATGAGGCCCCTTGTCTTTCGATTGCAACAATCTTGAGTCATTGCCCTGTTGTGGTATGCAGTTTTGGCAAAGTTAGCAAGTTATAATATCTATGATCATGATAAGTCGGCTCGTGATGAGACCTCTTATTCTTTAAGTTTAAAGTGTATCACTAGATTATTCCTTTGAAGCTCGTAATTCTCTAGGTGAGGAGGAAGTCATTGGTTCCTTAAGAATAGCTCTTGAAGACAATAGTAGAGTTTTTGGAAAGAGATTTTCTACAGAGAATCTTTGTTTTTGTTATTGATGCTTTTCATTGACTGATATAAAACAAATTCCCACTAAAGGTTGATTTTTATCAAAATTCGTAAGGTTGAAACTAGTATCATTTCCAAGCTTATAGCCTTTGACTGTAGTTTTCAATAGTAATGACCAATTTTCCAAATCAATTCTATTCATACAAGCGAAAAAACAAAATCTAAAAGAAATACTAGTATTTTTCGTGAATTCCAAACGTAACCATTTACAACTGGTTTTATTAATTAAAATAAAAGGAAAGACTACTTTACAAAAAATAGAAAAAATGATCTTCTATGGAAAGTATTTTTTAAGGATCTGCCCGTTAACAGGTAAAGATTCTCTTTTCCCTGCTAAATTCTACAACATAAAAGTGGATGGACCTATGATTTCCGCAATTTGGAATGGGCCAAGCCACATTCATTGGAATTTCGTATGTTTGCCTTTTTCTTCGTGAGCCTTATCCTATTTTAAAAATAAATCTCCAATTTGAAAGTCCTTTCTGGATACCATGTTTGAGTCAAAAGAAGTCTTTACTAATGCTTGATGATGAGCATGAGTTATTTTAGCCTGTTCTCATTTCTCTTCTAGCTTAAGTATTTGCAGTTGTCTTAGCTGTAAGGATGAAGTTGGTGTTTCGTCAATGAATTGAATTAAGGCCAAAGAGGGAATTGCTAGATGAGTTGGGAGAACCACTTATTTCCCATAAACTAAGTTAAAGGGAGAAGTGCCAATGGAGGCTTTCTGCGTTATTCGGTCTGCCCATAGAACGTACATCAAAGATTTGTGCCAATTCTTATGATTTTGATCAATGGTTCGCTTAATAATCCTGATTAAGTTTTCATTTGTTGATTCAGCTAACCCATTCCCCTGTGGGTAATAATTGGCAGAGCATTTAAGCTTAAAACCTCTTTTGAGCGCAAATTCAGTCATAGCATTGCTAGAAAAATACGATGCATTATCAAACATTTAAGTAGAGGCTAAACCAAACTTGGTGATTATGAACTGATCTATGAAATCAATGATGTGTTTAGCATTAGCTGTCTTGAGAGGAACAACTTATACCCATTTAGTAAAATAATCTGTAGCTGTAAGGATATACCTATGCTGTTTAGAAGAGTGAGGAACGATCTCACCTATTATATCCAATCCCCATTTATCAAAGGGTTGATTGATATTGACTGGTTGCAAAGGAAATGACGGTTTCTTTTGTCTTCCAGTAGCAGTTTGACAAACTTGACATTTCCTTACATAGCTATGGGCATCTTTAAATAGTGTAGGCCAATAGTACCCTGCGCGTAAGATCTTATGTGTTGTAGCATCTCCAGCGTAATGACCACCTGTCGGTCCATCATGGAGTTCCTGCAACACTTTTTCAACTTCAGATTTCTCAAGACATCGAAGGAGAACATAATCATAATTCATCCTAAAAGGTACATCGTTTACGAGTTGATATTGCTTAGCCTTCAATCTTAGGGCTCTTTTCTTTTTATAATCCAGGTTTGAAGGAGCATATCCGTTCTTTAGATAAAATGCGATATCAACATATAATGATTCAATATCATTTAGGCTTACCTCATACATTTGTACTTTTGAAGATGGTATTTTGGAAATAAGCGATGCTCCAGCCAACATTTTGCAAAAGCCTTGACCTTTTACGATATTTGCTGGTTTAATTTCAACGTCGTATTCTTGTAAGGCAGTAACCCAATTTTCTCTTTTCTCACCCACATCTTTCTGTACTAAGAGATTTTTTACCGCTGGAAATGGTACTATGATCTTTGTATGGGTTTTAAGTAGGAAGGGTCTAAAGTGCTTGATCGCTTTGAAAATAGCATAATCTTGTTTCTCGACGTCAGAATAATTTAATTCGACCCCTTGTAGATTTGAATTGAGAAAGGCAATTTCTTGATTTGCGTGAGTGAGTATCGCAGCATATGATCTATCAGAGGCAAATGTATACAAAATGAAAGGATCGGAAAAATTTGGAGTTGCCAAGGATGGGGCGTTTACAATCGCTTGCTTAATCAGATTGAATGCTTCATATTCCTCTTGGCCCCATTTGAAGATTAAATTCTTTTTAATCATTGCTTGTAATGGAGATACGATCCTTGAGAATTCTGGAACAAATCTCTTAACAAAATTAATTTGGCCAAAGAAGGATTGCATGGCTTTCTTGTTGTGAGGTAAGGGTATTTCAGAAATCTCCTTGATTCTATTGGGATCAATATGGATTCTAGATTTTGACACTATAAATCTAATAAGTTTTCCTTCACTTAATGCAAAAAAGGACTTTTTTGGATTAAGTGAAATCCCATACCTTTAGAAACATTGGAAGATCTGCTTTAAGTCTCTGAGATGATTACCACATTTCTTAGAGTATACAGTTATATCATCCAAGTAGACTACTATTGATTTGTTTACTAATCCTTTAAATGCGATGTCCAAGGCCCTTTGAAATGTGGTGCCAGTGTTAATCAGACCAAAAGGCATCTTTTGATATGCGTAAGTACCCCATTTGGTTCTGAACGTGGTCTTTAATTGATCGTCAGGATGGACCAAAACTCCATGGGAGGCGGGGGAAAATTATCCTTTTGGCAGGCTTTGTTCAGGTTTCGAAAGTCAACACAAATTCTAATGTCTTCATTTTTTTTCTGACAGGAACCAAGTTTAAAAACCCATTTAGAATGTCGAACGGGAAAAATAATTTTGGCTTTCAAGAATTTGTTGAGCTCAGATTTAATCTAGTTTTCTAGATTAGGATGGATCTTCCTCAGCTTTTGCTGGACAGGTTTTTCATCGGTTATCATTGGGATAGTATGCTGAATGATAGAAGCATGACACTTTTGTATTGTTTCAGGAGATGAACATAAGCTAATCTTTCTTCTTGGGTCAGGCCAAGACCTAGGTTGATATGTTGCGGCTTGGTATCAGTTCCTAGATTTACTAATTCATAGTTCAGAGTTGAACTCTGAAGTTTTGAATTGGTAGATCTCTTAAATCGGTCTTTCAAATCATATAGGTCTTCCAACTTGACTACTGATTTTGGCATAGCATTATTAGTGCTTTCTTGTTGCAACTGTTTGTCATGTTGGTCCTCATCAATTATCTAATTAGTGTAAGATCCCTTTGATGTGAGGAAGCTTACAATATCAAGATCATCGTTGAAAATTCTATAATTTGTAACATTATCAGGAATTGAGGGTCTAAAGATTAATTCGATTGAGAATTTGTCTAGGTTATAGTCTTTTGAGGGAATGATCTTGGAAGCTACATTTGCCAAGAGGTCCGTACTAGCATTTTGGAGTCTGGGAATTGGTGAAATATTGAATGCCATAAAATGTTCAGTCAGATCTTGCACTAAAGATTGATAATGCTTTAAGTGACCTGATAGGCAATGTATAGTATTTCGTACCTCTCTAACAACAATTTCAGAATCTCTGAAGACTTGTAGATACTTAATATCTAAGCTAATTTCCTTGTACAATCCTTGGACTAAAGCCTTATATTCTGCAGTGTTATTGGTGCAATCGAACTCGAGTCTACAAGTTAGCATAATTTTGTTTCCCTCTGGACTAACTAAAACACATCCTGCTCCTGCTCCATCGTTAGCTTAGAACCTTCAAAAAATAACTTCCAAAATAAAGATTTATTTATAGGACTATCTATAAAATTAACACATTTAGAACTATCTGTTTGAGAAAAGTTTTCTACTCGGGATAAAACAGAATGTTCTAAGTATGGCGAAGTATGAGCATCAAAATTTTCTAAGAAAGAATCAATAGAATAGTTGCCAATTATATTATTGTTGTATGCTACAGGTTCATTTTCTCCTTCCAATTCCGTTACTATGTATTTTTGATGGCTTTCTCGCTCAACCTTTATCTGATTCGGCTTACCATTGTAAGGGAGCCACATATGTGACCAATCGGTAGCAAAGTATCCATGAAGCTTTTCAGACCAATTCCTACTAAGAATTAAGCCATAAAATTCTGGAATGTCTGCAAATAGAATATCAATAACTTGACATACCTTTGGATTAGATGACAGCCTTATGGTAACTTGATTTAGTTCATCGATCACTTCAACCTGCGACCGGTCCAACTGAACTATGCGTGCTGCAGATTTTTGAGGTTGAACGTTCAAATTTGCACATATTGAATTAGGTAAGATATTAGATGAAGCTCCTGAATCTACTATACAATTATGCAAGTTTTTGTTGAAAACTTCATAAGTAAAAAGAGATGGGGGAGTATGAGATCTTGAGCTTCCTCCAATTAACGCGATATCGCTTGGATCAACTTTATTAGTCACATTAGTTGGAGGTATTCCCATCTCATGAGAAGCTTGTGAGATTACATTGGCAGGTAGAGGTGCAACATGTATCGTGTGTAACTCCTTCAAAAGAAGCTTTTGTTGATGTTTTAATTTGCCCAATTCATGTAAGGTAATGTTAGCCCTAGTCTTCTTCATGTCTTCTACAATATTATACTCCATCTCATCGGAAACAATCAATGTTTTAGATGGAGTTAGTGAATTCGATTGGACTGGGCTTGTTTGAGTCGCTTGGGGTGACGTTTTCTTACCTGCGACTTTATCTTTAGATATTGAGCTTGCGCTCTTCTATTTAGGAGTTGGTTATGGAGGATCGAGTTGATTTCTACTTCTGGTACTGACCGGTGATGCCTCTTGATCCTCTTCATCTGGGAGAATGAAGTCCCACATTCCATATACTTCTATGACTTTTTCTTCATCAGTGGGATCTTCATTAGAAACTTCCTCTTCTTCTTCTTCTGATTCTGCATTTGTAATAGCATTTGGAGGCTTTGAATCGGTTGAAGGATTTTTTATATAAGCCCTGTAAGGCTTTTTAGAAGAAGTCTCTGCCACTTGTTTCTTGATGTCAACCATTTCGTTAGACATGGTTTTCAAAAATTTCTGTAATCCTTCTAAATCAAATGGATCTTTTGGTTGTTTTTTCTTGGGATCTTCTTTAAAACTGACCTTCTTAGATCTTCGTTCATCAACAACATTTTTCTTTTCTAAGGCCATGATATGTTTTTCTACCGCTATTGCTTCTTTTATATTATTAGCCAAAGTTGTTTTGGCAGCCCTATCGACAAAGATCGCTATGTTTGATGGTAGAGCAGATATGTACCATTCACTTCGAACTTCTTTGCTAGGCTTGGAAGCGGTAGGAATTTTATTCAAAAGTTTATTGAAATGCGAGTTAAAATATTTGATAGGTTCCCTTGATTCAGTCTTAAGATTCCATAGGTCATTGATCAATGTCGCAGTAGACCTATCATCGCCGAACTTAGTCAAGAATTGCTCTTGGAAAATATCCCAACTAGTGATAGATCCAGATGGTAATGAAAAATACCAGGATCCCACTGCTCCTTGCAAAGTGTAAGGAAAGGGCCGAACAATAACATCTTCATTAGTAACTACATTGAGATTTATAGATAACATAAAGTTATTTGTGTTCTTCTGCTAGCATGCCTGCTTCAGGATTAAACTTAGGTAGCCATTTTTCAGGATGGGCCGGTAATTGACTCAAGGGCACAGGCATTAAGACTGCCCCTGGGTTATTCCATGGGTTTTGGGCCATCGTTGAACTACTAATAGAGGAAAGCGTAGAAGATGTTCCTTGCGGTTGGGAAGATGAGGATATTACAGTTCCAGATGATTGTGAAGCAGATGTTGAAGTTCCAGTAGTCTGTTGGACAATAATTTGAAGTGGAGGGGTGGATGGTTGACTTCGCAGTGGAGAGGTCGAGATGGATGATGATGATGAAAGAGTCTCACTATCAAACCCTTTAGGTGATTTCCTTGCTCTTTTCCTCTTGGGTAGAGGTAATTTGGGTGGTTCTATGCCAAACTTTTCACTCTGCAATCTGGTAGGAGGATGAGAATGGTTATATTGCGAAGTCACACCACCTTGAGATATTTCAGATTTTTGAGGTGATATAGAAAATTGTTGAAGTTTATGGATCAAAGATTCAACTTCAAGAGGTTCAATAGTCGATTTCTCTGAAATGTTCGGGTTTGTGGCAGTGGTTGTTGTTTTAGCGACTTCTCGCTCAAGATTTAAACATTCTAAGTGCGATGGAGAAGTCGGGGGAGATGTTGAGGGCGATTTACTCTCAGAATGGTATTTAGATTTAGATTTACTTGCCATTCACAGTTCGGGCCCTCCTTCTAGCACCAAATATGTTGAAGCCCCGAAAATCGGGTCTACAACAAGGGGGATACCCACCCGGTCCAGACCTTGGTTAGCAGCTCCTTTTCCATTTGGGATGGTGCATCCCACTGGGGATAATGGGACCGGTTTCCCAATTTGTGTGTGTGTGTGTTGAGAATTGATATTTCCTTTCTAATAATTTCTAAGTAAAATGCTTTTATTCTAAATCTAATCTAACAACATGCAATCATGTTCTATTAATAGAAATATCTAATTCTAAAACTAACCTGGGATTTAATCTTTCATTTATGCAATCTAAAATAATTTCTAACAGTAATTGGTAATAAATATCATTCAATCGCTACGAGAAAAGAATTCAATAAAGATGAACCGTTTTGTATAAAAGTTATCCGAAACAGTTGTGAGAAGCCTATCGCATAATAAGTCATTCATATATTAAGCATAAATAGAATAGCCATCACCATACAAAAGTGCCAAATGATAACTCAAACATTCAAGCATTCATATATAAATAACTGAACATAAATATCACTTAAACACATAAGCAGAAATCGTTAAGAGATAAAAATACCATTGATAACAAGTTCTACTCATGAGATTCAACAATAATGATTTATCCCTTCTTAATTCAACATCTGCTAAGAGTACAAAAGTGAAATTTCAGTAGCAGATATTAAACACAGATATCAATAAATCTTGTTCCATTCATTCATCAAAACCTCCTCCGAGGGTGCAGAAGTGCATGTTTTGAGGAAACGTTTTTGACAAATTTCAAGACCCTTCTCTAAATGCATGAGAAGGTTTGAAATACTACTAGCTAAATTCTAAAAATAGTCTATTACAAAAATATAGGAGGCGGTTTAAATGACCGTCCTCATCTAAGGCAAAAATAAAACTAAAACTAAAACTAAAATTGAATCTGGAAATTACTATCTATGTATCTATTCTCTGTGGTCGCAAGCATTCAGCATGGGCTTGAGGAGAGTTGGTTGGCCAACCTCTGACTTTAGTTGCCCTGCAAAAACAGAATCGGCAAGTGATGGCGCTATCTTCTCGGAAGAGTTAGTGAGGCATTTGAGAGTCATGCATTGGCTATGTGGTTTAACCAAGTACTGCCAGTAAGAATCCCAATTCAACTTGGTTAACCTCTTGATGGACTCTGCTCTTTCTTCAACCTTTTGTCTCCAGCTGGTCTGTAGATGCTAAATCAAATGATTAGAAATTTACATACCACTTAAGGATATCCCTGATAAATACCACTGTTTTTTAGAGCTCGAGTTTTTCCTTTAGCCTTTAGCACTTTTTCCTACAATTTTCTGGGCTTTCAGGTGACTGAACGCTCAGAGACTTTCCTTCTCAAGGGGTTTTGCCCAGTGATGAACTGCCTCCGTTTCTCGATCCGAGCTTCCCTGGTGCCAGTTTTCACCTCTTGTGCGTTTTTGTTAGATGACTTCAGAAATCGGGCTTTTCCCTTCTTGCCCATAACACTGCTACGTATACTTTTTGATTTCCTCTCCTGCAATTTACAAATAAGGAAAGAGTAATGATAAGAAATAAGGTGTCGGGAAAGCTTTAAATGCCGAAATCATATAAAATATACCACCCTACGTGAAATGACCTTTCGATCAGATCGAAACCTTATCTCATTAATGATCATCAACTAACTTATTAAATTAACAATAACGCAAATAACTTGACATCGGATTTCGAAAAACTTTTTGAATGTTGTGCCTTGCAGATCTGCGATAAAGTGATTTTCTTCGCAATATCACAGATCGCAATATTGTTAATCCGTTGTGTTTGACAATCATCTATTACCATGTGTTTCTACGAAATGCGATTTGCGAGACGCATTATCGCATATCGCCGGTTTGAGGTATTTCACCTTAAGTGATACTTGAGGCATATGAAACTGCGACGCACGATGAACTTCTTCGGTATGCAATCTCGCATTGTGATTTCACAATCTTAGGAGTTTGTTTATATGGTGTCATCCATTACCTTTTTTCGATGCGATGCTTTATCATTGAGAGAACGATTTTGTTTGAACTTATCATAAAACTTAAGGCCTTTTGGATTTTTGCAAGTATTCTCCTAAGTTTATGATAGTAAGATTTATTCAAAAAGGGAATACAAGTTCTAATTTATTTTTATTTTTTAGATGAAGGGTCCCCACTTATTTAGTACTGGTATCAAAACTAAAATAAGAAAGGGGGTTGTTGCTGGCCACAACACCTTTTCATATATTGGTCATCATAGTTCCCTATAGGATAGAATTACTCCTTAAGGGCATCCATAATAGTGGCACAAGTTGGTCCTACATTAAATAGTGCATACTCATCTTCACTATGTCTCTCCCAGTAACCTTTCCACCAATGTTTGACATGGGGAATGACTTTTAGTGGCATGAAGGTAATCTTCTCATTGTTTGAATTTTTCTAGAAAAAGTAATAACCCTCTAACACATTTAACTATTTCTCCAAAGCATATACATCTATTTGGGCTTCAAATAAGGGGATATCAAAGTTAACTTGTACCTTAAAGGGTGTCACACCTCCAAAATTGTTGCTTGTTGAAGGTGCATCGACCATTGTTGGTAGTCGTTCTAGGATCTGGGTGAAATTGTCCATCATCTCATTCATATGTCGCATTAGTGCTTCCTCGAGCAATAGCTTGACATGATCTCCTACTTCATCATCTCTCTTTTCTTCCACCATGGGTGGCCACTTAAGTTTGTGAGATAAGTCGTTCCCAAGTGAAACTAGCTCAAGACCTAACTCTTTATACCTTAACCTCATAAGGGACATGCACTGAGAAACCACAAGTAGCAAATTTCTCTAATACCACTAATCCGGGTCATACAAGGAATGAAATGAAATGTAGGAAAATAAATGGAATGCACATAGAAAAATATAGCAAGTATTACAATAATGTGGTGAAAAACCAACTTCTATTAATAAATGAAATACAAAAAATCATAGCACACAAACTAGCTAGAATGGTGGCAACTATCTCTGAACAGAAAGAGATGGTGGTTATGCGCATTCATAAAAGCTATTGCAAAAGGATGAGAGAATGAAATTTCAACATAAATAAATAACCTTAGAGATCCAAAAACCTAATCCTTGAAGATGAAATTCCAAAATATTTGCAGGCCCTCATGGGGTTAGTTGGTGCATCAACTTCTCGGGGTCGTAACTTTTGCATATAATCTCTGTTTGAGGCACTCGATAGCTAGTTGGAAAGGTCTATCTCAGAATCACACATTTTGATTGGGGCCCATGGTAGAGCCTATGGATCTTTCATGGGCCCCTTCCACGTAACAAAAGTTGTTTAGGGCCTCAAAGTGGACCTGGAAGTTCAAGACGCAAAAAACAATAGAAAAACTACCAAGATGGAGAGTTGTGCTTTGAGCTAGTGGTGTAAGTTGACAACCGACATCCACTTGGATCAACATGTGTCTCCAACTATCTAAGTTATAATGGATCACTTATAGAAGTTTATTTGAGAGGTATATTTACATGTAGATTCTTGGACATGAGTATTGGAAAGATTTTAGGGTTCTTCCAAATATAAAATTCAAAACTTGGTTTCAAATGAGTTATATGGTTGATTCATACCAAAATATTATTGGAAGATGGTAAAAAATATCAAAATGTGGATTACTTTGAGAGTATCTTCCTCCATATTGAATTCAAGAGTTAATCAATTTAGATACATTCATATTATGCCTAGAACGTGAGTTCCACTCTACAATATAATACCTTAATCTTTCTTTTGTTGGAAGAAGAAAAGATGTAGCATATTCCACATATAAGAATTTGATTGGGTCTTTCATCAATGGACATCAAAAGTCTTTCAACCAAGGAGCTACAATCTTATGATTTGACCATTGGTATCTTCAAGGATTCCTTTGCAAAGCTTGTAATTTTTTCAGAGGGATTGGTATTTTAAGTGTCTCCATAGTAACCTTAAGGGATAAATTCCCTGTCAAGAATTAAATTATGGTTATTGGTGAAAAAAATTTCATTCCTTACCAATCAATATATTTGATGCCTTCGAGAAAAATAATGATTGTAACAGTGAGTGTTCAATCATAATAATGAAGGGAGGGTGTGCTTTCATTCACTTATGAGTGTGCATGGAGCACAATGCAAGCCTCATATGTTTGATCACTAAATCTAAGTGCCACCATGAAAACATTAAGAAATAGATGCACTCAATAGGAATTGAAAATTGTTCATTGATAAGCGACTCATCACTCCTCATTGGTGGATACAACTCCTTTTAGCAAATTTTTTGGTAGCAATGTTAACTGTCGGGCATTAAGGATGATAAGAGGGTGGGTTGTGACCCCTTTTTTTTCCAAAGGGAGTGTAATGCAAATCTCACATGTTTAGCCACTACTTCTAAGTGCTCCTTTCCAACCTCAAAGATTGAATGCCCTCATGAGAATTGAATTTTAGTCATTGCTAAAAAAAAACCCTCACATTTGAATAGTGAATCGAACTCCTTTATGTAAACTTGCAATCATAATAATTAAAGTTTAATTTTAGGGATGATAAGAGGATGCTTTTTTATTAGCTTTTGCTGTGTATGAAAAAAGAAATGCAAACCTATCATGTTAAATCACTACTTATAAATATCTTTAATATGATTAAAAAATAAACATTAATTATCAAAATCTATTTAGTATTCATTAGTAATTTGAATCTGTTTAGACACGTAATCATTATAATAATAATAATAATATTAATATGATTATTTAATCAATTTTACAACTTACCACTGCAATCCAATCATAACAATTTATGTGAATAAAATGCAAATTTGGCTACCAAGGGCACACACAATTAATTGACTTTGAAGTATGGGATGAGAAAAGGGATAGAAATATGTTAATAATAATTACACCCATAGGTGTGTCTATTTTGGAATAGGGCTTCTAGAATTTTAATTTAATTATAAAAAATTATTAGGTGGATGGTAGGGATTGAACTCCATGGAATTTCTAGAATATTCTTCGTAGTAGTCACAAATTAAAGGTTGAGATTTACCTCAAAAGTAGTTATGCCATTTCCCCCCTTTTAAATTAAATAGATTAATTAAAAAAATGTCATATGAAATGGGTTATGGTTTTTTGGGAATGTCTTAATGATAAGTCATGGTATTGTAACAAAGTCTCTTTACAGGATGAGAATCTCCATGGTAAAAGTAGGGGTGAATCTCCATGGTTAAGAATTTTGTTACATGTTTTTGTAAATGTATATATGTTTAAATAATATATTAATTATATTTATAAGTAATGATCATAATAAAATAATTTAAAGCAAAGTTATAATTTAGATAATGTTTATGTTTTTTTGCCTTGATGAGTGTGGACAATCGTGGTGGCATTGACGAGGTGAGGAGTGGATTTAAACCTCCCACATGTTTATGAGCTAACACATGAAGTGTGCCATAAACAAGTGGAGTAGGGCACCCAGAATGTTCAAGAGACAAAAGCATTTGGTTTATATTCTAGAAAGTGGATCGAATTTGACAATGATTATCTCTGGTTATGGGTGATTGCGAAGGTGGTAAGAGTGGCGTCGAGTATGCATAGGCCACCAACCTGTGCATGCTCATTAGACTAGTTGTTTATGAGAGTAAGGATATTGTAGGTTGGAGGGGCTTGTACTGTGGCTACTCTGGTGTGTTAACTAACAAGGTTTGGGACCTTGGAGCGTTGGGAGGTGAGAAATTATTCTATTGTTGGTCGAGAGTGGAGAGGAAGATAGATTTTCTACACTGCCTCACCGTGGGAACCAAGAGGGAGTGGGGTTATTCTTCTGCTAGTATGGTAAGCACTCTGGCCTTGCCTCTTGACCTTAGGAGCATTGTTGTAATTGGAAGTCTGGGGGTGGGTGTTTGTTCTGTCTAAGTTGTTTCCCCCTTGCACTTTGTGGAATTTAGTGAGGTTCAATAAGCTTACAATGTTATTTGTTGCGTAACTCTATCTCATGGTTTCTTTGGAGCTGGGGATGAGAATTTAGAGCATTGGGATCTTTGCCTTTGTCCCTAGGTGCTTAATTCCTTGGATGTTTAGAGTATAGTAACCAAGAGGCGCCCTTGGGTTTTTGTTCTTTCTCTGACCCTAGTGAATGAATGTGTGGTGCATGGTGATACTTATAGCATTGAGCTTCAACTCTAGGTCCCCTTTCCAATTCATGGAACTTGGGTGGTCGACCATAATTGGTCTTGGTGGTATGATTCAATTAGAGAAATGCTTAGGTAACGAGGGCATGCCTGGTGAGGTGGGGGGACCCCGTGGATATTCGGCAGGGCGCGAAGGACAAGTGGGGGAGATGGAGGGTGATGGGGGTGTTGAGGCTGCTTTTGAGGGTGAATTGGATCATGGCCGCGTTTCGTCGCCTAGTTAAGTGGACACGCCACCATCTTTGGACTCTTTGAACATGTATTTTCATAGTGGTACTGCACTTTTGGTGGAACAAAGGCAATAGAGGCATGATGATAAAAATAAAGTGATAACATTCATGAGTGACTTACAACATAATCAATTGGAAATCCTAGATAGGCTAGCCTCACTTAGACAGAGCCAAAGACGAACACATGAGTGGCTAGACTCGATTGAAGGTCAGATTTATCACCTGGAGTTTCATGTTTACGAGGACCCTAGACCTCTAAACATCCTCGACGCTGGTCAAGCACCAATACTTCCTCATAATCCTTGATGGTGGTGGGCAACATTTGTATTCTCCTTGTGTTTTGGGTGCTTTGTGCATTTTGTTTCTGGGTGCGATGTAAATTTTGGCATTTTGCTATTAGCTTTTGTATCTTTCTCCTCGCTAATAAATTTGGTAGTAGTGAAGTTGGGAGATAAGTGGAACTCAAACAAATATGTTGTATTGTTTTGAAGAATTAATAGAAACTGATTGATCGACAAAAAAAAGTTTCTATTTTTTTTTTTAAATGTAAAATATATCATAAAGTAAGTGTTTTGATGCATATCATGAATTGATAAAATTTACCTTTTAATTTAATAGTACTCTAATATAACTGGTATAACTGTTAGATATATTTAATAGTGGATTTTTTAAATTAATTATTTTTATCTATATAATCCGCATAAATCGAGTATTCCGGGAATTTTTATGATACCGAATCTATTTATATATTCAACGATGTTACCAAAACACTATATCTTCCCATTCCAAATATATATATATATATGATGTGAACATAGCGTGAGCGTCTTAAAAGGGTGACAAATTCCAATGGCCGTCCATTGCACACATAGGCAACTACCCGAGTGGAGTACGTTAATGCACTTTCCGCGGTTACCGTTAATCATTACAAGTCAAAGGAGGACAGCATCAGCACGTTGTATTATTTGTCATTGTTAATACATGCGGAATGAACGTGCAAGAAACGCGGTTTATGGCAGGTAGGCATACATCATCTTTGATTTTTGAGAACAAGTCACTTTAAATACGCGGAGAGTCTCTCTTTTCGCATTCACTCACAACACCTATTCATAGCAATCTCAATCCAATTCTACAAATTAGTATGCTATCATGGACTATGTAATTTGCTTTGTGTTTTCAAATTTATTTTTATTCGTTAAATATATAGAAATACTTTTATTTATTTACCCTACTAATTCTTCCAGCTCAATACCTTATTCCGCTAATACCTTAGAAATAGAATTGGTATGACATCATGGACTACGTAATTTGCTTTTTTTTTTCAAATATATTTTTATTTGTTAAATATATAGAAATACTTTTATTTATTTACCGTACTAATTCTTCGAGCTCAATACCTTATTATACTAATACTTTATATATTGTACTAATATTTTATATAGAAATATAAATTACAATATCTTATTGTACCAACTCAAAAGAAGGTAGCATCAACATATTATATAATTTGTCATTATATGAGTTGTTATTATTATTATTATCTAATTTTAAGATCGCAGTCAAGCCAGACACTAAATTGGTGTATGAGACCCCCTTGTTTGTGGGACAAAGGATCTAACTCCACGCATACACCTTCTTATTTGTGGGACAAGGGACCCACACTAAATTGGTGTATGAGACACCTTCGTTTGTGGGACAAGGGATCCAACTCTGCGCATACACCCCCTTGTTTGTGGGACAAGGGACCGGACTCTGCGCAACAATTTGACTGCTACGTCTACGAAGGCATACATACTCTACCCCCTCTAGTTTTGAACTTGTAACCTCTTAGGAGGAAACACATACTCTTAACCATTAGGCCCACTCAAGCTGTAGAATGGATAAACAAGCAACACATTTTGCAGAAGAGTAATGGCGGTAGGTATACGTGATGTTTGATTATTGAGACTCGAGAGCATGACAACTTTAAATGGGCGAAGAGTTCGTTATCTTCTTCCAAAAACGTGGGACACCTCTTGGTAATGATATCAAACCAACTTTACAAATTGGTGGTTCACTTCTTATTTTTTCTTAATATATGGTGAAATTTAAAAATACGATGAATTTAGTAAATTAAATTTAAAGTTGTTAGATGTGATGTAAATTAGTAATTTAGTATGGAGGTGATGTTATAAAATGTATATAACAAGTGTTACATAATAGCTTGTCCCGATGGTTTAGTAAAAAAATAGCAAAATTGATGTGTTAAATACAGTGCAAGTGTTAATGATGATAAATTTAGATCATAAATACCTTACACTATTAGCTAGATTCAAATAAATCTTTTCGTTGCATAGTTATCATGGCTACGACTTGTGTTGGCAAGCATCCATATCAAGCTAGTTTTCCATTTGAAGCTGCAAAACTAAAGTTGACATAAAGTCATTGTTAGCAAGCCATAATAAGTAACATTATTGTGACCAGACTATAGTGATTGAGTACTCCAAGCAATCTTACTGAAGAAAAGCATGGATGTGGATACAAGTGCTTGGACGAAAGGAAATTGTTTTCATAGCACTCATGCTACTATTAGGCAAGATCTATGTTTGCTTAGGCTTATAAGTTGTTATTCTAAACTGATGCTATCATTTGGCCCTTGCTAATTGGTATCATTGAAAAACATAATCTAATTTCAAAAAACAAAAAAAAATCTAAAGTATAGGATGAGAAATTTATAAGAAATGCACTATATATTAAACTCATTGACTCGACTTGTATTGGAATTTGAATGATAACACACAAATAAAGATGTTACAAGAAAAACTTAAATATATAGCAAAAGCGGTCCATCCAAATAAGACTATCATAACATTAAATAAAATGGATAACACATTTCATTGTCGCATTTAAACGACTACGTTTAATGGATATTATGGGTTTTACATAGTGAATGAATTACTAGTACCATATTTCCAAAATAACAATTCATGCTACAACTAGTCTAACAACCTTGAGAGTACTAGTATTGAGAGGTAGATTAGTGTAACAACCCCAGGAGAGCTTGGGTTGAGAGCTCTAGAGCCTCATCGTTTATGTAAGTATATTAATTTGGATATTCTAAGCACTCCATGTTCCTAATTGAATTTCTCAATTGAGATTTTAATCATAGCCTTTATGATTGGGATAGCATACCTGACATTGTTGTGGAGAAAATAAAATCTTGAAGTACCATATATTTAATTTATATATTTGTAAACTTATTGTTCTACAAGGCAAATGGTATGATTCAAGAAATTGATAAGGGGATTACTACAAATAATTTCAGTGGATATGTCTTAGAGGAGAAGATTCTTGGAAGGTTTCTTTGTAACAAGTAGGTCGATTCTAGATGCTTAGACTACATTTTCTAGAAACATAAAGGTGGAGCAAAGGTAATGGATGTTCAAGGCCAAGGAAAATGTTCCTAGCCAAGTGGATAACCACATACATCTCAAGCAATGAACCTTAGAAGATTTTTGGTAGTCGTGCAATATAACAAGCTAGGTGTATAAAGGGAATTAAGGGACTCTTCACTCAATGGCATCATCCTTTTCTGAGAAACTTTGGCATAAAAGGTACTCCTATACCTAAGAGAATAAGGGAATGTGGAGCATCATTTTCAACATACAAGGTATGGCAATTACACAAGAATATGATTCACAAAATGATCCCCAAACCTTCATTTCATGGTGCTTTTTAATGTTGGTGTTGAATTTCAGGCATGAGTTTCTGTTAGGTATTTTGAATAGGCATAAAATATGTTGAATGGATATTTCAGGGATATCGGGGATATTTTGGAATCCAATAGACATGGGCAAGGTCATACCTTCACTATTTCCATCAAATTTCATGTCTGTTGGATCAAAATATCTTGGGGGTTTCAGGGATATTTTGGAATCATAAGCAAGGCCATAACTTCACTATGTCCATCAAATTTCATGTCTGTTGGATTCCAAAATATCCTAGAATCCTCAATCAACATAAATTTGAAAATTTTGACGTGATAGAGATCCCATTTGATCATGTAGAGTAGTTTTGTTGGGTATTTTGAACAGATGGATATCATGTTTGCTTCTACGATGTTTTGAACATGAAGAGAAGACCATTATTATGTGTTTTCTTTGCAGTAATCTCATACTGTTCTCTTACGACTTTTTTGAAATTGTAGTGGGAAAATGTTTTCAAGTCAGTTTGGAAAGGAAAGAAAAATTTGTAAAGCCAAAATGATAACAATTATTTGTATTTTTATATAGATAGATGAGTGTTAAAAAAAGTTTAAGTTACACCAAAAACACTTAATACTTAACATAATCATGAAATGTTTCATATTAATTGGAGATTCACTATAGCTTTGATCTTAAAATTCCAAAGTTCAAGGGCATTAAGAATTCCCTTGAAAATGAAGCAACATTGTAAGTTACATAGAACAACATTACACTTGCATAATCTTAATTATGTGAAAGATATTCATATTACATGGGGATTTATTTTGTACACGACATTCCCAACTGAAGGAAGTTTAACGAAATGGGCTTCACAAATGGGAATTACAATTATTGTGGGAAATAGTGAACTGATAATGCAAACAAAAAAATATTTGGATTGAGTAAGAGAACCACGAAAGCACATAGTGGGTGAACTCACCTAAACCCAAAAATTCATATTCTAAAGCCATCATCTATAGATATACTACTAATTTAATTTAGCCTAGTTAATCGACCATGTTGAAGGGGCCTCCATAATATTTTAATCAATCTCCTTCAACATACAGCTTAATGTTGCCCTAAATTTCAGTAGCAGTATCTCAAAGCAGTCATTTCATACATTATCACTAAAATTGGGTTTAACATAATGAGTTTTGTGATTCAATTTACTTGAGTTATGGGTATATATGAAGTGACTTAACGGTAGCAAAAGTAGTATCAAAGAGCGAAACTGGTAATGCAAACAAATATAAATTAGCTGGCTTGAGTAAGGAAATTTGTCATGGAGCTCAGCTGAAGTAAAGCTTTCACGCCTCTCAGACTGCATTCTAACCACAGAGCATAAACCCACATAAACGAGCTTACAAAATGCACTGATGAAGTAGAGATTATGGGCCAATCTTTTTCCATTGCAAAACCCACTTTATTTTTTGATTTCAAATATAGAGGCTTATGTCTAATACTTGTTCGCACAAAAATATCATGTCTCAAAATGTTATATCATCTCTTTCTTATTCTAATTCCGCCAAAGACAGATTGTGTAAGAACCTCGAAGATCACGTTCTAATAATCTTTAAATTTAGCAACATCACATATGACAAGTTTCTATGACATCATAGTTATTTATAGAACGCTACAATTATGGAGCGAAAATAACGAAGAAATGACAACAACAATTGTATATCAAAGGAGATTAAAAGAATATGTGAAATGTTATTACAAAATTCAGAGAAACAGAGCACATAAAAGCATCTTCAAAGTCATCCATGTCTCATTAGTATAAATATCACGCAATAAAAATGCCCATGTATTTGCCTCAAAATGGGAAACAAAACATTTTGGTTCAATACTGTTATGCTAATGTATCAGAGTGCATTCAATCCATATCAGTTGAGTATTAGTTTTTTTATACAAAATTTCAAAAAATCCTTGCTCTGATATGTGCATTTGGATGCTTTCTTCTAGTAGGGAAATTGTGCAGATGTACTGAAGGTGGAAAGAGGAGATGAAAATCAGTGCAACTTGATAAAAAAATTTAGAAGAGCATTGGATTGGTATGTGAATTACAATGCGTTCTTCTTGTAGCCAATTTGTGCAGAAGTGCTGGAGCTGGAAAAATGAGAACAAAATTAGTACAAATTGATTGTTTTGAAAAACAAAATTTAAATCGTATGTATGTTCTTTGTAGCTGAAACATGGAGATTAATTAAAAGAATACCTAGGCTTTGTTGTGTTGCCATTGTGGTCAACACGTTGGATTTCATTATCTTCATTGATTGTAAATGTACCATGTATTTGGAAATCTCGTATCATATACATGGTTGCTTGCTTTTTTTGAGCATAATCTTCAAAAGACATTTCTGCGAGCTTGGGAACTAATTGTTTCAAGCATAATTTTTTTCTTGATGCAACGTTGTAAACTAGTGTTGTTGGTAGACTTGAATGCAATTAAAACACTATGAATAAAAAAACCAAGGATTTTTGTTTTCATTTCAGATAATCAGCCATTGTGTCCTCTATCATTGTAGAGGGTGGTATTGCCGAATTGCATTCAACACAAAGAGGTTCAAATGGCGTAGAGTATATGATGGCTGATGCCAATGTTCCTTCTATCTGTTCAAAATGAAGGATAATCAGTATATGTGAAAATGCACCAAAATGAAAAAACAATTGCATAGAGAGAAGTAGAAGTATTGTTTCATGTGTATTTACAGAGATTGTTGGAGGGCTCAATTTTCTCAATGCTTCTATTGCTTCTGTATTCAAATTGTTGATGAATGTTGATTGTGTTTTTCAAAATGTTCTTTCTTTGAGATCTTTCTTGTTTGTTATGTTTTTGAATAGAATGATTGGAAAATGTTCTTTTTGCAATTCTTGTTCAATTTCATTATAGAGTGGGGTAAATGTTTTGAATAGCTGCAATTGTGATACAAGACATAAAAGTCTTTTTTTTGTTATTTGAAACAACAATGAAATTTAGAATGAAAATATTAATATAAAACTAACACAAAGTGATCTATGTTACCGTTTCTCTATTGTCATCAAAATTTCCATATTTAATTTGTAGTGTATATTGTGAGCCAATTTTCCATGCAACAGTGACAATTGCAGCAATTGTTCCAATTGGATATGTTTCTGTATTTCTTGCAAGTTGTTTTATTGTTGTATCTGGAATGCATTTGTAATGTTTGCAAATTTGTGATATAATATGTATAATACTTGATTTAGTTAGTAGAAGGATCCATTCATAATCACCACGATCATAATTTGTTTTAGGTAGAATTTTAAAATTTGTAATTGATATTCCTTTTCCCGGCGACAATTTTTGTTGATTCTCTTCAATGAGCTTAGTTGGTACGATCAATGTGATTGCCATGATTCCTTCAACATCTGTCAAATCTGCACATAGTATTTGTCATGCTTTGTGGAATTTATCAAGGTATGTACTATAAATAACCATGACATCTCCATTGAACAAATTTCCAATTTTGCGAATGTTTAGTTCTTCAATTGTAACTGGAACTAAAGATGATGCTTTCAATCCATGTATGGATGATGTGGATGTGACAAAAGACAAAGTCAGAACTAAGACACAATGTTGATGAATATAAACTACATGTTACAATAAAGTATATAACACTTTGTTTCAAATGTACTTATTCTTTGACTATGTCGCAAGTGATGTTTCTTGTTGTTTGTCTACATTTGCTTACTCTTTAGAGCTACAAGATCAGGAACATGCAACATCATTACTAGAATTAAGTATAGAAACACAAATAATGAATTTGATGAATAACAACTTAGGTGTAGTAGGAATTCCCTAAAAGGCCTAATCAACAACAATGTCACATGAAAACATGGTGTTATAAATATGGTGCAATTTGACAGTATGCTTGCAGGTCAAAAAGGGATTGACTAGAAGAATTTTTAATGGCATTGTGCTAATTCAATGTGTTTTATCTTATTCTATGTTGGTATCTATTATTTTTGTGTACATGGACAACAAACCTACACATCTTTTAGAAGGTATGGCATATGCAACTTTGGACCAATATGCAACTTTGATCATCTGCTGACAGGTTGTAGTTGCAATCCTGATTATGTGCTAAGATTGATGACAATTTGATTGTGGTATCCAAGAATCTTGATGGTTTTCAACTTTTTTCAATGCCAATAGGCGAAAAGGCACATATAGACATAGAAGGCACAAATAAACATAAGACATATATGCATATATATCTTGCAACACAGACATAGAAACAAAGAAACAACTAAACATAGACATACATGTATACATATGTAGGAAGGAACTAGTGAATCAAATGTAATAGATGAACCTAGATGTGTTTATTTGTTTTTGTGAAATGTCTTTGGACCTTTGATCCATTGTTGAAAGAAATGTAAATGTATAAGACACACCATAAGACATACCAGTCCAAGTCAAATAATAGAATTGTTAAATAAAAAGAAGCAAATTCATATATGTAAAAAGAACTACACGTTTCTACTAAAATTAATTCGTATGTGTTGGAAGAAGTAAATATTTTCTTCTTGCTAAGACATATGTGTTATTTCTTACATTGTTGAAAATCTATAATGTAAGCATTCAAAACTTCTTCAAAATAAAATAAAAGTAATGTTGGTAATAATACTCATTATTCTTCTACTTTGTATAAAAAGGAAATGACTGACTAGATGTGACAGTATTGACTAACAAAGGCATTAGATTAGTTTCATGTGTACCATGGTTCTTTTTCATTTTTATGGTTGATTATGAGGCAAATAGTGTCATGGTTTGTCCAATATGTATATAGCCTGAAGGTTACAAGCTATGTTTGACCATATGTGATCGATGATTGATGTTGCTGCATTGTTATTTGTGTCCAAATGAAAGTGAAGGTTGTAATTGTACATATGTGATCTTAGTTTGCTTGTTTTATTGTTTCTTTCGAGCATATTGATGTTGAAATCTCCTACAATGACTATTGTTTGATTTGAAGGTATATTTCATAATTATTTTGCAAGAACATGCAATGTATTGGTCAATGTTGGATATGGCGCATCATAAACATTGAGAACTACAATATGCATGTCATGAACAATCATATTTACTATTGTAGCTTCTACATTTTGCTCTTTAAAGTGCATATGTTCCAAAACCTTTATATCTTTTTGACACATATGAGTAAACCATGTCTACTATAATTTGATATGCAATTGAATGCTTCAAGTCTTTGTAGTAGGATGGGTTGTTTCAAATATGTTTCTTGTAAACATAGGATGTCAGATTGCATTAGATCATAGTCGCTTAGCAGATCATCGATATGTGTTTGTAAATTGCAGGTGTTTAGAGAAAGAATTGAAGTATATGCATTTTTTCATGAATGGATAAATGTAGTCTAGTTCCCACTTTTCATTTTTGTAGACGTTCCATTTCAAGAGCAATTTTGTGTTTAATTTTGAAGTTTTATTTCTTAAGTGGACTTAGCAAATACAACGATTCTACGTTTCTTACACGAGACAAAGTTGTATATACTAATTCATGTCGTCGTATTCCTGAAGGATCAAATGCAAAATTGTCTAGTGTTAAGCCTTGTGACCTATGTATTTTATATGCACATGCAAGTTGGACTAGAAATTATTTTTTGATTTTCAAATGTGTTGCTTTTGCTAATACTGAACTAGTTTTTTTGTATGCAATATGGGTGTCCAATCTTTACAAATTTGAGGGCTATATAAACAAGCAAAATGTTGAGCTTGTTGTTGTCCAATGCTAGGATCATGGAATTTGATCCATATTACATTAAATTTATCTAATTTTGTGCATGATTTAATGATATCATTTGCACCATTGACAAGATCGTCTTGTGAGTCATAGTTTCCAACATATATTTCAACTTTAGCACGATTTGTGAAGGAAATGTTGCTATATGTGCATGAGAAGGTATGTTGCCATGGTTTTATTTTTCATAATCAATTGCATCAATTACAATTTATCACTAAGAATGATAAACAACATTCTCTTGTTGTGCAATGTAACATCCCTATTCCTGAAATATAGATAAGGAAAGGTGGGATCATTAGGATCATTTCAAATACAATTTCTATTGAGGTAATGAAAATCATATTCTCTTTGATTATTTGTATGCATCCTATTCAAAATGGCAATGAATTTTTTCATTTTTTTTTACATATTGTAGTGTGCAATGTGTAGTACTTTACATGTTCTTGCAAAAAATCATATGTTATTGGTTGCTTTCTCATTGTGGATTGTTCAAACATTAGTGAATCCTATATAGGTTGTGCTTGGTATAGGTCACCACAAAATGTGGTGTCAATGTTTCCAAAGTATTTTGTTTGAACATGCTTAATATTCCTCAGTCGATCATCGATGTGATATAGAAAACGACTCCCAATCAAAGATACTTCATCAATGATAACTACTCTCAATTCTTGGTAAAGTTTTGTTAAATTGTCTAAGACTTCATTGCTAAGTGGAAGAAAACTAGATTTGCTGAAAGGCACTAGCAATAAAAAAATGAATTGTTACTTTACCTGCATTATATGCAGCTTTACCTGTATATGCTAATATCAATCCCTTCGGTTTCAAAGGGTCTGTATTGTAATGTGCATTATAAATTCGCATGAGCATTTGAAATATGGATTTGCTGTAAATGTTTTTCTCGTGCCAGCTCCTCCAGACAAGAATAAGTAGTGTGGTTTGTCTATGTTCATTCGTTTTTTCATTGCAATGTCTTTGATAATTACTTCTTGTTCTCTATTAAGCATTCTTATAATTTTGTAGTATTGGGTGAATGCATGAAGATGGGTTACACTTTTAGGCTAAATTTGGTGATAAAATTTCAAGTTTTCCCTCTTTTATCGAATTGAAGCCCTCAAAATTCATATAAGAACCGTGAATTTTGATTCGAAGTAAAAAATACAAATTGTGGAGAATTATGTTATTGTCCTAATGATATTTTAATATTTAGTGTCGTGTAATATGTCAATTTTCCATTGAATGAAATGCTTACCCTTGCAAATTTTCACACATCTTAATAGGTATGCTTATGTTCACGTAGCATAACTTAGCATAACTTAGTATAAAATATGTAACTTAATATATATATATATATATATATATATATATATATATATATATATATATATATATATATATATATATATATATATATATATATATATACATGAGATAATCTAAACGGAGAGAGCTAATTTTTTCATATTATTTTTATTTTTTTATTTTTATGCAATTTTTTTTTTTTATTATTTTTCAAAGTTGGAGAAGTAATATTTCAATTACATTATGCTGATACATGTGTTCATGTAAGATAGTTTTCAACTATTTAAATAAATTGAAAAATAAAGAGTACCCATTTGAGGAGGACTCGTAAACGAAGATAGTGGCATTTTTTGAAAGTTTTTCATTGTGTATATTTTATGATATTGATTTTTTATTCAACCTCTTTAAAATTGTTCAAAACAAATTCAAGCATTATGTTTAAAAGAAATTAGATGAAAAATATCACATGAATTAAAAAATGTCAAAATCATATGCTATTGGATAGAGGATTCCTTCATGAATCCAACATGATCAACTCTGCCACCTAAGGATAGATTTTTCCCTAAGTCCGCCAGGGTATAAAATGGTGTTGTAGGAAATTTTGTAGAAGGGGTGATGCAATTATGGATTCTAGGACTTCAGAGGCTCGATCGACGGGGAAAATGTTAAGGATGGAAATTTATATTAATGTTTAGAAACCTTGGCAAAACTCACTGTCCACGATATGCCATATATAAAATGTTTGGTGGTATTTTTGTAAAAATATTCAAATTTATAATAATTTTATATAGTATCTATATAAAATTTTAGCGATTTTTACGGTAAAATAATTTTATGCTGTAAAATTTAGGCGAAATGTTTTTAGAAAAAATGGAAATTAACAAATCTTCTTTCTGTATAAAGCATGGAAAATTAGCCCCTAAAATTTTCCCTGTCGATCGAACACTTTAAGTGCTCGATCGAGCGTTTAAATTTCAAATTCAAATAGCTCGATTGAGGGTTTCATAAACCCTTGACCGAGCCATATATGTGGTTAACATGGGCTCGATCAAGTGCTATGGCTCGATCGAGCCTTTATAAAAAAAAAATTGTATCCATAATTTAGATTTAGAATGAATAAAGATCTAACATTTTTGTTTTTACCACATTTTAAAATTCCAAATTTTATTATAATTTTTGTTATCATGCCATGTAGAAACCTTATGAAATTTAACATAATATTAAAAAATTATCATTATTATTATTAATAAATTAAATTATGAAATCTGATATTAATATAAAAAATAATATTAATATATTTTAATGTTAATATTAAACTTATTAATTTTGGATTAAATTATAATATTATTAATTTAATATAATATAAAATTTGTCATATTATAATATATACTAGTACAACCACATTAATAAATGTGGTTGATATACGCCGTAGGCGTCAGTAAAAGGGTCATTAACACAAAAAGAGTCATACAAGATGACTCAATATGTTAATTTTATTTAACCTATTTTTTTTATAAGTCTAACATAATAAAATATATAATATTTTTTAAATCCTAAATTAATCATAACCTAAAGCTACCTAAAGAAATAAAACCTAAACAGTTTCAATTGGATGACATGAAGCGCTCTATGTATCTTTGATGCAGGTAGCTGGACCATAAATATTTTGGGAAATTTTAGATAATATTTCTATGGAAAATTATCATTTTCCCTCCAGGTGAATGTACAATGCACATTTGAAAGCTTGCAGTTTAAATATGTATTATATAAAAAAGAATATTTATTTAGAAGAGTTTTCAGCGAAAATCACATCATAATTCATTTGTCGATGCGTTTCGAACCAACAAGTGTGGTTCGAAACACGTCGACAAATGATTTATGATGTGCTTTTTTCCAAAAACTCCTCTAATCACATAAGCCTTAATTCAACAAAAAGAATATTATAAAACATCAAAGTAAAAAAATGATTTAAACATAATATTTTAATTGTCAAAGTATTTTAAATTTTTTTAAATATAAAGGAGAGAGATTGGGAGAGAAGGATGAGAGAGAGAGGGGGGCAAGGGCACAAAGAATGAGAGAGGGAGAGTAGGATAGAGTCTCTGAGAAATAGAGGGAGCTCGAGAGATGGAATTGGAGGAAAATATAGGGAAGGAGGAAGTTCAATACATATAGAGAGAGAGGTGGAGAGAGAGAGAAGGAGTGACAAGGGAGAGATGGAGAGGGAGTGTGTATGTTTGGGGGTGAGATAGAAAGACAAAGAAAGAAAGTTGGAGAGGAGGGGGAGAGAGAATGAGAGAGGGAGGGAGATATTCAATAGAGTTGCAGGAAGAAGCTTGAGAGAAGGAGATAGATAGATAGATAGAGAGCGAGTGAGTGACAAGGGGGAGAGACAGAAGGAGGTGGGAGAGAAAGGAAGAGAGAGATGACTTGAGAGGGAGGGAGAGAGAGAGATGGATTTGGAGGGGGAGAGCGAGGGAGGTAAGAAGAAGGGCATATATAGAGAGAAAGGTGGAGAGAGAGAGGGTGTGACAAGGGAGATGGAGAGAGAGGGAGAGAGGTGAGTAGGAGGGAAGAGAGATAGAAGGGGAGACATAGGGAGATAGAGATATAGATGGAAGTGGGAGAGATGGAAGAAGAGAGAGATAAAGGGAGGAAGGGAGAGATAGATAGATATCAAGAGAGCGTGTGTGTATGGGTGGGTGAGATAAAGAGACAAAGAAGGAGAGATGGTGGGAGGTATTGATATATATGGAGGGGGGAGAGAAAGGGAAGAAAATTGTTTTCCACGAATGCATTGATTTCAGTGTACAGATGTTGATTTCTAATCCTATTGATTTATTACATTAGATGCATTGATTATTGTGTAGATGTTGAATTCTAATTCTATTTGATTTATTACGTTAGATGCATTGATTACTGTGTAGATGTTGAATTCTAATTCTATTTTGTTGCTTGCATTAGATGCTTCGGTTTCATTAAAGATGCTAATTTCTAATATTGTTTGATTGATATTGCATTAGATGCATTTATTTCAGTGTAGATGTTGATTCCTGATTCTATTTGATTGCTACCACTAAATGCATTTATTTAAGTGTATATGTTGATTCCTAATCCTATTTGATTGCTTCCAGCATTAGATGCCTTGATTTCAGTGTAGAAGTTGATTTCTAATCCTATTTGATTGTTTGCATTAGATGCATTAATTTTACTGTAGATGTTGATTTTTCATCCTATTTGATTGCTTGCATTAGATGCATTGATTTCAGTGAAGATGTTGATTTTTTATTTGATGTAACTAGATATATGGTGTACATTAATTTCAAGGTAATTAGTTTAACATTGTGCATTGATTTCAGTGTAAGCACAAAAAAATTATTGATGATGTGCATTATGACTAAGCTTTTGTAGATAGCCTCAAATAAAATAAAATTGAATAAAACTTGTATTTGTAACTTTTACATCTCCACATCTTTTAAAATTGAATATAACTTATTTCAATCATATTTGAGTTTTTAAAAATTGAATAAAACTTATTTCAATCATAAGGAATTGATTGAAATACTTGGATAACTACTTGTAAATTTAGGAAAATTGATAACATTTGTTGGGAAAAATACTAGGAGGGGCGGGGGGTGGGGGCTGGGGTGGGAGGGGGGTTGAATCAGCGTTTTAAAAACTCACAATAATAATTTTCTTTCCTAACATATATACATGACTTTATTGAACCAAACTCGCGTATGTATGCAATTTTTGTAAAAGAAACTAGCGTATGATTAGTAAACTTGTAAAACAACTAATTCTTTATCTGTTAAACTTAAACCAGAATGTAAGAGATTTATCAGGCATTTGTTAAGAAGTAAGCAGGTGCAGTAAGAACAGAATAAACTATCACACATAAGAAACACTCATGAACACTAGGATTTAAGGTGGAAACCTAATGTGGGAGAAAACCATCGCCGTTGTCGTCTCAGTCTTCAAACTTATTAATATCAAAAGCTTCTTATATTCTTGTACTAGTGCAAACTCATGCCAGTACGTAGCCACCCACCTGTTGAAGGCTACAACACTCACTCATTCTACAACTCCTACAGGAAGGGAGCTCCAAACCCCTGATCTGATTACCAACTACTACTGGCAGGAAGCTTCGACTTCCTCACTGAAGGTTCCAACCCTCAGCAACATCTATGGACCACATTTTATAAATTTTCACACTGGATCCACCTGCTTTAATACATCACAACTTGTAGATCAACTGAAGCAAACACCAACTTAATTCAAACAAAACAGTGAGATCATTATAACCAGAACACAAAACTGAACTCAGAATACTGTGTCAAGACAAAGAATCAACTACAACCCTGATCATTCATATGCCAACATGTATATGCTACTTCACTTAAGGCAACCCATGTGTATACGCGCTTTTCTGTAGAGAAACCCGCATATAGATATCAATATACTAAAAGCTTGTAGTTCTGAATCAGACACAGAGTTGACTAGAGCTATTCTGAAATATTTTGTTAGCTTACAGAACCCTCATACAGTTAGCAACATCAATAATATTTTCAACCAATCAACATGTAGCCAAATTTAACTTCATCTTTCAATGAATTCTACTTCAGACATTATCACTCAACCGAGATCAACATGAGGACATCATTGATAGACAACAGAGATACAACAACATTGATAAGGTTGATCAGTCATTTATGAACATAAACCCTTCCTTTGCATACACGACTTTGAAGAAACGAACCCACGTGTATACGCGACTTAACCGAGACCAGCCTGCATATAGATCTGCAAATTTTGACCTAAAATTGCGTAGCTCTTCAGAACTTCATAAAGACCCAGATCATAATATTTAGAGATAAAAACATGCGCCACTACTTAGATCTAGTCAATCCATGAGCAAATCATACAATGGAAAGTCATTTCAGGTCTCATGATCCTGATCCATCATTGTATTCATCGGTGCATAATTATTTATGATCTATGTGTCAACTATAGCCCTTACAATGAAAATATACTTCAGATTGAAGTATTAATCAAAAACCCTTTCACTTGTACACTTAGCACTTTGATCTTCACCTCCTTATGTAGTTAGAGTCTTAGCTAATACCATGGGTCAAAACTACATTAGTGTTGGTGGTAACCTTAGATGGGATCAAGTATCCATTACTGCACTCAATATTGTTGGATAATACCATGGTAAGGACCCTTGGTATTCTTAAATTAGTGTGCCAACATGTACTCAACTTTGCTTCTTTGTACCTGCATGTATACACGACTTGGCCTTGATGAACCCGCGCATAGATCTTCAAATATTGACATTTATCAAACTTCTAATTATGATCTATAAAGCTTTGTCCCATCATTCTGTTATTCTGTTCCATCAATCTGTCACCTCTGAACTGACCTGTGGATTCATCTAATTACCATATACTTGTTCTGTTAAAAGTGAGTTGCCATCAAGGACAACACATGCATCATAATTCCAACAATCACCCCCTTTGGACTTGATGGAAACCATGTTAGTGTTGATCACCTCAACCTGTAGAAACCTATTAGATACATCAAATAACTGTTATTCAAACACCGGGATACTCTCCTCCTTTGACATCAAGGGCAAAGGGTGGACCGAAGCTCCCTCTTTAGATCTGATTTGCACTATACTGTCCATGCTCCCCTTGAGCACATGCCAAATCATCAAAAAGATTTTCAAATGAAGAACCTGAATCTATAACTCAATTGAGTATGAAATTACTATCACCAAGGACTCATACTTACATCAATCACCCAACCAAGTGGGGATACATATTTGACTCAACCACCCAACCAAGTGGGATTACATTTTTTACACTACCACCCAACCAAGTGGGATTACATATTTTACATGACCTCAAAAGTCTATACATGAATGAATATGAAAATTATTATATCATAGGTCTCCACATGGCCTTTACATCAAATGACAGCTATGAAATTAATAACTGAGACCAAAATATCTTAATAGTAGCATAATTCAGTAACCATAATGCCAATAGTGCATTATATTCTACAAGGTGTTGGCTTGAGGGGGCCTGACCTAGGTTCAATGTTAGTTTAGCCAAACAAATCCTTACACTACTGGCCCTTTTGACATTAGTCAGCGGAGCGCGGACCGAAGTCTCACCTGAAGCAGTATGGGGGGATGCTGGAACCAAGTTTCTACACCCTTGAGATTGTTGCAATGTCGGTTTATTCCAACTATACCTGCCTTCGCGTAGGTTGCTTTTCACTCTGTTCCACCCTTCAATACCTTCGCGATCTGTTACAATCAGCTTTCACGCAGTCCTAACTAGGGGTTGAAGTCCTTTCGCGCTGCTAGGGCAACGAACTGCGATATCTCCCAAACTATGTAGGTTTTAACCCCGTACAGAAATTACCTGCATACGAATTCTAAAACATAGAAAATAAACAATGTTAGAGCATAACACATAAAACACATATACACAGAGATTTTCCCCTGGATCCCAAAAATGGGACTATCAGCTTGATTTTTCATTATATTCCTGTCAATGTTACAATACATATATATACATGTCGAAGCATCCAATACCATGGATCGAAAACCATCGCGTCCAAAACCATGGACCAAAAAACCATAGGTAGGTTCGCCCAACCTAATATAGGGTCCAATTTTTTTTTCCTGAGGTGCTACCCCGGACCCCGTAGAGGGGGGCTACCTGGTCCCTCAAACTCCCTGGACAGGGGGGCGGCAACCCCCCTGTGACCCCCTCATTGCGCAATCGACGCAACGAAGGGGGGACTCTGCCCCCCCTCTAACCCCCCGGTTCACTACGTAGGTTAGTCGTGGAAAGAATATAACACAACCCAACAAACTAGGCTAAGTATCTTACTTATCTTATTAACAGATCTTAGTTAGCATCGTGTAAACATATGTTCTTACTTGCATTTACTTAACCAATACGATTATACACATTCACGCATCATATAAGCACTAGAAGTGAAATTCATACTCGATATAACAGATGCATAAACAGGAAAGAATATAACACAACCCAACATTCTCCCACTTGTTGTTTTCTTTCCCGGGGGGGGGGTGGCACAGGAGAGCTTAGTCATTTATCCAGCCCTGAAACACCCATTGTTTCTTTACACCAAGAGAACTTCTTAGAGCTCACAGATTTTGTCAATGTATCTGCAGTATTCTTCAAAGTGTCCACCTTTACCAGCAACACCTTTTTGTCTTCTATCATATCACTCACAAAGTGATACTGAACATCAATGTGCTTTGTCTTTGAATGATAAGCAAGGTTCTTTGCTAAGAAAATTGTACTTTGGCTGTCACAGTCTATCCTTATAGCTCCCTATACTAACCCCATACTTGAACACAATCTCCACAACCAAACTGCTTCCTTGCTTGCATGAGTGGCTGCCATGTATTATGCCTCTATAGTTGATAGTGCCACTATAGATTGTTTCTTACTCATCCAACTGACTGCACCTCCAAATAGGTTAAACACATACCCACTTGTAGATCTTCTCTGATCCAAATCTCTAGCCCAGTCTGCATCAACAAAGCCACAAATATCCAAAACTCTGTCCAATCCTAGTCTTCCTTGGTAGCACAAACCATAATCACTAGTGCCATGCAAATACTTGAAAACCTGCTTCACTACTATCCAAAGCTCCTTCCCTGGTTTTGACATAAACCTGCTCAATACTCCCACTGCATGTGCAATGTTTGGTCTAGTGCAGACCATTGCATACATTAGGCTATCGACTACACTTGCATATGGAACACGGGACATATCCTCTTCCTCTTCTTGTGTCTTGGGACACTGTTTAGTAGATAGCTTTACACCTACAGGAATAGGAACCTTCACCGGTTTACTATCCTGCATATTAAACCTCTGTAGTATTGTCTCAACATAGTTCCTCTGATTTAACCAGAATTTCCTCTTTGCTCGATCTCTTTTAATTTCCATGCCCAACATATAGTTTGCAGCACCAAGATCTTTCATGTCGAATTTGGAGGACAATTGGGTCTTCAAATCCTAGATAATTTCTTTGTCATTTCCAACTAGCAACATATCATCCACATACAAGACTAGATAAATAACATGATCACCAATTAATTTAAAATACACACAGTGATCTGCTTTGCTTCTAGTGAAGCCAAGTCCTCGTATAAATGTATCAAATTTCTGATACCACATCCTTGGTGACTATTTTAACCCATACAAAGACTTCTTTAACTTGCATACCAGTTCTTTCTTACCCTTCACTACAAAGCCTTCAGGTTGCTTCATGTAGATGTCCTCTTCCAGATCCCTGTGAAGAAATGCTGTCTTCACATCCATCTGTTCTACCTCAAAATCAAAAGCAACAACAATAGATAAAAGTAACCTAATAGAAGTTACCTTGGCAATAGGAGAAAAAATATCACCAAAATCAATTCCCGACACCTGGGAATAACCTTTTGCTACCAACCGAGCTTTGTATTTCTCCACCTTTCCTTCTGCATTTTTCTTCTTCTTGAACACCCACTTGCTGCCAATGGGTTTCCTTCTAGCCGGCAACTCCACCAGATCCCAAGCCTCATTTTTGTGCAAAGATGCCATTTCATCAACCATGGCCTCTTTCCAGAGTTTTCCATCCTTTGAATCCACTGCTTCCTTCATAGTTCTAGGATCATCATCAGTAATAGATAAAGCAAAATTTGAACAGAAAGCAGATGGACTATACCTTTCTGGCTACCTTCTTTCTCAAACTGATTTTCTTACACCTGGAGTTTGTGGCTCTTCATCTTCTGATTCCTCCTTGGATGTAGAGTTTGATTCTTCCTCCTTAAGCTCAAACTCTATCTTCTCCAGTTCCTTTGGTTGGATTTCATGTTTAATAACATCTTTTACTTCTCTGAACACCACATATTGGCTATACACAACCTTCCATGTGACTGGGTTCCAAAGCTTATAACCCTTTAAACCATCCTTATACCCAATAAATATGCACTTTTCAGATTTACTATCCAACTTGGTTCGTTTCTCCTTTGGAACATGTACATATGCATCACATCTAAATACCCTCAGATGTGAAAGAGAGGGTTCTTACCAGTCCATACCTCTCGTGGAGTCTTATCCTCCAACACTGATGAAGGTGATCTATTGACTAGGTAACATGCTGTCTCCACCGCCTCTGCCCATAATTCTTGTCCTAACCCAGCACCACTGAGCATGCTTTTTGCCCTTTCCAACAACATCTTGTTCATTCTTTCTGCAATTCCATTTTGCTGAGGTGTATAGGGAGTAGTCTTCTGCCCTGCTATACCACACTTCTTACAGAATTCTTCAAATTACTTACTGCAAAACTCTCCACTGTTATCTATCCTCAACACCTTTATCTTCTTCTCTGTTTGTTTTTCCACCAGAGCCTTAAATTATTTAAACCTGTCAAAGACTTCAGATTTATTCTTAAGGAAATATATCCATATATTCCTTGAGAAGTCATCTATAAATGATACATAGTACATAGACTTACCTAGTGATGGAACCTTCACAGGTCCAAACACATCACTGTGCACAAGCCCTAATATCTGTTTCGCCCACTTACCACCAGAGGGGAAACTCACCTGATTCTGCTTCTCATATACACAATTTTCAAAGGAATCAAAGTCCAGAGAGCTATTACTCATACCTTCTACCATACCTTTATCATGAAGTATTCAAAGGCCCTTCTCCAATATGTCCAAGCCTTTGATGCCACAGCATGGTCTTCTCTCCAGAGACCACTAGATTTTCAGCTCCACTTTCAGGAACCACAGAACTGTTGCACCCATCAACAACAGTGCTACCTTGCAGCTTGTACAAAGTTCTAATTTGAACTCCCCGCATCAATACTAGTGCTCCCCGAACCATCTTGCAGGTATCTTTCTTGAACACTGACTTTACACCTGCATCATCCAACTTGCTTACAGAAATCAGATTTCTAGCTAATGTAGGAATATGTAGAACACCGAGAAGTGTTCTAACCCTTCCACCTTGCAACCTCAACTTTACTTTTCCATGACCAATGATTCTAGCCTTCCTGTCATCCCCCAAGAAGACATCACCACCATCGTATTTCTCATACTTGTAGAACCAATTTCTATGGGGAGTGAAGTGAAAGGATGCACCTGAGTCAATCAACCATGCCTCATGATCTACATGTGTACTTGAAGAAGCCAAGTACACATCCACACCTTCATCTGAGGTGGTTTTCGCCTCTACAGAAGGAGCATCATCAAATCCCTTTCCTTTATCAGGAGCTTTAGATTTACAGTCCCTTTTGAAGTGCCCTTCCTTTCTGCATTTCCAACACACCACCTTTATAGGTTTTCCTCGAGATTTAGATCTTCCACTCGATGACTTATTTTTGTTTCTGTTCTGGGACTGTCCTCGTATAGACAAGGCATCACCATTCTGGCTCTCCATATTTTTCCATCTCATCTCCTCTATTAGCAAGATGAGATTATTTCATCAAATTGCAAGGCAGTTGCATTGCTACCTATTGCAATACCCAGACTATCCCACGAATTCAGTAGAGAACACAACAGACTAATGCACCTATCTTCATCTGAAATTTTGATATCAACAGATGATAACTGACGTACCACAGTATTAAACACATTTAGATGCTCTGTCACCGAGTCTCCATCTGTCATCCTCAGGGTATACAACTTTTTCCACAGGAAAAGTTTATTCACCAGAGACTTAGATTGGTAGAAAGTCCCTAACTTGTCCCACAAAGCCTTCGCCGTAGCTTCCCCTGATACATTTAGCAATACTGAATCTGAGACGCACAATCGTATTGTGCTCTTTGCCTTCTGATCCAACTTCTTCCATTCTTCATCGGACACTCCCGTTGGTTTAGTACCCGGATCTACCACGATCCACTGATCTTTATCCACCAAAGATCCTCCATCTTGAGTTTCCACAACTCAAAACTCTAACCATTAAATTTCTCGATCTCTATCTTTCCACTACTTGCCATCTTCTTTTACCACCAGAATCGATCTCGTAGATCTCCCACTAAACAGGGTCTACCACAAGCCCAAGCGAAACCCCTTAGCGACAAAGGGGTCTCCTTGAAGCCAAAAATTCTCTGATACCAAATGTAGGTTTTAATCCCGTATAGAAATTACCTGCATATGAATTCTAAAACAAAGAAAATAAATAATGCGAGAGCATAACACATAAAACACATATACACAAAGATTTTCCTTTGGATCCCAAAGATGGGACTACCAGCTTGATTTTTCATTATATTCCTTTCAATGTTACAATACATATATATACATGCCGAAGCATCCAATACCATGGACTGAAAACCATCGTGTCCAAAACCATGGACCAAAAAACCATAGGTAGGTTCGCCCAACCTAATATAATGTCTAATTTTTATTTATTTATTTATTTTATTTTTTAATTTTAATTTTATTTATTTATTTCTTTTTTCGGGGCGCTGCTCCGGACCCTGTAGAGGGGGGCTACCCCGCACGCACCCCCCCCCCCCTCAAACCCCCCGGGCAGGGGGCTACCGCCCCCCCTATGACCCCCCTGCTGCGCAATTGGTACAATGAAGGGGGGACTCCGCCCCCCCTCTAACCCCCCGGTTCACTATATAGGTTAGTCGTGGAAAGAATATAACACAACCCAACAAACTAGGCTAAGTATCTTACTTATCTTGTTAACAGATCTTAGTTAGCATCGCGTAAACAGATGTTCTTACTTGCGTTTACTTAACCAATACAATTATACACATTCACGCATCATATAAGCATTAGAAGTGAAATTCATACTCGATATAACAGATGCATAAACAGGAAATAATTACACAAAAATGATGGAAAACTTCTCTTTATTAATACTTCCAAATGACTACAGACTCGACTCGCCCTGCGCACTCAGCTACAGGGGTTCGCACACTTAGCTACATACTACTAGGCTTCTACGCAGTCAATTGCAGAGCCTCTACCTACTGTATGACCCAAAACTTAAACTTGCACTTTGGAGCTATCTCGCATACATCTTCATTACTTCAACATTGTGTATTTTTCTTTTCAAACTACTTAGAGCTTAGCTTTATTTATACAATCCCATGGTTCGCGGACCATGGGTAGATCTTCTACAGCCCTTACATTATCAAAATAAGGGCAGACAACCCTATGAATCTTTAACAACTATGCACTCTGCGCCCACAAAATGCGGAGTCTTTACATTAGAATTAAAAAATTGGACCAAAATATGGGCTTTAAGCCCCAAAATCGCCCTTGGGGGATCCCACGCCCAACAGAACCCTAACACAAACATCGTGACTCGCCCTTGAGTCACTCTGCAGGTGTAGATATCTTAGCGCGAAGACCTCCCAGCTCTGTTTGGATTGCTGCAACTTCGACAACACACTAAGCGGCTGCCTGTTGGACTTCCTCCATGCGCTTTTCGGTGACCACTGTAGTTGAACTGCTGCCCTGAATCCTCTATTGAGTTGCTTGCAGTTGCGTGAGCTTTGCTTCAATGGAGGCTTTAATTGTATAAGCCTTGTTGATCCATGGCTATAGGCACGCTTTTAAGACCCCTTCTTTGTGTCGAGTGGCATCCACCTGTTCCTTCAGTGCCTTTGCCTGCAGCATCCGTGCAAGCCTTTGTGTAAGGGAAACCGTCTGCGCAGTTCCTTTTACCTCATCATATTTCTGTTGCAGCTCTCATGCCTCTGTCTCTAGGCGCTCCACAGTCAGGTCCTCTTGTAGGGTGGTTAGGACCTCGAATGACTGTTCGAACAGCTTCATGCAGTCTGTCACTGCATCGTCAACCGCTGCGATTTCTGTTGTAACTGCGGTGGTACGCTATTCCTTAACCTCATGCGAAGTTGAAGGCTGAGCCTTCAATTGTAGTTTTGTGATCTGCAGGTTCAGCTCCAGCTGAACCCTGGCCATTTATGCTCTTGCATTGTGCACCCCTATGGCTAACCTATGGACACGCGCTTTCATCAGTTCCTCTGCGTGAATGGCCAACTCTAGGACCGTTTAGTAGGCTTCCTCCACAACCTGCATTATCAGTTTGTTTTTCTCCACTACCTCGTTGCGTTGCAGGCTCAGTTGCTCAATGTTGATGCGTTACTCACTCATTACCTATAGAGCGCGACTCTCTCTGGCCCTGAGTTTTGTGGTGACTCCATCCTGTAAGAGGTAGAGCATCTCTTGAGGGAGCGTGGTCATGTTCAAACCTACCCCTTTCAAACTTCTCACCATGGGTTTTTCGGCTTCCTGTTCTGTAGTAAGTGCCCCATCTGGTAGCACTATCGTATTGGTCACCCTGGCGCGCAACATTTCCTTGACAGCTGAAGTGTCGACTACGAGGTTGGTGGACACTGTGCTAGCTTGTGGAGTGTGCACCTACAAATCCTGTATTTCATTTCGGAGAGCCCCCAATACCAAATGTTGTTGTTCCTCAAACTGCTGGAGGGCCTCCACAGTGACATCCCTCACCGTTTCACTAATATCATGCAAATCCCCCTCAGTGAGGGTGATTAGGTTGAATGATTCCTTTGATGCATTTGTTTTCTTTCGTGACATTGTCTACTCTCATGGTCACAGACTCTTGAGCTAGGTGGACGTCGTCTGCGGGTCTGTGCCACCTTGTTCTGTGTCTGTCTTTGGTTTGGGCGAAGGTGACTTCTATCCTTCGCGCTTTTCTTGTCATGTTTTCTGCAATTGTTTCGCCAACTTCACAACATCTCACGCTGCCTGGGCCTTAGCCACTACTTCTTCCTTTCTGCGCTTCTCCACCAGCTACGCCATCCAAAGTTTTGTCTCCTCTTTCTTTCGCTGCACAACGGACTTGTTTGTTTCCAGTGCGGAGCCAGCTGGAGCGCGCCACTTCGGCGGCCAAGACTCAAGTATTTCAAATATCACATCGTCAGTCGCCAAATATGATAGATCATGCCACGTCTTTGTAGGGTCCTTCCGCGCCCTGATGAAGACATGGTTGAAATCATCTTTGAACTCTGCAAAGCTCTGCAAACTGTTGTAGACTGTGGGCAATAACCATGGCTTGCGATTGATCCCCATATAGATGTTCATCTCCATTAGCACCCAAAATATATTTCTTTCTCTGATCCGTTGTGTGTCCTTGATCTCCCACAGCATAGTGTACTTCGATGCCTCTGGAAGGTCTGGCGTGACCAAAGGGAACTAGCTATCTTCGGGCAGTTCCCATGCCACTAGTATGATCGACAACATGAGCCATGCATAATGAAACGTTTTGTCCTGCTCTTGTGCTTCACGACAGTTCGTAAGGAACTCACTGCATAGATAGTTTGCCCAGTTGAACTGGACCCCTTCTGTACAATGCGCCGCTAGTGAACCACTGGTGCGAGCGCCTCATCCATGCGGCACTTCTGCATCACCTTCCCTGCCAATATCTGTGTCACGACCTTGACTGTAGGGTTGTTGATGCTGGAGATGGCATATCCTCACTAATTCTTCTCCAACTTCAACTTCTTTTTCATTTCCTCCATGAGGGCCAACTCGCCACCTTTTCCCTCTGAAATGTTTGTTGGATCCTCCCCTGAGAAAGGTAGCCATGTAATTTGGTGAATTAGATGGTCTATGATGGGGATGCGCTCCTCCAGCCACAAGCACCCATCATGCACCAAGTAGAGTAGCTTCCTGATGAAGAATATTATCACTAGGGCACGGTGGTAATGCGACACCTAGAGCAGGTTTAGCAACCCCGCTTTCTTGAGACATCTGAGCCATTTGTGTGGCTCCAATTCAATCATCCCAGCTGTCACGTCGATATTCTGGCACATTAGCTTCGTAGTCGCTAAATGCGAGAACTTCTTGTGGTCTGCAAGGTCCCAATATTGAAATTTCAACAAGGGAACCCATCCCAAGTATGCTCCCTCAAAAATAATATCATCTGGGATCAACAGAGTTTGCAGAGAGCTCTTGCTCTCATCTATATCCTTCGGCACCTTAGCTTTACCCTTTCGCGGAGGAACATATTCAGGTAACCGGGTAATAGGGTCTGCACCCTGGATTTCAACATCCTCCTCCTCTAACAGGATTTCTTCAAATTCTTCCTCCTCATCAGCCTCCAGATTAATGGTCTTCCCCTTTTCTTGCAACGTGAGCTTGGTCCTCAGTGGATTTCGGGGTGAGACGCGCACCGGTATCATGGCCTGATTATCCTTCTTAGGTCTCGGTGTTCTGGTGATTTAGGGACCTCAATGATTATTTCGGCACTCTCTGGGGCTTCCACTTCTGCAATTTCCTATGCGGCTTCCTCGACTGTCACTACTCCTGTGTCCACGGCTTCTTCGGGTGCTGACACAGTACTACTCCATAGTTCTTTCATTGTCTTGGGTAGTTGCTCAAACATCGAATTCACTTTCAGAGTCTCGAATAAGTCTCGGTTCATGAATACTTGAGCATGCAACATCTCAGTTCTGAAATTGCCAAGTGTTGTTTGCTGGACAGTCACTTGTAATTTATAGCACCTTCTGAATTTGAATTTGACCATTACCCCCACATTCGGTCCATTAATGCTAGATTGGTGACAGATTTCCAAGAATCTAACCCATAAAGTTTGCCTTAAATGCCTGCCGCCCGCTCCATTTTCCCTGAAACCAACCATGAAATTGTGAATAGTGACTTTAACGTCACTTTCCGACAGCCCTGCGCACCAGCGCAGTTGTCTTTGCGTTGTCGTGAACCCTGTGACACTTCGCTGCTTCGCGCAGTCCTGAAATTGCGCAGCTCCCGGGCAGTGTAGTTTATAGTCCCGCACCTCCTTTCAACTGCCTGGAGCGCTAAGACTATGTCACTTTCATATAGTCACATCGCTGGATCACCAGTGTATGGCTTCAAGTGACTGCCATTCACCTTTCCTGGGAAGGGTTCTCCATTTAACTTGACCAGCTATACCGTGCCTCCGTCGGTAATCTCCTTAATAATATATAGCCCTAACCATTGCATTCTGAACTTTCCAGGGAATTTATCAAACTTACTATCATACAAAAAAACCAGATCATTTACCTTGAATGTGCGAAACTTGATGTGTTGGTCATGCCATGCCTTTTCACGCTTCTTTTGGACTACTGGTGAAATCCAACCAAAAATCGTTCTTCTTCGAGCTCGTCCAGCAGCGCAAGCCTCTCTTCCAGGGCTCCATGATCTGTCATACCTGTGAGCGCTACTATGCACAGACTAGGCATGATGTATTCCATAGGCATTACGGTTTCCACTCCATAGACAAGCCTAAAAGGTGTCTGGCCCGTCAGTTTCTTTCATGTCGTTTGATAAGCCCATAATACTGCAGGTATGCGTAGGTCCCAATCACTTCGCTGCACATTGCATACCTTGGTTAGCACATTTTCAAGCACTTTGTTGAACGCCTCAACTGTCTTGTTAGCCTATGGGTGATAAGGTGTCCTCTTCTAGTGATACACCTGAAATTCCTCCATTAGCGCACTGATCATCTCGTTCAAGAAGTGTGTATAGTGATCGCTCATCAAGATATTCAGACATCCAAACGGCATCAGTACATGTTCAAATAGAAACTTCACGGCAGTCGTGCCCGTGCAATCCTTCACCAGTTGCGCTTTTGCCCAACGAGTCAAATACTTCGTCACAGTGATAATGTACCTCGCGCTTGTCTTTCCTTGAGGTTTAATGGGTCCTACAAAATCTATTGCCCATTTTTTGAAAGGTTGCAATGCCATTTGTGGATTCAAAGGCATTTCATCCCTCCGCGATGGCCTGCCTGTTCTTTTACATACATCCCTCCACACCCTTGAGATGGTTGTGATGTCGGTTTATTCCAACTATGCCTTCCTTCGCGCAAGTTGCTTTGTGCTCTGTTCCACCCTTCGATACCTTCATGATCTGCGACAATCGGTTTTCGCGCAATCCTAACTAGGGGCTGAAGTCCTTTCACGCTGCTAGGGCAACGAATTTCGATATCTCCCAAACTAGGCTAAGTATCTTACTTATCTTATTAACAAATCTTAGTTAGCCTCACGTAAACAGATGTTATTACTTGTGTTTATTTAACCAATACAATTATACACATTCGCGCATCATATAAGCATTAGAAGTGAAATTCATACCCAATATAACAGATGCATAAGCAGGAAATAATTACGAAGAAATGGTAGAAAAATTCTCTTTATTAATACTTCCAGATGACTACAGAATCAACTCACCCTGCACTCAGCTGCAGGGGTCCGCACACTCAGTTGCAGACTAGTAGGCCTCTGCGCACTCAGCTGCAGAGCCTCTACCTACGCTACGACCCAAAACTTATACTTACACTTCTGAGCTATCTCGCATACATCTTCATTAATTTGACATTGTGTATTTTTCTTTTCAAACTACTTAGAGCTTAGCTTTATTTATACAATCCCATGGTTCGGGGACCATGGGTAGATATTCTACAGCCGACATTACATTATCAAAATAAGGATGGACAATCCTATGACTCTTTAACAACTACGTGCTCCACGCCCACAAAATGCGGAGTCTTTACATTGGAATTACAAAATTGGACCAAAATATGGGCTTTAAGCGCCAAAACTACCCTTGGGGGATCCCGCACCCAACACAAGGCTAATGCTCCCCCTGAACCTGTGCTACCTGTTCATTGTGAACAAATTATTCATCAAAGCATCTTCATTAATCAAATAAATATCAATGAGAAAAACATAACTCAATACCATATCATTAGAGTGTACCCATCAACACCAGACCAAGAAAAATCAAATCATAGATGCCAATAGCATGTCAAAGGCTGATCTTGAGTCTCTCCCACTATTTTTCTATCAGATAAAAACATACGCGACTGTCTGCAAAGAAACTCACATATATAAGTGACTATACTTCATGAAACCTGCGTAAAGAAAACAACCTTTTGAATTTTCACCTGTAAACTAAGCATAATAGATTAACAAAAAAATGAGATAGAGACAACTCCCAGTTTTTTTTTGAGATATTCAAATGCTTCTCTGGGAAGAGGTTTAGTAAATATATCAGAAATTTTTTCTTTGGAGGGAACATACTCCAATTTAACCTTTTGCCCAAGCACTTGTTCTCATATTAAGTGATACATAATTGGAATATGCTTGGTCTTGGAGTGCATAATAGGATTTTTCGAAATACTAATAGCACTTGTATTTTCACATAGGATGGAGATGGGTGGAGAACATTTGATTTGTATACCTTATAATTTTTGCATCATCCAGAGAAGTTGTGTGCAACAAGATGCAATAACCACATATTCTACTTCCGTTGTAGATAGGGAAATGGAACTTTGTTTCTTTTTGAGCAAAGATACCAATCAAGGCCCCATGTAAAATGCAACTCCACTAGTGCTTTTCTGGTCATCAACATTTCCTAACCAATATGCATCTGTGTATGCATGAAGGGTAATATTTGCATCTTTAGGATACCATAGAACAAAGTCGTGGGTTCCTTGGAGATATCTGAATATTCTCTTTACTGCCTGAAGATGTGATTCCTTTGGATTGGCTTGGAAACGTCCAACAATGCCAACTACATGCATGATATCTGGTCCGGTACCTATTAGATAAAGCAAACTTCCAATCATAGACCTGTACTCTGGTTGGTTTACGGGAAAATCATGTTTAGAACTGAGGCTACATCCTGTCATCATGGGAGTACATATAGGTTTGCAATCTTTCGTCCCATACTTCTTCAGAATCTGTTTGAGATATTTTGTTTGTGAGAGAAAGATGTCATCTTTTTCTTGTTGCACTTGTAGACCAAGAAAATAGGTTAGTTCCCAAAGTAAAGACATTTCAAATTCTTGTTGCATAATAGAAACAAAATTTTGACTCATAGATTATTCATTACTGCCAAAGATGATATCATCAACATAAACAACAATAATTAGCAATTTATCATCCTCAATTTTTGTGTACAAGTTGTTGTCTGCAGATCCTTTTGTGAAACCTTGTTGTTGAATATATTTGTCAATATGACAATACCATGCCTGCAGAGCCTGTTTTAGCCCATATAAATCCTTTTTGAGTTTGCATACAAGGCTTTCATCATTCCCTAAAATGAATCCTTCTGGTTGTTCAATATATACTTCTTCTTCTAGATCTCCATTAAGAAAAGTATATTTTTACATCCATTTGATAAACTTTGAAATGTTGAAAACTTGATAAAGCAAGAAACATTCTTATAGCTTCAAGTCCGGCTACTCGTGAAAATGTTTCTTCAAAGCCTATACCTTCTTGTTGAGCATAACCTTTACAAACAAGTATAGCTATGTTTCTAATTACCTCTCCATTTTCATTCAACTTATTTTTGGATATCCATTTTGTCCCAATAACATTTTTATCACGAGGCCTTGGAACCAATTCCCAAGTATCATTCTTTTCAATTTGATCAAGTTCTTCATCCATGGCCTTAACCCAAAATTCATCTTTACTAGTTTGGTTTACATTTTGTGGTTCAATGGTGGATAATAAAGCTAGATAACTAGGAGATCCTACAAGGGTTCTTCTCGTTTGTACCCTAGATTTATTTTCTCCTAGAATTTGAGTTTCTGGATGATTCTTTTGAACAAACCTGGATGGAGCCTTTTCTTTTTCTGATGTGTCTTCTTCTTCCACTTCATTAGTTTCTTATTCTATATCATTTTGATTTGATGTGGGAAAGCATTCATCATCATCATCCTCTTTTTTTATGTTACCTTTTTTGGATCTGTGCATGCTTCATCAATCACAACATCAATGCATTCAATAATTTTCTGAAGTCCCTTATTGTAACATTTTTATCCTTTGCTTCTAGATGAGTAACCAAGAAGTATTCCTTCATCTACTCTAGCTTCAAACTTACCAAGTTTTTCATCATTATTTTTGATGAAACATTTTCTTCCAAAAACTCTAAAATGCTTTACAGTGGGAGGCTTACCATACCAAAGTTCATACAAATTTTTATCACTATTCACATGAACATGAGCCTTGTTGAGAATATTTACTGTGGTATGTGCAGCTTCACCCTAGAAGGTGTTAGGAGTTCCAGACTCATCAAGCATAGCACGATCCATTTGTTGAACAATTCTATTCATTTTTTTGCCACGCCATTTTGTTGAGGAGTTTAGCTACACAAAATTGTCTTTTATGCCATGTTGTTCACATAAATCAAAGAATTTATTTGATATGTATTCTCCTCCTTGGTCAGATATGAGACATTTGATTTTTATATCTAATTCATTTTCAACTAATGATTTGAATACTTTAAATTTATCAAATGCTTCATCTTTGTGTTTCAATAAACTGATCTTGCACATTCTAGAAAAGTCATCAATGAATAAGATATAGTATTGTTCTCCACGAGGTGAATTTTTTGTTACAGGTCCACACAAATCAGTATGTATAAGTTCAAGAGGCTTACTTTCTGATCCTTCTTTGCATTGAATTGAACTTTAGTTTGCTTACCGAATTGACATGACTTACATATGATACTTTCTGGTAGGGTGATGTTGGGTAGATCACAAACTGCTTTGAGCCTTCTTGATTTGCTTATTTGAAAGAAGCTTAGATGTCCCAACCTTCTTTTCCATAACTAGTTTTCCTCTGCCTTGCCTAGGTAACATTGTTCTTGGCCACCGTTCAATATATACAGATTTCTCGGGGTTCTTGTTCCTTTTATTATGGTCTTTCCTGTGTAATGTTCACGAACCACATATTCTTTTGATCGGAATACCACCACATTTCCTTTATCACACATTTGGATAACACTCAAGAAGTTATGCTTTAATCTATCAACATACATAACATTAAAAACTTTAACCTTTTCTTTAGAAAAACAGAACCTTTACCCTTAATAACAATAGGTGAGTCATTTCCAAAAGTGACATTGTTTTCTTTCTCTAAAGAATTGTATGAAATAAGTTTATCTTTGTCACCTGTCATGTGTTTTGAGCATCTACTATCAATGTACCATTGATTTTATTGTCCTTCTGCATAAAATGCTATGCCACATCTTTCATATTGTAACTCCTTCCTTTTCCATACCTTAGAATTTGTTGATATTTTCTCTTTTTGAGATGTTGGCTGTAATTTTCTCTTGCATTCAGATTCTTCATGTCCAAAGTTATTGCAAAATGAGCATTCAATTTCATCTTTAAGAGGTGAGAAGTTATTATAAGTGTTCTTCTTGACTCATGTCTCATTCCTTTGTTTTCTTTCTTCTCTATTCATGATGGTTTTGTATGCAGCACATTGAGCAGCCTTATGACCAAAATTATGACATGAGAAACATTGTCCATTAAAGAAGAAATTTATGTGATCATAGAATCTTCGGTGTTGTTTACCTTTTGAATGGTCCTTATGTTTTTGTTCATCCTTGGATTAGAGTGAACATGATTTACCTATGGAATGTCTTTATTCTTTTGTTGATGACTGAAGCTTTGCTGACTGGTTTTTGTTGCATTTAAATAGCTTCCGGTGGTGGCCAAAGACTTTTTTGTTTGAGATGTTTCTCCATTGTATCCAAGACCTGTCTTCATAAGAGGAGAACATTTCACCTTGATAATTTCATCTAAGGTTTCATATCCTTTAGCAAATCTAAGATTCAAAGTTTTTATTTTCTGAAGTTCCTTTCTTAGACTTACTACTTCACATTCTAACTTCTCATTATGATTTTCCTTTTCTATGAGTTGATGCTTCAATGTATCTAAGGCTATTTTGTTTTCTTCCAAGAAAATTTTGAGTTGAGTAATTTCTTCAAAGAAATCTTTTTCCTCTAAATCATCCACAAATTTATCATTAGATTCATTACTATTTTTCTCAAAATCCATGAGTAATTTAAGATCTTGATTAGAGTCTCCCTCTTCACTATTTTACAACCATGAGTATAACAACATCTTCTATTGTCAAACCGTCTCCTATTACCTTTTGCAGTATCCTTCCATTTGTCATGATTTTCTTTATGAGGACATTTAGCAACATAATGACCAACTCTACCACAAGAAAAACATTTGAAGGAAAGCTTACCTTTGAACCTTTTGGTGCCCAATTGAACTTTCTTTACAAAGTTCACTTCATCTTCTTCTCATATATATATCCTGATTCCTTGTGTTATTCCTTTTCTTTTCCTTTTTAATATGCTTTAAATGTGACTTCTTTGACTTCTGAGGGACCTCCTTTCCTCATTTTAAAAGCAGACAAGATCTCGTGAAGTTGAACAACAATAAGAGTATGCAGATCCTGCTTCTCTTCAATGGCATACACTTTTGACTCGAATTTAGGAGTTAGAGATCTTAATATTTTCTCTACTAAAGTGGTGTCCTTTATTTCTTCACCCATATTTTTCATGCAATTTACAATCTCATCTATACGTAGAAAGAAACTAGCAATAATTTCATCATTATGCATTCTGAGAGTTTCATATTGAATTATGAGAGTTTGGAGTTTAGCACTTTTTACCTTGGTATTGCCTTCATAGCCTTGAATGATTTAGTCCCATATTTCTTTTTCTATGTTTAACTACATAACTTTGACAAATTCTGATTCTTTCAGACCTCCCAAGAATGCATTGACAACTTTGGCATTGGTTTCATATGTCTTCTTTTATGTTGCATCTGTGGGAACTACAATTGGATATTGGTAACCTCCTTCCACAATTGCCCAAACATTTGCTCCAAGGGACTGAAGATAGGATATGGCTCTTGTCTTCCAATATATTAAATTATTTCCATTGAAGGGTGGTGATCTGACAGATGTTGTTCTATCTTTATTTCTCATATTGGGAGATCTTCCTTCAAACGATCAAGCTTATTTTGAAGGACTTGCTATAATACTAAGTGTTGGGGAAAAATACTGGGGGGGGTGAATCAATATTTTAAAAAATCACAATAATAATTTTATTTTATGAAATATATATGCGACTTTACTGAACCAGACTTGCGTATGTATGTGACTGTTGTAAAAGAAACTAGCATTTTCTTAGTAAACTTGTAAAACATCTAATTCTTTATCTGTTAAACTTAAATCAGAATGCAAGAGATTTATCAGGAATTTTATAAGAAGTAAGCAGGTGCAATAAGAACATAATAAAGTATCGCACATAAGAAACACTCATGAACACCAGGATTTAAGGTGGAAACCCAATGTGGGAGAAAAACATCACTGCTGTCGTCTCAGTCTTCAAACTTATTAGTATCAAAAACTTCGTACATTCTTGTATTGGTGCAGACTCATGCTAGTACGCAGCCACCCACATGTTGACGGCTACAACCTTCACTCGTTCTCTAGCTCCTACTGAAAGGGAGCTCCCATCCCTTGATCTAATTACCAACTACTATTGGTAGGAAGCTTCGACTTCCTCATTGAAGGATCCAACCCTCAACAACATCCATGGACAAAATTTCATAAATTTTCACACTGGATCCACCTGCTTTAGCACATCACAACTTGTATATCAACTGAAGCAAACACCAACTTAATTCAAGCAGAATAGTGAGATGACTGTAACCAGAACATAGAACTGAACTCATAATACTACATCAACACACATAATCAACTGCAACCCTAATCATTCATATGCAAACATGTATACGCCACTTCACTTAAGACAACCTACATTTATACATGCTTTTCTGTAGAGCAACATGCGTACAGATCTCAATATACTAAAAACTTGTAGTTCTGAATCAAGCACAGAGTTGACTAGAGTTATTCTGAAATATTCTATTAGCTTACAGAACCCTCATACAGTTAGCAACATCAATAATCTTTTCAACCAATCAACATGTAACCAAATTCAACTTCATCATTCAATCAATTCGACTTCAAACATTATCACTCAACCCAGATCAATATGAGGACACAATTGACAAAAAGAAGAGATATAGCAACACTAATTAGGTTGATCAGTCATTTATGAACATTAACCCTTTCTTTATATATGCGACTTTGAAGAAATGAACCCATGTCTATACGCAACTTAACCGAGACCAACCTGTGTATAGATCTGCAAATTTTGACCTAAAATTGTGTAAGTCTTCAGAACTTCTGAAAGACCCAAATCATAATATTAAGAGAGAAAAACATGCGTCAATACTTAGATCTAGTCAGTCCATGAGTAGATCATACAATGGAAAGTCATTTAAGGTCTCATGATCCTGATCCATCAGTGTATTCATCAGCGCATAATTATTTAAGGTCTATGTGTCAATTATGGACCTTGCAATGAAAATATACTTTAGATTGAAGTATTCATCAAAAACCCTTTCACTTACACACTTATCACTTTGAGCTTCACCTCCTTATATAGTTAGAGCCTTAGCCAATACCATGCATCAAAACTACACTAGTGCTAGTGGGAATCTTGGACAGAATCAAGTAATTGTTAATGCACTCAATATTATGGGATAATACCATGGTAAGTACCCTTGGTATTCTTAAGTTAGTGTGCCAACATGTACGTGACTTTGCTTCTTTGTACCTTCATGTATACACGACATGGCCTTGATGAACCTGCGTATATATCTTCAAATATTCACCTTTATCAAACTTCTGATTCTGATTTGTAAACATTTGTCCCATCATTCTGTTATTCTACTCCATCACTCTATCACCTCTGAACTGACTTGTGAATTCATCTAGTTACCATACACTTGTTTTTTTAGAAGTGAGTTGCCACTAAGGACAACAAATGCATCATAATGCCAACAATCTCCTCCTTTGACTTGATGGAAACCATGTTGGTGTTTATCACCTCAACGTGTAGAAACTTGTTAGATACATCAAATAACTATTATTCAAACACCAAGATACTTTCCCCATTTGACACGAAGGGAAAAGGGCAGACTAAAGCTCCCCCTTTGGATATGATTTTCACTATACTATCCATGCTCCCCCTAAGCACATGTTGAATCTTCAGAAAAATTTTCAAATGAATAACATGACTCTATAACTCAACTGAATATGACCTTCCTATCACCAAGAACTCATACTTACATCAATCGCTCAACCAAGTGGGGATACATATTTCACTCAACCACCCAACCAAGTGGGATTACATATTTGACATGACCTCAAAAGTCCATACATGAATGAATATGAAAATTATTACATCACAGGTCTCCACATGAACTTTACATCAAATGACATATATGAAATTAATAACTGAGACCAAAAGAATCTTCATCAACTAGTAGAATAATTCAACCACCATAATGCCAACAATGCATTATATTCTGCAAGGCTAATGCTCCCCCAGAACCTGTGCTACCTATTCATTATGAACAAATTATTCAGAAAATAATATTCATCAATTAGATAAATATCAATGAGAAAACATAACTCAATAATATCAGTATAATGTACCCATCAACACTAGACCAAGAAAAATCAAATCATAGATGTTAGTAGCATGTCAGAGGTTGATCTTGAGTTTGGCCCACTATTTTTCTATCAGAGAAAAACATACACGACTATCTACAAAGAAAATCACGTATATAAGCGAATATACTTCATGAAACCCACATAAAGAAAGCAACTTTCTGAATTTTTACCTGTAAATTGAGCATACTAGATTAACAAAAAAATGAGGTAGAGACAACTCCCAGTTTCTGTCTAAGATATTCAAATGCTTCTCTTGGAAGCGGTTTAGTAAATATATTAGCAACTTATTCTTTGGAGGGAACATACTCTAATTTAAACTTTTTCTCAAGCACTTGTTCTCATAGAAATCCATGTTGTTGTACATAGTGACTCTCCTCCACATTAGTTAACATATGAGTTTGAGGTGGAGGTGGAGGAGAATCCATGGAAACATGCTCTGGTTGAGGATGGCCTGGCTGATCAACTACCCCCTCGGATGACCTTAGAATTTGACAGTGTCAGAAAGGTGAAAATTTTATTGTCATTTGACACATTTCGCGCCATGAATTCAACTGTGCAATCTGTTTTAGTCACTGAGTTTTGTATTTTTCGGCCATCCTCGAAAGTGGAAGCATATGATGCAATTATGTCATGTTTTCTTTTGATTTGTTGAGATGATGTTTTTGTTGTTGAGAACCATGATTATCATTATGTTAAGGGATACTTGTATGCCACATCATGTGAGATTTCATTAGATTGTCATGTTGAAGGAAGGCCCATTTGAGTGAGAGTTCATATAGGATGTATCGTGGAGAGACATGCCACTCCTTTTTAGGGAATTTTCCCATATGAGTGAGAGTTCCTGAGAACATCTCGTGGAGAGACATGCCACTTTGGTTGAGCCTATTCATCCTTGTAATGACAAAGAATGTATTATGTACTCATCATCATCTTGCAACATTTAATGAAGCGGCCTCCCCACTGTTGACACCAAGGCCCAGAGAAGTTACCCACACTTGGTGAACTCCGTTATCAATGTGTGTTGTGTTTGATTTGATGGTTATATTTATGATTCATCTCCTTTACAGTATGCAAATGTGGTTGTTTTATACTCTTTCATACACAATTATGTTAACATCACAGAAGTAGAAGTAAAAGATCTTAGATAATTTCAGTAGGTGAAGAGATTTGGATCAAGTTTGGTATCAAAGTAGTCTTCTTGCTAGTGTGAATTGCGAGTGTGAACAATTGAATGCACAACAAGAAAGAAAATGGAGGATGACAGAGATATGTACTAGGCCTTCCTTGTTGGGGTGGAGTCCTGTGGGTTAGTTTGGGGTTAAGATAACCCAAGTTTTGGTACAATTGTAAATAAGGTAAAGTCTCCGTGAGTTGTGGATGCGGAGCACGTAGGTGAATAGGAGTCAAAGGGGCTTAGCCCCTTATTTTGGATAAGTTTTGAGTCAGTTTTGAGATTCACCCATGGTCCTCGGACCATGGTATTGTATGGAAAAGTCTATAAATACTGAGTCTTAGTGCAAGGAAGAGGTAACTAAGGAAGATAGAGAAAAAATTATGAAAGAAAAGCAAAGGGCTTGAAAGGGCTTAGAAGAAGAAAGGCTATATAGTTGAGTGCACAGAGGCCTAGGAAGAGTCTGCAGCTAAGTGATCAGGCCCCTGCAATTGTGTGCGTAGGGAAGTTTTGAGTCTATAATATTGAATTGAAGATCAATAAAGACATATTTATGAAGAGTTTCTGAGTATTTCTGTTTATCTCTGTCAATGTTATATTTTGTCGATGAATGATTTGTTTTATGAGATATTGATTGAATGTTACACGATTCTCTCGATTAAGTCTCAATAATGTACACAATGCATGTTTAAGTACTTTCGCGAAGTCCTTGATGAATTCTCTTACGTTTACTAATAATTTTAGTAAATCTACACGAACACTAATTTAGGACTACTCTCTGATGCACGTAGCTAGGAAAATTCACTGTTAAAGGTCCGCAAGGATTGATTGTAAGCCTTCGCGAAGGTTTGAAGGTTGTTTAACAAAGTTGCAGCAACGTGCCCCATGAGTCTATCGATCTACGCGAAGGCCGATATATGGTGCTAAAAGACATCACACTAGTCTTTGGATGCATAAAATTGGTTCTTACATCCCCCCATACTTCTTCAGGTGGGACTGCAGCCTGTGCTACGCGGGTTTTTGCCGAAAGGGCCAGCAGTGTAGGGTTTTTTTGGTTGGTGCAGCTAACTCTGAACCTGGGTCAAGACCCCCTAAGCCAACAAATGGTTTTGTTGTCGGGACCAGGATCTGCTTGAAAGAGATGTGTGATGTCGCATCATTGGAATCCGACCAAGAAGGAAATTGAAAAGTGGTTGGATTGGAAGATTCACGAGTTCGCGACGCAAGAAAACAAGAATCTGCGCCTGTCGAAGGAAGAGTGGTTGAACAAGTATCTGTATACGAAGATACACGAGATCTTCTTCTGCACCTTCCCAATTGAGTTGTATGAGTGGTTGGCTAAATTGACAGATAGTCAAGGAAGGTGGAAGCTCGATAATCCTATAGTGTGGACTCCAGAATTAGTGCGACGACTAGAAACCTCTGAAAACAAGATCACACGGGCTGTCGATCATTGGCTTGATCGAATTCTAGGAGGATTTGTTACAGAATTTGCAGTTGATACCTTAGTCAGCTATAGCGAAGTAGAACAATGATTTTTCAAAGGACCACGAGGTAAGTATTTAAGATCATTGAATACTTGGATTAAAATGAACATAGTTACTGATCAGACGAGAAAGTGTATTGGTACCCATTTTTTTGAGGTAGCAAAAAATCGACCAATTTTGAAAGTGGTGATGCCATAATACATTTTTTTTTAGCATATTTTTGGCACTTTAAATTTTCTTATTATCAAGTATGAACATTTTTTTTTCGATGTTAGTGATTTTCATGTTGATTTTGAAAATTGTTGATGCAGCATCAACACATTTTTTTAAATGTTAGTGATTTTCATGCTGATTTTGAAAAGCGTTGATGCAACATCAACACATTTTTTTAGAGGGCTTATTTTTGACACTTTAAATTTTTTTATGTATCAAGCGTAAAAAAATTTATGTATCAAGTGTGAACATTTTTTTTTGTTAGTGATTTTCATCTTGATTTTGAAAAGTGCTGATGAGCATCAACCCTTTTTGTTTAGAGGGCTTAGTTTTTACACTTTAAATTTTCTAATGAATTAAGTGTGGATAATTTTTTTTTAAATGTTGATGATTTTCATGTTAATGATAAAACTTAAAAAAATAATAATAAAAACATGACAAAAAAAGTCAAATACAAAAAATATATATAAAAACACAAAAAAACAATAAAAATGTTATAAAAATGTAAAGAAAACATCAAACATAAAAATAAAACACAAAGCATGACAAAAATAAAAATAATAAAAACTTGTTAGTAATAAAACATAAAAAAATAATAATAATATATATATATATATATATATATATTAAAATTGAAATTATAAAAATAAAGAAATAACAGTAAAAAAGTAAAAAATTAAATTATAAAAATTAAAAAAAAAGATTTAAAAAATTTCGTTAAAAAACAAATTCAAAACAATTAAAAAATAAAAACAATTAAAAAAAAAACAATTAGAAAAAAAAACAATTAAAAAAACCATTAAAAAAAACAATTATATTAAAAAAAACAATTAAAATTAAAATAAAAATAAAAATCAATTACAAAAAAAATTCAAAAAACATAATTCAAAAAACAATTCCGCCCCCGGCTCTTACTCACCCTCCTCCTGACCTGTCGCTCTTGCTCACCCTCCTCCTGACCTGTCGCCTCTCCCCTCCCTCACCCCTGTACCCTCTCCACCTTCGCCTCGCCACCCTCAGCCCTCCCCTCTCCGCTCTCTCCCCCTCCCCCCGACCCTTCTCTCACCCACCTCCTCACCCGACCCTCAACCCTCCCCTCTACGCTCCCCTACTTGACCCACACCGCACCGGCCTCCCTCACCCCCCTCGGACCTTCCCCCCTTATCCCCATCCCCTCCCTACCCAGGCACCCAGCCAGCGGCCAAGAGGCCGCAAGGGGGGAGGGGAGAGGGGAGGGGAAGAAGGCGGAGGGGTGGGGTGGAGAATGAGAGAGGGGAGGGGAGAGGAGGTGGAGGGAGGAGACGGGCTGAGGGAGGGTAGAGGGGAAGGGGGTGAGGGTTGTAATTTTTAATTGTTTTTTTTTCATTGTATTTTTTAATTGTTTTTATTTTTCTTGATTGTTTTATTTTTATTTTTTTAATCTTTAATTTTTTAATTTTATTTTAAGTTTGTTTGTTTGTTTGTTTGAATTTTTGTTTTTTAAGTTTTTTTTTTCTAATTTTTCTAATTTTTAAATTCAAATATTTTTTATTTTAATTTTTAAATTTAAATATTTTTTATTTTATTTTTTTATAATTTAAATTTTAAAATATATATATATATATATATATATATATATATATATATATATTTATAATTTAAATATTTTTTTATTTTTAATTTATTTTTTAATGTTATTTGGTTTTATTTTATTTTATTTTTTTTTTTTTAATTTTTATTTTTACGTGGTATTATTTTATTTATTTTTTTTTATTTATTTTTTTTTTATTATTTTTTTTTTTTTAACATTTTATAGTTTTGTTTTGTTTTTTTTTTAAATGTCATTACTATATATTTTTTATATTAGATTTTTTTTGTCATGTTTTTTGTTTTGTTTTTTTCAATATTTGAATTTTTGTTTTATATATATATATATATATATATATATATATATATATTTTTTTTTTTTTTTTTTTGCAGGGTATGTGTCAATGCTTGTCTAGCAACTTGATCTCATTATGTGCAATTTGATAGTTGATTTTTTTTTTTTTTTTCACAATGTATTAAGTTGTCTTAGGCTAAGATTTCAAAATCGTTATACATTTAGCATTTAAAAAAAATTACTCTTGGTATAATAAGTCTTTCATTCACGTGTTTATTTTTAAAGATTTTTTAGTCATAAATTTTCTCCACAATGTCATGCTTAAAATATTTTGAAAATTTAAGATTGTTTTGTAGTCATAATCTTTGGTTTTAATCCCATGGTTGAAAAATTGTCAGGATTTTTAATGTTCTTCTAAGTCGTGATATTTTATCTTTAATGTAATGGTTGAAAACAATTATAAATATTTTTTCTTAGCACCATGCTTGAGAATTGTTGGAATTTTAAGGTTTTTCAAAGAAGTGATATTTTAAATTTAATGTCATGCTTAAAAATTGTTGGAATTTTAAGGGTTTTCAAAGACGTGATATTTTATCGTTAATGTCATGCTTGAAAATCATTGGAAATTTAAAGTCTTTCAAAGTCACGATATTTTGTTTTATTAGAAAAATATTGAAAATGTACCCTGAATAAATAAAATAAAATAAATAAATAAAAAAAAAAAAAGAAGAAGAAGAAGAAGAAGAAAAAAAAGAAAAAGAGGTTATACCGGTATCAAAACTTTTCAATTTCAAGGTGTTTTTTGCACCAAACAAAATGGCTTTTATTGTTATTTTTAAAAAATATTGAAAATTTAGTCTACAAAAAAAATAATGTTATTCCGGCATCAACAGTTTTCAATTTCGAGGTGTTTTTGCAAGTTTTTTGGGCTCGACTACCCGTTTTGAGGCAATAGTTCCTGTTTGATTAGTAACTATGTTAATGTTGTTATGTGAAAAATAGGTCATTCCATTACCTTGATGTTCAGAGCTACATGAAGTGGAAGATTCTTTATAAATCCCTAAGGATCAGGACCAGAATATAGTCCATTGATTAGACCTCCTTCAAGTGATGATGAAGGAGCGGGGCAAACTATGTCATGAAACACTATTCAGCTAATCACTTAGGGGATTCCTCAAGAAAATCATCCTTCCACTCCACCTCCACCGCATACACCTTCGCCCACACCTCCACCTCCACCACCACCATTCAACATGGCGAACGCAATGAAGATGTCGATCTTCAAAGGCATAGGAAGTGAAGATGCAAAGTAGTTCTGGTTTGTTGCGAATGTTGTATGGACAACGCAACAAATTACTGATGACAATATAAAGAAGACACAATTGGTTACCTCTTTGTAGGATCGCGTGCTAACCTTGTACATTAAGTATTGTTCTGATAATCCTCTTGCAATGCTAGTAGGATTTAAACAAAGAGTTTAGTAAGCCTAAGTCCAACTCGCAGTCAGTAATTGGATTCAAAGAGATCCTGATAAGAGTCGATGAGATGGCTTGGGAATTTGATCAGAGGTTTAGGCGTCAAATCAGAGAGGCTAACATGCAGATCATAGATAGCCAACATCGCCAATGGTTTATAGCATCGCTTTTGCCCCACTTGAGGGTTGCTCTGTCGCAACAGAAGATAGAAACTGATGGGGTGAAACTATGTTGACACAAAAATTCGAAATTTTAAATTAATTAAACCTCTGTTTAATTAAATTATCAGACCCCGACCCCCTTAGCGGAACTCAAAACAATATAAATTCTTGCTTAAACCTTCAAATTTTGTTCTTCTATTAAAATAGCCGAACTACTCAATTTACTCGAAATATGGCAAAAACTTCAATACCCACAGAACCGAAAGGAAATAAGACCCCATTTTATTACTTTCTCGGGTTCGATTCTTGAATTAATCTGCATGCACCTTTAACACGTGATCACCTTCGAATTGCGCCCTTCACAACGAACAGCTACGATCAACCTAGACTCCAAGTGGATTAAACCACAGTCGATAACTCATCGGGTCCAAAATTTATATTAACCCGAGTGCATTTTCTGACGCAACTACCGTCAGATCTACCTCCTTTAATCGGATAGTCATGATTGACTGGGCTGTTAACTCAGTTTAATAAAATATCGCATTCATTTTCAGAATTAAACTTCAACGCTTGTTAGCGCGTGATATCCATAGATCTAACAAATCTGTCTGATCGGACGGTTCTGGTCTTTTTCTGGGTTCCTCACGAATTTATCAATCAAACTCGATCTTATAATGTTTTGGGTCCGTTTCCTGTGTTAAGCTATGTGCGCATTCACCAGCGAACACCGTCGATCTTCTTGTATTAGATCATCATTGATCCATCCTGTGATTAATGATGATTCATTTCTTCATTCAATCTCTGCCTGCATTAAATCGACGATCAACAAAACTAATATTTAATAGAGGATTCAGCCTACTATTAAAGAATCAAATCACATAATAAAATCACACAGAAACATGTTTTTACACACAAAACTCCTTTTATTCAAATGGTATTTACATATATGTACAAAACATCTCATGCTCTGATCTGTTCTCTCCTCTACTTAGCTTTTTCTAACACTCTAACACTCTGTCTAAAATAACTATATTACACCTTTTTCACTCTGTTTTTCACACTCCTCGTAGGCTTACATTTATAGAAATAAGTACATAGTTATGGACTATTCTAAATCCATAATCTTCTCCATAAATCACTCAATTAATTCATATTCAAGGATCTCGTATCCCTAAGATCCCTACGAGATCTACACATATTAATTATCCCTGATATTCTCATATAGTTGAGAATATTTCACAACTAAAAGCCTCACACATAGATTTCCACTCAATTTATATAAGATTCTTAACTAAAAACATCATGCCCCTAATAAGCCAAATGAACAATAAATACTCTGAGCAGGATTCTCTTGCATCAGACTCCCATCGTAGAAAAAATTCATAGACTCCTGTCTATGAGGTGCATCACTTTTCTGTAGTAATGTGACAACTACAAGTCTAAGTGACTTGCTACCTCCAGGATTCCAAACTCTATTTTGTTGATGGTCCTTCAGTCTTTCTTTTCCATGCTGATGTGTTTTTCTTCCTATCATATTTCTTTCTCCTGGTCTCCAAATTTTGAAAAAATATCAAACTGGCTTTACATTAGTGTCCATAGGTTTATAAGCTGACTCGGTAGTCTTGAAATTATTAAGAGATAAATCATAAAGCTCACCATCATCATCACTTGAACTGTCAACCAAATTCTGTATATTAGTAAAGCAATTTTCTCTTCCATGCTCTAGGAGTAATTCCTCTTTGTCAATTACATCAATATGATTGATGTTTCCTGTAGTGTCCTCTTTGTCAAGTAAAAAAGTTGCAATTTCTCTGGTCTTATATTCTTCGGCCTCTAGCTCTTTGTCTGTTGCTTCTTCCTCCAATTGAGCTGGAAACTCAACTCCATGGAATGAAGAACAATCATCCCAATTTCCTTCAGGTTCACAAAATAATTCTAGATCATAACAATGGTCATTAGCTATTTCTATAGCAAGAAATTCCATACCTACATTCACAGACAAACTATCATTTTTAAAAATGTCAGACCTTTTGGTCTCTTTTGATGCTTCAAGCACCAAATTCCCACCATGGAATTTCTAGTTTTCAACAAATCCTATTTGCTATGAGTCATTTCCTATGAGTCTCTCCTTCTCAAACAAAGAAATATGTATTTGTTCAAGTTTGTTCATCAACATAGCATTCCATTTCTATTGCAATAGATTCCACTTGACCCATTTCCTTATTCTCCATCCATGTCTTCAGTCTTCATTCAATTTCTCTTGAAACCATTCCTGTAGTATATCCAACTCTGCTTTCATCACTACAATACTTTTCCTACTCTCTTCATGATCCAGGTTCTTTTGCTTATAGATGTATGAAAAGAATCACACGTAGAAATTGCAGCTTAACACAGGAATTTAATGTGCACACAAGAAAAGAAGAAGCACATAAGAATGAAAGAAGACAACAAGAATAACACAACTCGGACTACGTCTCCGGGCCCCAAAAAGAAGAGAATTACAATCACCAGTTACATAAAAAGAGGCTTATACCTCCATTCTAAAAATGGCTGTGAAATGGAGACCTCAGATGGGGAAATGGACAACACCAATGTGTCCTCGGTGTTGAGAGGGGCAGAAACCATATAAAATTTTCCCAATTTAGACAAAATGATCAATCAGCCCTCCTACAAGCTGTTGCCTCGAACTGTGTGCTGAAAATCCTCTCCTCCGTACTTTTCCAATCATTGGGCTTTTATAATGTCTCTTTTGGTTATAGGCACACTTGGATCGGGGGTTGTTTGTTTATAATGGAAGTCGTTTCCTTGAAATGATCGATAGGCAACAAACCCCTTTAAAATGGCCTTTTTCCATTTGAACCAATAATACATGGAAACATAAGAAAATCCGACCAAAAATCCCTTTTAACCGGACTTCAAATATATCAAATTGGGCTTATAGACCCGCTAGGTTTGGCCTTGATCTCAAATCGCAAATCGCTGATGTCAAAGGCCCTATGTATCGGGGGATGGCTGATCACCGATACGCCGATCCGCCGATCGCCGATATCGGAGTATCGCATCAGCCTAGGGGTCCTGCCTTTGGCATATGCCAATGCCGATCGTCGACGCCGATATCGGTAGTTGCTATCACACATAGCAGGCCCCTGACTCCGACTGATCAGAGATCACTGATCGGGGGATCAACTGTGCCTCCTTTAGTATGCCCCTTTGACTTATTCGATTGCGATTCTGCCTTTTAAAGGCTTAAAGCCATTTTTAGGGAAAAACCCCCATTTTTCAAAGGAATAAGGTGACCTTCTTTCTGCCATAACTTCATCATCCGGACTCGGATTAGAGTGTCGTTCACGCTGTTGGAATCAGGGTGACGAGCACTTCGATCTGATATCAAGACAATTGCTTTTCTAGCACTTTGAATTTTGAGCTTTTCCATGCCATTGTATCTGAAGATCCACTTGGATCAATCCTCCCCATTGAGGAGCTTTTGGACTGCCAAAAGCTTTGATTAGTCAATTGGAATGTGAGGGAATTTTTCCCTCACCTTTTCCTTCTCCAGCCATTTCACCTTGCTGGGGTGCATTCCATTGAAACCAACTTGAAGGTATGCCACATATCCTCGCCATGAAGTCCTGGTTCTTCTGTCAAGGATGATGTCCTCAGGTAACTCATCAAGATATTCTGGTGCAAAATCATTAACTGTAGGAACTATGCCCACCTCATCGGTGTCCATGATCAATGGTGGTTCATATAACTTTAAGTTCTCCACATTCACTACTGAGTACATCTGCATATATGTCGGTAAATTAAGACGAAAGGCATTGCTTCCAATCTTCTCCAGAATGGTGAATGGACCATACTGGATGGGCCGCAACTTCTTCCCTTCTCCCTCCATCCCGTCCTTGCTGACGTGGAACCACACTTTGTCACCCACTTGGAATTGGTGGTCAACTCAGTGTTTGTCATGTCGAGCCTTGTAACGGGCTTGACTTTTCTCCAACTACTCTTGTACTACTTGGTGAATCAATTGGATTTGTTGAATGAACTACTGAGCTTTGTCCCTGTCGTTACATCCATTGGAGCCATCTTCCCTTCCAAAGACCATATCAAAATGGTCCTTTGGCAGGTAACCAAAACATGTCTCAAATGGTGAACGCTGTGTAGATGAATGCACTCCTCGGTTGTAGGAATGCTGTACATATGGGAGATGCTCATCCCACAACTTGGGATGTTTCCCACAATAGCCTCGTAACAAATGTACCACGATACAGTTGACAACCTCTGTCTGTCCGTCAGTTTGTGGATGAAATTCTGTGATTCTTTTCAATTTGGTGTCCATCATCTTCCACATGATGGTCCAAAACTCTTTGAGAAAGTGAGAGTCCCGATTTGACACAATCAATGTGGGTAGCCCAAAATGGACCCAAACATGCTGAAAGAAAAGAGAAGCAGTCTGCTCTGCAGTGATCTACTTTTTACAAGGCATTAGAATACACATCTTTCTAAAATGGTCAACGATGACATAAAAATAGTTGTGACTCTTTTTAGACAAAGGCAAAGCTCCTACAAATTCCATTGACACACTTTCCCATCGACGACTCGGAATAGGGAGTGGTGTGTAGAGCCTGAGTTTTCTGTTAGAGGGCTTTGAAACAAAACACATCACGCAATCCTTTACATAGCGAGTCACAATGTTTTTCATATGAGGCCAAAAATAAAATCTTTGTACATGACATAAAGTCTTTTCGACACCAAAGTGTCCAGACACAAGAGAGGTGTGGGCCTCTCGAATTACATGCACTCTTTCCCCTGTGAGAATACACAATTTACCAAGGTGATACAACAATTTCCCCTGCAAGTGATAGTTGTCCACCTGTGAACGATGGGTTAGTTTTGCATAAATCTCCTTAAAGTCATCATCGTTAGCATATTGTTCAGCATAACTCTCGAAAGACAACGAAGCATTATGCAAAATAACATAAGCAGAAATAGGAGGGCGATATAGCATATCAGCCACTTTATTGCTAGTGTCCTTCTTATACTTTATTACTAGATGAAACGGTTGAAGAAAATCCATCCACTTGAAATGATGAGATTGTTGCAACTTGGTTTGTGACTGAAGGCACTGCAAGGGCTGATGATCTGTATGGATGATGGTCTCCTTGCCAATGAGGTAGTGTTTCCACTTTTTCACACTCTACACCAAGGCATAAAGCTCCTTGTCATAAGTGGGATAGTTTATCACAGCCTGAGAAAACTTCTCAGAATGGTAACAAATCAGCTTCTTTTGCTGCATCAGTATAGCTCCCATGGCATAACCGCTGGCATCAGTTTCGATCTCGAATGGCTGTTGGAGATCTAGTAAGGCTAAGACTGGCATGGTGCTGATATTTTCCTTCAATGTTTCAAAGGACTTCTGCTGTCTTCCTCCCCATTGGAAGACGTGTTTCACAATTGTCAATGTGCGTAGAGGTGATACAATAACATAGAAATTAGCAATAAATCTACTCCAATACTGAACTGCACCTAAAAAGTTGCGGACCTCTGTTACACTAGTAGGCTTAGGCCAATTTATAATTGCTTCAACTTTAAAGGGATCAATCTTTGACTGACCATGACCAACAATATGACGTAGGTAACCTAAAGAGGTTTTCCCGAACTCACACTTTGACAACTTTACATAGAGTTTTTATTTTTTTAATACATCAAGCACTTTCTTCACATGACACACATGTTCATTCCAAATTTTACTAAAGACAAGTATATCATCTAAATATACAAGAAAAAATTCATCAATGAAAGGCCGAAAGAGATCATTCACGGCCCTCATAAAAGTGGCTAGAGCATTGCAAAGTCTGAATGGCATCACATCCATTTGAATAGCCCCTATTTGGTCTTGAAGGCGGTTTTCCACATGTCCTGCTCTGTAATTCGGATCTGGTGATAACCACTGTGCAAATCCAACTTGGTGAAATAAAAAAAATTCTTAACTGATCTAATAAATCATCTATGCGTGGAAGAGGGTAACGATTTTTCACCGAAATTTTGTTTAGCGCGCGGTAATCCACGCACATCCTCCACGTGCCATCTTTTTGGGACTAAGACAAACGGTGAGCCACACGAAGAAGTGCTCGGTTGGATGACCCCTTGTCCAGCAATTCCTGCACCTGTTTCTTGATTTCCTCCATCTCAATGATCGACATCCTGTACATGCCAATATTTTGTAAAGGAGCGTCATACTGCAAATGGATTTCATGTTGGATTTCCCTCTTCAGAGGTAATCCCTTCAGTTCCTGAAACAACACACCATAATTAGAAATTAATTCAGATAATTCATGTTTATGTTCCTGATCACAACCCTGGAAAGCGTTAGCCATTTTTGCCTCTTTTCCCCTTACAACCATAAGCATGCAACCCTTACTGGAATTCACTAGCCTTTTCATTTTTCTAGTGCTTACAAGGCTGGCATTGATTTTATTTTGATGAGCCCTTACTATATATTCTACCCCATCTTTTGTGATTTGGTATTTGTTTTCATGATGGAAAAACACTGCCTTTCTATCATATAGATACGGACTCCCCAACACCATGCCACATATATCCAATGGGATTACATCCAGTTCTACTTCGTCCACTAGCTTAGAAGCAATCACAAATTTTACTTTACACTGCTTGGTTACATTCAGTTTTGCCTTATCATGTATCCATCCAAGTGGGTAAGGTTTCGGGTGTTTTTTTGTTTCTTAGCTAAGTTTCTTTACCAGGGATTCTGCAATTAAGTTTTCTTGGGATCCAGTATCAAACAAAGTTTCAACTTTAGTATGATTTACAACAGCTCTGATATGAAATAGTTAAATTCTCTTTCGATCATTAGGAAGGGACTCATTTATAAAACTAGTGCCTTCATGGGATTCAGAATTAACATGAGGTGTGAGAGTACCTTTTTTTCCCGCATCTGTGATTAACGCTTCATCTTTGGAATCTGATCCAAGGTCTTGCTGCGCAGTTGCCACTATCTTCTGCTTCCCTTTTCCTCCATACTTCTTTGGTCTCTTTTCTGGGTGCTGTTTCCAATAGTGATCATCATCGTGGCCTTCCTTTTTGCAGTGATTGCAATACGAACTTTCTTCTTCTTTGGCTACTGCTGTTTTCTTCTCCTTTCCTTTCCATTTTGCTTTAGATTTTCCATTGGGAGGTTTGAACGGTGGTTTTCTGAAATGATCATCTCTTTCATTTTTTCCCTTGTTCTCAATATGAATTTCCTTCACGTTGGCTGAGTCAATAGTGGTTGGTTCAAACAACAATAATGAATGCCTAATATGGCTATGCAATGAGCCAATATACTTAGTTAAAACTTCATGTGTATCAAGTGCAATACCCAAATTTAGTGCTTGCTTTCTAAACTCCTTTGTAAAAATCTAAAAATCTTGACCTTTGCCTTGTCTTAAATACTACCAATTCATTAATGCTTTTTGTTTGTATCCTAAGGGATAAAACTGTTCCTTTAACGTAGAAACAAAATCAGGCCATGAGGAAAAGAGGTTACCCACATTCTTACTGCACTGCAATTTTCTCTCCCACCAAATGAGAGAGGTGTTGCTCAGCTGTAGAGAGGTCAGCTGACTCTTTGCCTCATCCTCCATGATCTGTTGAATCTTGCAATAGACCTCAATCTACCTAATCCAATTATTAAGCTTCTTTGCATTACTTTCACCATTAAACACGGGAAGATCAAATGTAACATCTAATTTAAGGAAAGGTTTCTTAGATGCATCCTTTGAATTTCTACGATTATGATGATGAGAGGAAGGAGAACCTTCACTCGCGGAAGAAGAAGGAGGGGGTTCTTCTCCACCATTCCCATGTGTTGAACCTTGTTCTTCTGGGTTTCTCTCCTCTGCTTTCTCCAGCCTTAAAACCAATTGACTGATATTCTCTGCCATTGAATAGAAGGCCTTGTGGAAATTGCGCTCCTCTTCAAGATGAGCTTCATCTTCTACCATGCTTCTCCTTCGATGTGCACGCCCCGCTTCGGGATCGAAAGAATCTAATTCCTCTTCGCCTCTTCGGAGTCTGTCTCTTGTTAGCATACAAACATGCAATTCACATCTAAAAAGACCTGCACTGATACCACTTGATCCAGGGATCTTTTTCTTATAGATGTATGAAAAGAATCACACGTAGAAATTGTAGCTTAACAAGAATTTAATGTGCACATAAGAAAAGAAGAAGAAAACACATAAAGGCACGACAAGAATACAACAAGACTTGATAACAGAGTTTTTCCAACTTGGACTACATCTTCGGGCCCTGCTTGATCAATGGGGAGGCCTTCATTCATTAAATGGCATGAAAAGAAGAGAATTACAATCACCAGTTACATAAAAAGAGGCTTATACTTCCATTTTGAGAAATGGCTGTGAAATGGAGACCTCAAATGGGGAAATTGATAACACCAATGCATCCGTGGTGTTGAGAGGGGCATAAAGCATATAAAATTTGCCCAATTCAGACAAAATGATCAATAAGCCCTCCTACAAGCTTCTACCTCGAATTGTGTGCTGAAAATCCTCTCCTCCATACTTTTCCAATCATTGGGCTTTTATAATGTCTCTTTTGGTTACAGGTGCGCTTGGATCGAAGGTCATTTGTTTATAATGGAAGTCATTTCCTTGAAAGGGTCGGCAGGAAACAAACCCCTTTAAAATGGCCTTTTTCCGTTTGAACCGATAATACATGGAAACATAAGAAAATTTGACCAAAAAGCCCTTTTAACCAGACTTCAAATATATCAAATCGGGCTTATAGACCCATCGGGTTTGGCCCTGATCGCAAATCACAAAATCGCTGCTATCAAAGGTCCTGTGTATCGTGGGATCACTGATCGCTGATACATCAATCTGTCGATCGCCGAAATTGGCGTATCACATTGGCCCTATTGCATCGGCATCGACCGATGCCGATTGCCGACGCCGATATTGGTAGTCGCTATCACACATAGCAGGCCCCCGACTCTGATTGATCAGAGATTGCTGATCGGGGGATCAGTTGCACCTCCTTTAGTCTGCCCCTTTGACTTCTCCAATTGCGATTTTTCCTTTTAAAGGCTTAAAGCCATTTTTAGGGAAAAGTCCCCATTTTCCAAAGGAACAAGGTGACTTTCTTTCTACCATAATTTCATCATCCGAACTCGGATTGGAGTGCTGTTCACATCGTTGGAATCAGGGTGACGAGAAATTTGATCATACGTTAACCTCAGGATACTTTCTTTTTTGCCACTTTGAATTTTGAGCTTTTCCATGCCATTGTATCTGAAGATCCACCTGGCTCACTTCATCACTCATCTGACATTTATTTGAACCTTTCCTAAGTTTCTCCATGTTCATTTCCACTAATTCTTCAAACTCAATTCTAATAAAAGAAAATATTTATACCTCAATCAAATTCTAAAATTGACTCCTCTGCTTTTTCCTTTGCTTCCGCTACGCCTTTGATTTTCTTTGTCACATGCTTTCTTATCTTCTTAACAGCTTAAACTTGTGAGCTGCAATCAACCTCTACAGTAACAAGTCTCCTTCTTTCTACACATGCCTCACCAATATTTTCTCCTCTGAGCTTAGTCTGTTAGCATTTCTTTATTTCTCTCCTCTGGAACCATATGAGCACTCCTTGCTCTAGGCTGCTCCGATCTCGTCACCTTCCTCCGTTGTTACTCTGCACAAAAATTATATAGAATAACACTGACAATTAATCATACTTTATGCAGAACCTTCTTCTGCTCTAATACCAAATGATGGGGTGAAACTGTGCTGATACAAAAATTTGGAATTTTAAATTAATTAAACCTATTTTTAATTAAATTATCGGACTCCGACCCCCTTAGCAGAACTCAAAACAATATAAATTCTCGCTCAAACCTTCAAATTTCGTTCTTTTATTAAAATAGACAAACTATTCAATTTACTCGAAATGTGGCCAAAACTTCAATACCCGCTGAACTAAAAAGAAATAAAACCCTAGTTTATAACTTTCTTGGGTCCGATTCTTGAATTAACCCGCGCACACCTTTACCACGCGATCACCATCGGATTGCGCCCTTCACAACGAATGGCTACGATCAAGTGGACTCCAACTGGATTAAGCCATAGTCGATAACTTAGCGGGTCCAAAATTTATATTAACCCGCGTGCATTTTCCAACGTGATTACCGTCGGATCTGCGTCCTTTAATCAGATGGTCACGATTGACTGGGCTGTTAACTCAGTTTAATAAAATATCACGTCCGTTTTCAAAGTTAAACTTTAGCGCTTGTTAGCGCGTGATATCCATAGATCTAACGGATCTGTCTGATCGGACGGTTCTAGTCTTTTTCCGGGTTCCTCACGAATTTATCAGTCAAACTCAATCTTATAATGTTTTGGGTTTGTTTCCTATGTTAAGTTGCGTGTGCATTCACCAGTGAACATCGTCGAACTTCTCATATTAGATCATCATTGATGCATCTTGTGATCAATGATGATTCATTTCTTCATTCAATATCTGTCTGCGTTAAATCAACGATCAACAAAACTAATATTTAATAAAGGATTCAACCTACTATTAAAGAATCAAATCACATAATAAAATCACACAAAAACATGTTTTTACACATAAAGCTCCTTTTATTCAAACGGTATTTACATGTACAGAACATCTCGTGCACTGATCTATTCTCTCCTCTACTTAGCTTTTTCTAACACTCTAACACCCTGTCTAAAATAAAGATATTACACCTTTTTCACTCTGTTTTTCGCACTCCTCGCAGGATTACATTTATAGAAATAAGTACATAGTTATGGACTATTATAAATCCATAATCTTCTCCATAAATCACTCAACTAATTTCTATTCAAGGATCTCGTATCCCTAAGATCCCTACATGATCTACACATATTAATTATCCTTGATATTCTCACATAGTTGAGAATATTTCACAACTAAAAGCAAAAGCCTTGGAGATTGCAATGAGGCTACAAGCATCACCTATTCAAGATACGAACATGGGAGTACAATAGTTCCACTCACAATTAGCAAGCTTACACTTAGAGTTACAGAGTTTGAAGAAAGACAAGGATACTAAACTGGAAGTGCGCGCAGAAGTCTGGTGCTTGAAGTGCAAGGGCCATGGCCACGATAAAGATAAGTTTCCTATGTACGCGAATTTTATTACAGTAGGGGGACCAATTCCCCTGAAGCCAGAAGCTCCAGCAGGGCCGAGAGTGGGGGCTGCGCTATGGTGTGTTATTTGTCAGGTTGTTGGACAACATGCGACGAATAATTTCCATTTACTTCAAAAGTTCGTCCAGACACTCCAGCAGTTGTTTTGTAACTTCTACAAATTTGTTGGCCACGATGAGCGCCATTGTTGAAGCTATGAGATGATGATGAAAAAACACCTACATACCGTATGCAAGCATAAAATCGACCTCTATATCAAGGCACCAGAGGAGTGTGCAGAGGATATCAGGGTTGAGGATGAGGCCGCAAGGGAGGAGGACCTGGTAGAGGCCGTGGCCAGATTAATTGCTACAATTGCGGACAGCCAAGGCACTATGCACGAGAGTGCCATAATCCTACACACTTGTCATGTCAATACAATAGATAGTTTGACCACACTATAGAAAAATGCCCAGTGCTAATAGCTAAAATTAAAGAAAAGAAAACACAACCTCAGTCACCTACATAGAATCTACAGATGATGAGGGTGGAGCCTTGCGTAGAAGACCAAACCATTAACATTGTGCTAAGAAGTGGAATGACGACTGGTGCTGATAAGGGTAAAAAACCTGAAGAATATGGATGGGTCTGCAAAGCACTGGAGAAAGAAGTCAGTTTTGATTTGGATCGCACTAAGGAAACATTTATGGAAGCTAAGAAGAGCTTTGTTAAGGCCTCCACCTCAGGGAGCCTAAACAAGATGCAAGAAATCAGCGCGCATGCGGAGGTTGATCCCTCTGTCCTCACTACATTTTTGGAGATTTGCATGAAACTGCTGCGTGATAGTAAGCCTGTGGAGGGCCTACAAGAATTAATAAATAAATTCCCAACAAAGAGAAAGCCCCCGATGGACACTACATAGTAAAAAACATTGGTAAGAAAAAGGCACAAATATGGTGAGAAATGAGGCTAACCGCGCAAATAGGAGATTATGAAATGGATCAGGTCATCTTGGATCTAGGGTCTGATGCGAACGTTTTGTCAAAATAGACATGGGAAAGGATGGGGAGACCTACGCTTCAGTGGTCTCTGATTTAGCTTAGAATGGTGAACCAAAAGAAAATCATCCCCATGGGACGGTTATATGGAGTGAAAGTTGATATTGAAGGTGTAAGCACGGTAGCAGACTTTGAAGTTATAAAATTTTTTGATGATAGTAATCACTACCCTGCACTCATGGGAATTTACTAAGCTATTGACATGAATGGAGTCATTCATTTGAAGAAAATGACAATGTCATTTGAAAGGAAGTTTCTTCGAGTGATAATACCATTGGACCCTACAAAAGGGGCGCGATATACTGAACCAGTCTGTGATTATGAAGAAATTGATGATGAATCGGATCAAATCTACAAAATAATAGCACGAGATCAAGACTGGATCAATCCAACGGCATATGGGAGGATTGCATGGGATTGGGAGAGTTCTTGCACCTCTGACTCAGATGAGGAGTTAGAACATTAGTAGAATCACTTGCATGAAGTTTCCACATTGTGATGCAATATGATGATGAAGTCACTACGTTGTGTTTCATCGGAGGTAAGGAAATTACCCTATTATGATGGTTTCGCTGACGTAGATATGTTTTTGGATGAATTTGAGCACGAAGTCCGTGAGGATCATCGCTTCCAAGAATTAGAACCGGCACTATGTGCTACACCCGCACGATGGTGGGGTACGCATAAGGATAGTTTTGCTGGATGGCAAGATTACAGAAGAATGATGAAGCTACGGTATGGGCATGATAACACCAGAATGGCTGGGAAATATAATGGAAGGGATGATCCGCGTGATCACCTAGTGAAATGGACTAAAGCATGGGGAACAAAACCACAGCCAGAGTGGGTACACATATTTTGCCATACTTTGGATACAATTCCCATGAACTAGTATATGGAAACGAAGCTCCGCCATGGCACTGCGGAATGGGATGTATTGAAGGAAGGGTTCTTATTGACCTTCAGTTTTGAAGATAACTTCTCAAGCATCGATGAAGCGCTACAAGAGATTAAGGTGGTTATCTTTAGAACGTCGACAAAACCTATGGAATGGACCCAACCAGACTGGAGCACCCAGATGCGCCATGCACTGGAGTGTTATAATGTGACTGATGAAGAGGAGGATGAAGACCCAAGAAACATTAATATTCTAGAGGCAAAGGGGCATCGTGAATTCAAAGGTCCTCAAATAGAAAACCTGGGCATCTCTGAACCTTTGAAGACAAAGTAAGTAAACATTGACACTCAAGAAGAACTGAAGTTCACAAAAATTGGGGATTATTCGGTTGACACTACAATGGATAAAGTTGTTGAGTTACTCCGTGAATACGAGGACCTTTTCCCTGCTAATTTTTCGGATTTAAAGGGCATAGTGGGTGATTTGGGTGTTATGAAGATCTCTCTCAAGTCAGACGTGAAGCCTATTAAGCAAAGGCCGTATCGCCTTAATCCTAAATGCAAGGAAAAGGTTTGCCAGGAGCTGGATAAAATGTTGGAGGCAGGCATCATAAAACCTATTGAAGAATCTGATTGGGTGAGCCTGATGGTGGTTCAGGAGAAGAAACAAAAAGGTGAAATAAGGATTTGCATAGATTTGCGGAAGCTTAATGATGCATGTGTTCACAACCCATTCCCAACATCGTTTACAGATGAAGTGTTAGAAAATGTTGGAGGGCAGGAGGCCTATTCCTTTACTGACAGGTTTTCCAAGTATCATTAGATCAAGATCGCGCCAGAGGATAGGAGCAAAACAACCTTCACAACAGAGTGGGGTTGTTTTCAGTACACTGTGATGCCATTTGGACTCAAGAAGGCGCATGCAATATTTTCCTGCACAGTCATATCAACGTTCAAGGAGTTCATTCATAAGTTTCTGGAAGTATAATTAGATGATTGGAAGGTGTTTGCCTTAGTGAAGTGCCATGTAGCAAGTTTGCGCCTGATGTTGGATACATGTCGCAGATACCAGATCGCGCTGAATTTGAAAAAATGCATATTCTATGTTCCTTTTGGGATCTTGCTGGGTCATGTTGTGTGCAAGCAAGGATTGATGGTGGACCCTACAAAGATTGTGGTAATTGTGAATTTGGAGGCCCCTAGGAATGTCAAGTAGCTACATGCAACGCTGGGACATACGGGATACTATAGAAAATTTATCAAAGCCTTTGCTCAAATTACCATGCCCATGGAGAAATTGCTAAAGAAGGACACAACATTCTATTGGGACGAAGAATATTAGCAAAACTTAGATGTGTTGAAAGAAACTATTGTCACTGCGTCGATCTTGATATTCCCTGATTGGAAAAATGAGTTTCATGTACATGTGGATGCCTCTTGGATTGTGTTGCGTGTAGTGCTAACATAGGCTGGTGAAGGAGAAATAGACCATCCTATAGCCTTCACAACCAGGAAGTTATCGAAGGCCGAGAAATATTCAGCAACTGAGCGCAAAGGGTTGGCCATGGTGTATGTGCTACAAAAATTTAGGCGTTATCTATTAGGAGGGAATTTAAGATGTACAAAGATCATTCTGCCTTGAAATACTTGGTCAACAAACCTGTGTTGGGGGGGAAGATTTGCTGATGGTTGCTACTATTTCAGGAGTATGACTTTGAAGTCATTGTGAAGCCAGGGAGGTTAAATGCGGGACCTGACCATTTGTCGCGGATCAAAACAAGAGAAGAGCCTAATAATCTGGACGAAGGGTTGCCAGATGCGCAGCTCTTTGCAGTGCATGTAGCAGATGACCATTTTGTAGACATTATTCACTTCTTGACTACAAGGATAGCAATAGAAGGATATACAGACCAGCAAAAAAAGGAATTAGTAGTGCTCGTGGTTGATTTTTTAGTTATTGTGGGACATTTGTATAAAATGGGTGCAGATGAAATATTGCGAAGATATGTGCCTGAATTTCAACGAGATAGCATTCTCACTGAAGCTCATGGGGGAGATGCGGGAGGCCATTATGCAGGCAAGGAAACTGTGCAGAAGATTTTGCACGCAAGTCTATGGTGGCCAACATTGCATAGGGATTCCAAGGCATATTGTAAGGCTTTCGATGCATGTCAAAGAACTGGCAGACCATCATGAAGAGATGAGTTACCACTACATCCTCAAATATCTTTTCATCCCTTTGAGAAGTGGGCGATTGATTTTGTTGGGTCAATTCAGCCCCCTGGAAAGAAAACGGGTGCGTGCTATATTATCACTGTGATGGAATATCTGACCAGATGGACAGAAGCACAACTGATTAAGGATTGTATAGGGATTACAGAAGCAAAGTTCTTGTATGAGTATGTATTAACCAGATTTGGCTGCCCGAAAGTGCTGACGAGTGACAGGGGTATGCACTTTCTGAATGAAATGATCAACATGTTGACTGAAGAATTCTAGGGGTACCATAAGAACAGTACACCGTATCACCCGCAGGGAAATGGAACTGTTGAAGTCTTTAATAAGATTTTGGAGAACATGTTGAAAAAGATCTGTAATGCGCAACGAAATGTCTGGGATGTGCATGTACCTACAATATTATGGGCTTATAGGACTACTTGTACGAAACTCACAAGGAAAATGTCATTCAGATTAGTATATGGAGTCGAACCCATAATGTCGATGGAGTACATTGTACCTAGTTTGTGCATAGCAGCTCTGATGGATATGGCGAATAGCGAGGCCTTGGAGGAACAACTCACATAGCTGGTGGAGCTTGAAGAAGATCAATTTTTGGTAGGATTCCATCAAAAAGTATAGAAGGAACATGAAAAATCATGGCATGATCGCGATATCAAGCTTCACACATTTAAGGTAAATGATATTATCCTCTTATAATGATATTATCCTTATATGATAGTAAATTCACTAAATTTTTGGGTAAGTTCCATATGCATTGGTTAGGGCCATATATTGTCAAATAACTTACAGATGGTGGTGCAGTTCAGCTCACAAAGCTAAATGGGGAACCCTTCCCAGGAAGAATGAATGGGAGCAGGTTGAAGCTGTATACAGGGGATCCCGCACAATGACTATATGGCAGCAGGATAGTATTAGTGCTCCAAGCAACTGTAAGAGAGTGCGGGACTATAAACTACACTGCCTAGCTTGAAGGAAAACACATGAGCAAGCTGCACGGAGAATGACGAAGATGCAACCCAGGAAGCTGTGCCATGGAGGAATGGGTCTGCAGTGTCCAGTAATCAGGGTTTCTCAATCTACTGTTGGTGCCACATTATCACTGCACCCCGATTAATAGGATATGTGTGCGTCAACTCCTCACACTAGTGCATGACGGGTGCTTATGGCTAGGAGAGCCTATCCCCATCACGGACATTCTAATTCACAAAATCACGTGGTTGCCTTACAAAGGCACAATCCCAGCTAAGGAGTTTGGAGGGAAGACTAGGGAGAAATATCTTGCAGACAAGATGAAGAAGGATTACGACCTCCTCAAGAAATCACAAGTGTATTTTATTCTTTCCACAATAGACCAGGCAATTCAATTCACTGCCCAGATTTTAGCATGGAAGGTTATGAGGAAATGATGCACGGATGAAGTTCTGGTGCCAGTAGTTTCCCTTGCGGTGCAGTGCGTGAAAGGCATGAAATTTAATTGGGCAAGGTACCTTTGTCAGAAGTTCCTGGCGAACTACCGAGAAGCCCAACACGAAACTAAGTCATTCCACTATGCTTGGTTGCTACTATCAATTATGCTCACTGCATGGAGATTGTCGGAGGACAGCCAATTTCCTCCGCTCAAGGAAGGATTTTCAGAGGCAACGCAATTCGCTTCCTTATGGTCCACAAAGGATGCAGCATGGATTACAAAGACAAATATATTTTGGATATTTGTGGAAATGGATCTCCGTATGGCAATCAATCAGCGTTCGAGGTTGTCCCCAAACTTGTTCACGCAACTGTCAAGTGTGAAAGGCCCTAGAGCAAAAATGGCACCAGTTTCCCTATTTGGTGTTAGAAATAGATGTATAAGAGGTTGTAGCATCATGGCCTATAGAGTGGCACACCCCATCAAAATTAGATGTTGGAACAAGCATGGTGATGAAAAGTGTTGGCATTATGACATAGGTGTTGTCCTTGATGGCAACTCACTCAGATGACAGATCATAGTGCAGCAGGTTAACGGCACAGAGTTACAGATAAGACTTCACAGAATGAAGAGAGAGAGGTATACGCAGGTTCACCATTGGCCAAGCCACATGTACACGCGGGTTAACTGTATTCAAGGCGTGTATATGTACACACGCACTTTCTCAGAAGGAAAGGTGCGTATACCTTGGAAAACTAATGGTTCGAAGTATTTGGTCCATGGTATTTTGATCCATGGTATTGATCCAAAATATTTGATCCAAGGTATTGACCCTAGGTATTTGGTCCAATGTATTGGTCCTAAGTGGTTTTGGTCCATGGTATTGGGTAAGGCCTAAAACTATAAAAGGAGGAGAAGATGATTAGGCCAGAACACTCAAGCATTGAATATCTAATGAAGGGTGAGATCTAGTATGTAGGTTATTGGGTTATGGTGCACTGCTGGATCTGGACCAAGGACGAAACTTAGTGCTTGATGAAGGATAAGATCTAATGATCTTAAGGCTTGAAGATAATTATCTTTTTGTGGTTTGATCATTTATCTGAATAACTGGCGCAGGTTGTAGTTTGTAAATGTGATGATCTGGGTATTACTGAAGTCTGGAATTGTTGAAATATTTAAATCATCATTTACAGATCTATATGCAGGTTCACTTTAGAAAAGGCACGTACACACACTGGTTCTGCATATTAAAATAGCTTATATATATATATATATATATATATATATATATATATATATATATATCAGAAAGTTGATTTGCAGATCTGTATGCAGGTTCGCCTTGAGGAAAGCGCGTATGCACGCAGTTTTGACACATGGAAGTAGCGTATATCTTATAAAATATGTTTTAGTTGCTTCTGTTTGCTGTTGCAGTGTTCTGGGTTTTGGCTTGGGTTCTGGTTATAGTATTCTGGTGACAGTATCCTGAATGATCTGATTGAAGGTTGATTGATTCGGTTGTGGTTGGTTCAATAGGAGATTGGTTGATGCAAATATACTTGATGATTAAATGATGTTGTAGATGGATCTAGTCTGAAATTTAAATTTATGAAACATGTTCCTTGGAGAACGAGAGAAGCTTTTAGCCTTCTGTAGGCCGGCACCTACGTACTAGTAAACATATCAGCTAGTACAAGAGCTAGGGGGTTGTAGCTCCCTTCTAGTAGAAGCTGGAGAACGAGAGAAGGTTGTAGCCTTCTGCAGGTAGAAGCCTGCGTACTGGTATAAGGCTACACCAGTACAAAAATTATAAATAGAATTCTCTTATTATTAAAAGAAGATAGAGGCGATTGCAGCAAGCAGTTTTCATCCACATTGGGTTTCCACTTTATATCTTGGTGTTTATGTGTGTTGCTTATATGTGATGCTTTATTCTTCTTTTATTGCACTGTCTAATGAATTGTTGATATATTGATTAAAGTTCACTACATGATAATTTGGGTAAATCAAAAGATCTCTGCATATACGTTGGTTTCATTAAGTATGGTTGTGTATACACGCTAGTTCACAGCACTGAAGTAGCATATACAAATCATTTTTGAAAATTAAGGTATTGATCTGATAATACTGATTCACCCCCCCTCTCAGTATTATTTCCAATAATTGGTATCAGAGCAGGTCCTTCAAAAGAAGCTTGATCGCTTGAAGGAAGATCCATCATCATGAGTAATCAAGAAAGTGGGGGATCAATTAGACCGCCAATATTTGATGGGAGCAACTTTGTTTATTGGAAGGTGAGAACCACAACCTATCTTCAATCTCTTGGAACAGATGTCTGGGAAATCGTGGAAGGAGGATATACTTTTCCATCAGCAATTCCTACAGATACGGCAGGTAAAAAGCAATATGAAACCAATGCCAAGGCTATCAATACATTATTGGGAAGTCTATCGCAATCAGAGTTTATTAAAGTTATGAAGCTCAAATCTGCCAAATAAGTATGGGAAAAAATCGTTCTAAGCTACGAAGGAGACTCTCAGGTAAAACGTGCTAAACTACAAACTCTCAGAATTCAATATGAAATTCTCAAGATGCACAATGATGAAAGTATAGCTAGTTACTGCTTACGTATAGATGAGATTGTCAATTGCATGAAGAATCTGGGTGAAGAGATAAAGGAAGTTACTCTAGTTGAAAAAGTTTTAAGATCCTTATCTGCTAAGTTTGAATCAAAAGTATCTGCCATAGAAGAAAAGAAGGATTTGCATACTATTACTATGACACAGCTGCACGAAATCTTAACCACCTTTGAGATGAGAAAAGGAGGTCCATTAGATATGAGAGAAGTCGCGTTTAAAGCTTCAACAAAAGGAAAAGAAGAACTCAATGAATTAGGACATACTTCAGAAGGAGAAGAAGCAAAATTGGTCAAGAACCTTCAACGGGGTTCCAAAAGATTCAGAGGTAAACTACCTTTCAAATGTTTTACCTGTGGTAGAGTCAGTCATTACGCTACCAAATGTCCTCATAAAGATGAATATGATAAAGGGAAGGAATCTGCAAAATGGAATAGAAAATAAAGTGTAAGTAAAAAGAGCTACTATACTCATGAAGATAGCGATGATTTATCAAATAGTGATGAAGATGAAAATAGTAATGACTATAGACTTGTGATGGCTTATGAAGATGATGACTTTTTGGATGCTTAAGATGAAGATGATCTTTATGAAGAAATATCTAAACTCAAATTCAGTTTAGAAGAAAGTAATATGATTATAGATACCTTGACATACCAACTTGTTGAAAGAGAAAAACATAATGAAAAACTAGAATGTGAAATTGTGGGTCTAAGAAAGGATCTTGAGAAAACAAAAGCTCTCAATCTTAGATTTGCTAAAGGATCTGAAACCTTAAATGAAATTATCAAAGTGTAACATTCTCCTTTGATAAATACAGGTCTTGGATATACTGAAGAAGCATCTCAAGCATAGAAGTCGTCAACCTCGACTAAAAGCTATCTTGATGCAACAAAGAGCAGTGAACAGTTTGACAATCGTTAGGAAAGGCATAAAGCAGACTACCAGGTAAAACAGGTTCAATTTACTTCAAGGATGAATAGGAGCCACACTCAACCTTAGGTAAATCATACTCAATTTGCTTCAAAGATGAATATCAATAGAAACTACAATCACTAGGTGAGTAGATTTGATAATCGCAGGAACTTCTTTAATGGTCAATGTTTCTCATGTCATAATTTTGGACACAAAGCTGCTCAATGTGTTTCTTACGAAACCATAATGACTAGAGAAACACGAAATCAAAGGAATGTGACAGGGATCAATAAAAGTTCCTATAATAACTTTTCTCTGCTTGAAAATGAAATAGAATGCTCAATTTCTAACAACTTTGGCCATGAAGAATCTGAATGCAGGAGAAAATTTCGGAAAATATATCAAAAGGAGAAAACTACATTAAATCCCAAAAGATGGAGAAAGAAAGAACCACAAACAGAAAGATGTGGTATAGCCTTGTATGCAGAAGGATAAGAAAACTAGTGGTACATCGACAGTGGATGCTCAAAACTCATGACAAGTGACAGAGAAAAACTACACTCATATAATGCCTTAGAAAAGGAGAAGAGTGTCTCATTTAGAAACGACACTCCTGTTGTCATAAAAGGTAAAGGCTCTATTTTCTTGAAAGAAAAAGATAAAGCTGGGAATGTTATGTATGTTGATGGCTTAAAGCATAACCTATTGAGTGTGAGACAAATGTGTGATAAAGGAAATGAAGTAGTGTTTTGATTAAATGGATGTGTTGTTCGTGAGCTTGATATAGGAGAAACTGTGATTAAAGGTACAAGAACTCCAAACAACCTATACATACTCAAAGGAGGACAACAATAGTGCTATCTAAGCAAAATGATGAAAACTGGCTATGGCACAGAAGATTGGGACATCTAAGCTTTTCTCAGATAAGAAAAGCATGCAGGTTCCAGGGTGTTCATGATCTTCCAAATATCAACATTCCTAAAAATACGATATGAAAATAATGTCAATTTGGTAAGCAAACCAGATTGCAATTCATCGAAAAGGAAGGGTCAACTAGTAAGCCTCTTGAACTTGTTCATACTGATTTATGTGGACCATCAAGGAAAAAGTCACCTCGTGGAGAAGAATACTTTATATTGTTCATTAATCATTTTTCTAGAATGTGTTGGATAGGTCTTCTAAAGCATAAAGATGAAGCATTTGAGAAGTTCAAAGCCTTCAAAGCTTTGGTTGAAAATGAATCAAATCACAAAATCAAATGCCTCAGATCTGATCGAGGAGGGGAATTTACCTCAGATGAGTTCTTTGACTTCTGTGAACAACATGGAATAAAAAGACAGTTCTCCACTTCAAGGACTCCTTAGCAAAATGGAGTGGTAGAAAGGATGAACAAAACTGTTCAACAAATGGCTCGTGCTATGCTAGATGAATTTTAAACTCCTGCAACTTTTTGGGGTGAAGCTGCATTGGCCGCCATCACTATTCTCAACCAAGCAAATGTTCGGGTAAACAACACTCAAACTCTACAAGAACTTTGGTATGGTAAAATTCCTACTGTAAAGTACTTCAAAGTTTTTGGAAGTAAATGTTACATCAAAAGGACTGAAGAAAAACTTGGTAAGTTTGAACCTAGAGCAGATGAAGGTATTCTTCTTGGCTACTCTTCTTGAAGTGAAGGATATAAATATTATCATAAAAGACTTGGGAAAATTATTGAAAGTATTGATGTTGTAGTTGATGAAGCATGCAAAAATCCAAAACAGATAAAAACTGAAGATCATGACAATGAAGAAGATGAGGATCATTTTCCCACATCAAATCACACTGATTCTAAAGAAGAAACCAATGAAGCACTAGAAGAAGAGATAATGATAGAAGAAAAGACTCTGTCAAGGTATGTTTAGCAAAATTTATCCAGAAACTCAATTTTTGGGGAAAAGGGGCAGGTGTGCAGACAAGAAGAACTATTGCTGAAGCCTCAAGCTATCTAGCATTACTATCTTCCACCGAACCTCAAAATGTAAATGAAGCATGCAAAGATGAATGTTAGGTCAAGGCCATTAATGAAGAGCTTGAGCAAATTGAAAAGAATAATACTTGGGAATTGGTTCCTAGACCTCATGATAAAAATATCATAGGAACTAAATGGATATTCAAAAACAAGCTGAACGAAAATGGAGAAGTTATTAGAAACAAGGCCAGACTCGTTTGTAAAGGATATGCTCAACAAGAAGGTATAGATTTTGAAGAAACTTTTGCACCTGTTGCTAGACTTGAAGCCATAAGAATGTTTCTTGCTTTTTCTAGTTTTCAGAAATTCAAAGTATATCAAATGGATGTAAAATCTGCCTTTCTTAATGGAGACTTAGAAGAAGAAGTCTATATTGAATAGCCAGAAGGATTAATTCTTGGAAATGATGCAAAACTTGTATGAAAACTCAGAAAGGCTCTTTACGATCTAAAGCAGTCTCCAAGGGCATGGTATTACCGTCTTGACAAATATCTCCACCAACAGGGTTTTTCAAAGGGATCAGCAGATAGCAATCTATATACCAAGGTTGACACTGGTAAATTGCTAATAATTATTGTCTATGTTGATGATATTATTTTTGGTAGCAATGAAGAATCCATGAGTCAGAATCTTGCTTTAGTAATGCAGCAAGAATTTGAAATGTCCTTGCTTGGTGAGATCACCTACTTTCTTGGTCTACAAGTTCAGCAAAATAAAGATGAAATTTTTCTCTCACAAACCAAACACCTCAAATAGATCCTGAAAAAGTATGGCATGGAAGATTCTAAACTAGTATGTAACCCAATGGTAACAAGATGCAGTCTTAGCTCAAATGATGAATCAACAACAGTGCATCAACCAACTTACAGATCCATGATTGGAAGTTTGCTTTATCTAACAGGTACTCGATCGGACATCGTGCACGTAGTGGGAATAGTTGGAATATTCCAAGAAAATCCAAAGGAATCACACCTTCAGGAAGTCAAAAGGATCTTCAAATATCTTCAAGGAACATAGAACTTTGGCTTATGGTATCCTAGAGATACAGATCTTACACTTCATGCATATACAGATGCAGATTGGGAAGGAAGTGTTGATGACAGAAAAAGCACTAGTGGTGGTGCATTTTATATGGGTTCAAGGTTAGTGTCTTGGTTAAGCAAGAAACAAAGTTCAATTTCATTATCTACAACTGAAATAGAATACATGGTTGCTGCATCTTGCTGCAAACGACTACTTTGGATGATGCAAACTTTGCAAGACATTCAGATCACTTGTACTCCACCCATCTCCATTCTATGTGATAATACAAGTGCCATAAGTATTTCAAAGAATCTAGTCATGCACTCCAAGACCAAGAACATACCCATCAAATATCATTTTCTATGTGAAAATGTTCTTGAAGAAAAGGTCAAATTGGAGTATGTTCCCTCCAAAGAACAGGTTGCTGATATATTCACAAAACCACTACCCAGAGAGACATTTGAATATCTCTGACAGAAGCTGGGAGTAGTTGTTGCATCATCCTACTGTTAAATCCTATTTGTTTTAGAGAAAGGTTGGTATACGCGAGTTTCATGAAATGTAGTTGCGTACATACACTGGTTTCTGTGGATACAATAGCATATATGTTGGTTTGAGGAAAAGCAGTGGGCTAGACTCAGGAAGAAAGGGGTCTGATATGGTTTAGTGAATTATCTGCTCTACTTGATGATGGTTACAGTCTGTGGATGACATGTGGAAATATGTTGGCCCTCATAATTTTTTGATAACTTGATGTATATTTGATTGATGATGATGCCCTGATAACTCTTCTATTATATGAAATGATCAGATCTGACAGTGATCATCTCACACAGGTTCAGGGGGAGCATATGCTTCTAATAATGCATTGTTGGCATTATCTTATAAGATCTTGGTATAGGTTCACACAATTGTTTTTGATTAAGGTGGAACAGGTTCAGGGGGAGAACATGGTTGCCGATCTGGACGCTGGTTGACTGATGCTACTAATGATAGTTGCTGATGACTATCATGGTCTTGTATAAGATATTTGGTCTTTGTTATATATGCCATGTATATCTTTTAATGTAAAGGTCATGAAACAACCTATTTTGTTACCCCACTATGCATGGGATGGATGATGTAATGTTTCTTATTTTGACATGTATAAACAATTGGTATATCCCCACTTGGTTGGGTTGACGAGTCAAATTTGGTATATCCCCATTTGATTGGGAGATGGATGTATGTATGAGTCTTTGGTGATAGGAAGGTCATTGGTGATGTATGTATAGAGTCATATTATATTTTTGCAGACCCTGCTTATGCTCAGGGGGAGCATGGACTCGATCATAGGAGCTCAATTAGCACTTCAGCATATCAGAGAATTCAACAGGTACTCAGGGGGAGCATGACCCTTTGCCCTTGATGACAAAGGGGGAGAGTGACTTGGTTTTGCCATCAAGTCCAAAGGGGGAGATTGTTGGCATTATGACACAGGTGTTGTCCTTGATGGAAACTCACTCAGATGAAAGATCACAGTGCAGCAGGTTAACAACACAAAGTTACAGATCAGACTTCACAGAATGAAGAGAGAGAGGTATACACAGGTTCACCATCGGCCAAGCCATGTGTATACGTGAGTTAACTTTATTCAAGGCGTGTATACGTACACACACACTTTCTCAGAAGGAAAGGCGCGTATATCTTGGAAAACTAAATTTGTGGTCTGAATTATTTGGTCCATGGTATTTTGATCCATGGTATTGATCCAAAATATTTGATCCAAGGTATTGACCATAGGTATTTGGTCCAAGGTATTGGTCCTAAATGGTTTTGGTCCATGGTATTGGGTAAGGCCTAAAACCATAAAAGGAGGAGAAGATCATTAGGCCAGAACACTTAAGCATTGCATATCTGATGAAGGGTGAGATCTAGTATGCAAGTTATTGGGTTATGGTGCATTGCTGGATCTGGACCAAGGACGAACCTTAGTGCTTGATGAAGGATAAGATCTAATGATCTTAAGGCTTGAAGAGAATTATATTTTTATGGTTTTATCATTTATCTGAATAACTGGCACAAGTTGTAGTCTGTAAATGTGTTGATCTAGGTATGGCTAAAGTCTGGAATTGTTGAAATATTTAAATCATCATTTACAGATCTGTACGTAGGTTTACTTTAGAAAAGGCATGTGCACATGCCGGTTTTGCATATCAAAACAACATATATATATCAGAAAGTTGATTTGCAGATCTGTAAGCAGGTTCACCTTGAGGAAAGAGCGTATGCACGTAGGTTCGACACATGGAAGTAGCGTATATCTTATAAAATATGTTTTAGTTACTTCTGTTTGCTGTTGCAGTGTTCTGGGTTCTGGCTTGGGTTCTGGTTACTATATTCTGGTGACAGTATCTTGAATGATCTAATTGAAGGTTGATTGATTCGGTTGTGGTTGGTTCAATAGGAGATTGGTTGATGCAGATATACTTGATGATTGAATGATGTTGTTGATGGATCTAGTCTGAAAATTTATGAACCATGGTCCCAGAGAAGGTTGTAGCCTTCTGTAGGTCGACACCTACGTACTAGTAAACATATCAGCAAGTACAAGAGCTAGGTGGTTGTAGCTCCCTTCCAGTAGAAGCTGGAGAATGAGAGAAGGTTGTAGCCTTCTGCAAGTAGAAGCCTGCGTATTGGTATAAGGCTACACTAGTACAAAAATTGTAAATAGAATTCTCTTATTACTAAAAGAAGACAGAGACGATTGTAGCATGTGGTTTTCACCCACATTGGGTTTCCACCTTATATCTTGGTGTTTATGTGTGTTGCTTATGTGTGATGCTTTATTCTACTTTTACTACACTATCTAATGAATTACTGATATACTGATTAAAGTTCACTACATGATAATTTGGGTAAATCAAAAGATCTCTGCATATACGCTGGTTTCATTAAGTATAGTTGCGTATACACGCTAGTTCACTGCACTGAAGTAGCGTATACAAATCAGTTTTGAAAATTAAGGTATTGATCTGATAATACTGATTCACCCCCCCTCTCAGTATTATTTCGAACAAAAAGTTCTATTGTGCAGAAAAGAAAGGAGGTCGTGAAGAAAGTTGTGCGTACCCTAGTAGAACAGAAAAAGAAGCTGCAGAAAAGGCTCGCATAGAGCAAGAACACATTGATAAGGAGCAGGCTGAACAAGAGCAGTGCGAGTCATAGAAAAGTGAGAAGTCACCTTCGCTGGAGATAGAAGAAGAAGACATTTCAGGACAAAGTGGAAGAGGTGATGAAGGGTAGCGCACCCCCATCATTTTGAAAAGGCGTGGCACGGAGCAGCAAGGAGGAACACATAAGAAGTAGAAATATGATAGAACATGGGTTGATCCCATGGTACTAACAGAGGGAAATCTTGATGAGATCGGCGATAAAATTTGGGACACCGCCAAAGAAGTGCTGCAACAGTTCGAGTAACAATACATGCATACGCTTGGGGGCATCCAAAAGGATTTACGTGAATTATAGCTTCAAGAAACCAGAATCCAGGAAGATGTCAGGAAACTGAGCGGCACGCAAGGTAATTTGGCATGAGGAAAGAGTGCAGTTGTGAAGATGGCCTGGCTGTAGGACGTGAGAGGCTTCCCTTTGCCTGAACAGTCAGTCCGTGCTGAAACAGATGAGAAAAGCGCACTGCTTCACAAAGTCACAAACATGGGACTAAACCTTGCCACACCGTCACTCAAATCTCTACATGCATTACTTTAGGGAGTCGTGGAAGAGCTCAGGATCATAGAACAATGAGCACCCACTACTGTTAGTGAGATTAAAGTCAACAATCAGTAACAGTTCATTGAAAAGACACAGGTACTAAAGGAAAAGAAGGCCCTGTAGGTGCATAGCTCATGTCTAGAGTTAGCAGTAGTGGAGGCATGCAAGACAGTGCTTGAGCTTCACATCCCAGAGGATGCATAGCCAGAAGCCAAAATCAGAAAACTAGTCGCTAGTGTGCATGAGGCTAAAGCAGAAGTTGGACGAGTCATTTTCGAGTTGAACATGAAGTTTGGAGAGTTGCAGTTAAAGTTGCAACCCACAACTCCGCCTAAGGTCCGAGAGTAGCATGGAGTTGCAATTAAGGATGACATGGCTACCTTGGACGCCACAGTCACTCATTGTGCGACACTGTTTGATCAGGCTATGGAGCTGTTGACCAATCTGCAGGAGGACCCGAACTTGCAGACATTGAACACAAAGGTAAGGGAGAGGCAAAGACAATATTATGAGGTCCAAGTGACTGCGTGCACCTTAGCACTAGCACAATGCCTTGCCAAGTTACAGGAAGGAAAACAACTACTGGCACAGGTAGGGGAAGCACATAAGAAGGAGGCCTTGCTAAAGGCAAGGTTGCACACTTAGTTGGAGGAGGCTTATCAGGTCACAACTTCCATTCAAGATAAGCTTAAGGGACTGCATCAGACACAACAAACGATGAGGCTGGTAGTAGAGGGACCACCCACTGAAAAAATTGATCGATGAGGTTCAACAAGCAGTGACACAGAGCATTGATGAAGTTGCAATAATCTGAGTGAGCTTGGGGATCTTCGTAGTAAGATTGTGGCACCAATAGAGTGACTCGAGGGCAAGTCATGATATTTGTGTTGGGGGTCTGTTGGGATGGGATCCCTTGGGTTAGTTTGGGGTTAAGATAACCCAGTTTTTGGTACAATTTTGTAAATAATGTAAAGTCTTTGCGAGTAGGTGAATAGGAGTTAAAGGGGCTTAGCCCCTTTCTTTAGATAGGTTTTGAGTCAGTTTTGAGATTCACCCATGGTCCGCAGACCATGGCATTATATGGAAAAGTCTATAAATAGTGAGTCTTAGTGAAAGGAAGAGGTAACTAAGGAAGATAGAGAAAAAAGGACGATAAAAGAGCAAAGGGGTTGGAAGGGCTTAGAGTAAGAAAGGCTCTGCATCTGAGTGCGCAGAGGCCTAGGAAGACTCTACAGATGAGTGCGTGGAACCCTGCAACTATATTCATAGGGCAGTTTTGAGTCTGTAATCTTGACTTGAAGATCAATAAAGACAAATTTCTGAAGAATTCCTGTGTATTTCTGTCAATGTTATATGATGTCAATGAATGATTTGTTTTATTAGATATTGATTTAATGTTACACGTTTCTCTCGAGTAAGTCGTAATAATGTACACAATGCATGTTTAAGTACTTTCGCAAAGTCCTTGACGAATTCTATTATGTTTACTAATAACTTAAGTAAATTTGCGCGAACACTAATTTAGGACTGCTCTTTGATGTGCGTAAGTACGAAAATTGACCGTCAAAGGTCTGCAAGGACTGATTGTAAACCTTCACGAAGGTCTGAATGTTGTTTAACAAAGTTGTAGCAATGTGCCCCAAGTGTCTATCGATCTGTGTGAAGGCCGATTTAAGGTGCTGAAAGACATCACACTAGTCTCTGGATGCGAAAACTTGGTTCTTGCATCCCCCCATACTGCTTCGGGTGAGACTGCAGCCTACGCTATGCGGGTTGTTCCCGAAACGGCCAGTAGTGTAGGGTTTTGTTGGTTGGTGCAACTAACTCTAATCTTGGGTTAGGACCCCCTAAGCCAACATTCCTCAGGATGTCAAAAATGGTGGACATAATGTATTCAACTTATGAAGAGAAAATGGAGACAGGGGAACAGGAGAAATAAAGAGCAGAGGACAATGCTCCATCTACCCCCTCGAGTGTACATTCATCTTCTCATCATTCATATGAGGAGATCAATCAGAGTCTTCAAGAAGAAAATGATGAATTGAGGAGACTTCTACGAGAAGAAAAAGGGGAAAAGCAGAGATTGCAGCTTCAACTACAAGTCACACAAGAGGCCTTGGAAGAGTTGAAGCGCAATGAAGGCTTAGCAAAACCATCATCACCTATTTCAGAATCGATAGTTGAGGTAAACAATGTTGATCATTCTTCATATTCATTTTCACATGACATTATTTATGTTGGGAACATGGAGGTACCCATTTCAGGAACTGGAATGAAGCTCTTACCCACATGGGATATGAAGGAGGAGTACTTGGTGTTAATGGCCAAGGAATGACTCAAACATTGGAGGTTGTACAATGACCTCATTTTGTAGGTTTGGGATACACTGAAGGAGAGTGCTCAAAGGTATTAGAAGCTTCCAAGACATTGTTGAAACCATCGAGGAAAGAGAATGATGGGAACACATCACCATCCTCCCATAAAAATGCACATCGAAAAGGGAGAGCTAAGGCAAGCTCTCATCGCCAATATCACACAAGAGGAAACAAAGAGAGGTATAAACAATGTTAGTATTGTAGAGTTCATTTTGATTACAAGCATGTTAATTATGAACAAAAATCATGGTGTAGAAAACCATGTAGTTTTGTGGTCTACATAACTATGTTGTTGTTGAGTGCTGGAAGAGAATGGCAACAAGAATGAGGATGAGGTGTGAAAGGCCTTCTCCACATTATTTAGGGAAGAAGATTAAACAGTTCTGGAGGAAGAAGACTTTTACAGTCATTACAACAGAGGTGGACATCAAAGAGCCACATGTTGGAGGCTCCATCTAGAGCAACGTCTCAAGGACAAAACACCCATGTAGAAACCAACCGGTGAAGGTGTTCAACAAGAAGATTCACCACATTCTTGTTGGTTCACTTTGTTGAGTAAGAGACGATTTTACTAGATTTGGTAGCTTTTCATGGCCACATTTTGTAAATCATGTGTTACATTTTAAAATTGTAAAAGTGATGATGTGTTTTCCATCACTTGTTAAAGCAGCAATGATGTTTTGTCCATTTATTGATAGCTGGGGTATTGAATTCTATCATGATGTAAACTTGACCAAATAGTATGTCTTACAAACTCTTGGAAGGTATAAGGATGCTTGGGTCCTTATTGGTCATGTAACTGAGCATGTAATTTGCAAATATGTACTACAAATTTGTAGAGGATGCAAGTGTTGGTTCATCACTTATGGTTCCAAAGGACAAAGGTGAAGGAGGAGGAAGGGTGACCTATCAGGAAACTTGTGGGTGCAGACAATGTAACACAATAGTTACAGATTATGTTCATGATTTTGGAGAACCAAAAGCTCCTAAGTGGGAAGGAATGATCTAGGTGGCTCTAGAGATGTTCATAAGTCAAAGAGGGTTCAAAAAAGCTCAAAAATCAAAGTCTTTGGATTGCTCCCAAACAGTACCAGATCGTGGTGCTCGTCGTCTTGATTCCAACGGTGTGAATGGCACTTGAATCCACATTCTTATGGTAAAGTTATTTTTGGTCAAAGTTTTGGTCAAACTTGGCCAACTGGCAAGCTTAAAGAGGCAACAAATTGACTGAGATATGATGCACATAATCTAGCCTTGGGAATGGGTGAATTTATTGAATGGTTAAAAAGTCCAGTGACCCTTATTTTTCAATGGATTAAAAAGGACCATATTTGGTTTAAAAAAATACAAAAAACAAAACATAAAATATATATAAAATAAGGGTGGCAGGTTGCCACCCTCAACATCGTTACATTATAAAACAATTTTAAAAAAGAGTTTGTCGGCCAACGGTCAAACCCTGCCGACCCCAAACAACATCAAACTAATGGTTATATTAACAAAACACCCCACATATATTACGAAATGGATGGTGTGGCAAGCCACCCCTGGCAGACCCACCCACCGGTCAAAATTGTTAACAAGCCATGCAACAGACCAACATTTTTTACCATATTTAAACCGCCAGCAGGGTAATGCTCTAACCACCAACCATTTTGTTATGATGTTCAAAAAAAATTCACCAAGGTGGGGGGTCGGCGGGTTTGGGATCCCCGATCTCCACACCACTATTACAAGCCTTTCACCAACGGGCCAAACGATCCACTTGGTAAACTTTGTCGGCGCTTAGATACATAAACTTCGTCATTTGCATGAGTCAGCCCAGCAGAGGTAGATTGGAGGAGAATCGAGCCAAGGAACCATGAGCACATCCACAGAGGTGGAACAATGTCGACATGCTTTTCAAGATGACATTTTCCAGCAAATATTCTTTGATGCTGAAAATATTCCCTTAGAGTGCTAGAGGTGCCAGTGTGAGAATTTGACAAGTTGATAGTCATTCTTGTACGTTTTCTCGTTAGGAGTCCAACTGTGCAGTCAGAATATCCATCTAAGTAGCATAAATTTAGGTTTCCAACAGCTAGGAATCTTTGGAGAATCTTGTGGAATATAAAATATTTCCTTGGAGGCTGATTTTTGCCAGAGTCTGAATGATGTCGAGGTTGATTTTTGCCAGAGTCTGAATGATGTCGACTTTATAGTCATTTTTCACAAAATTTCATAGACAGCGCAATGGTGTGATTAGAATTTTCATTTGAGCAGCAGATTTTTTGGCCATCTTCAAGAAGGAAGCTTTGGGATAATCTTCAATATGCCCAAGGGTACAACATTTGAAACTGTCAGAAAGGGGAAACTTTTATAGTCATTTGACACGATTTCATGGCATGAATTCAATGGTGCAATTTGTTTCAATAGTCAAGTTTTGCAATTTTTAGCCATCCCTGAAAGTGGAGGTATATGATGCAGTTATGTCATGATTTCTTTTGATTTGTTGAGATTATGTTTTTGATGTTGAGATCCCTGATTATCATTATGTTAAAGGATACTTGTATGCCACATCATGTGCGATTTCATTAGCTTGTCATGCTGAAGGAAGACCCATTTGAGTGAGAGTTCATATAAGACATCTCATGGAGAGACATGCCACTATTGTTGAGGTAATTTGCCCATATGCATGAGAGTTCTTGAGAACACCTCGTGGAGAGACATGCCACTCTCATTGAGGGTGTTCATCCTTGTAATGACAAAGAATGTACTATGTACTCATCATCATTTTGTAGCATTTAATGAAGCAACCTCCCCACTCTTGACACCAGGGTCTGGAGACGTAACCCACATTGGGTGAACTCCATTATTAATGTGTGTTGTGTTCGATTTGATGGTTATATTTATGATTCATCTCCTTTACAATATTCACATTTGATTGTTTTATACGCTTTCAATAAATGCCTTTTTTTTGACATCACAGAAGTAAAAGATGTTGGATAATTTCGGTAGTTGAAGAGATCTGGATCATGGTGTGTGTGTGTGTGTGTGTGTGTGTATTGAAATGCATATGGATATGCCCCCACATTTTTCAATAATATTTTCTTTAAAAAAGTCAAGATAGATGGAGAATTTCCATTTTGAGTGAGGAGAGAAAAACTGAAATTGGATCTATTTAGTTGCAAAATAAACTTGGACATGTAAAATTTACCGAAACTAAGTTTGAAAAAAATCAATTAGTTCACAAGTTTTTATTGTCATACAATTTAATAAAAGATTAAGGTAGGGTCAAGGAATGCATTCCTCAAGAGATTAAAGTTAAATTATTTTTTCCATGTTTATCTCATTTTTTAAGGTAACGAAAACAAAAAATTTAGTTACTAAGAAATTTTTCATTTTTTTTATTAGCCAAAGCCTCGAGGATTTTCACTTAGTGATATCCTATTCTCATTCCCTCATTCAACAGGAACTAATTTTCTTGGGAAATTTTTAGAATTGAAGAAAAAGTGGGTCGAGCCACCCATGAAGTCTAAGTCACATAACCTCAATCTCGTCATACCATTGTTGTCATCCATCTACGTAGTTTTGAAAACCTTTGATTTGATTGAGTTGCATGAGGCCTTCCCAAGCCTTTGGATCCCCCAATATTCATTTGATAGTAGGCCGTTTCACTAGGAAAATGTTTTCATTGAGAAGTTTGATGGGGTTTGATGTAAGTCTACATGAAGGTAGCGGGGTTGTTCATTCAAGATTTTTGGACATATGAAATTAGGATTTTAATCTATATAGTGGATTAGTGAAATGAATATTTGATTTGTAAGCTTTTTTTTGTTATAGATTATCTATGTGTTTCATATATTTTTGGTATCATTTGGTGGTTCATTTTGGTTATTGTTTGCATGTTGTTTTGGAATGTAATAAAGCAAGAAGTAGTTTAATGCAAATTATGTACTAAAGTAGGAAGTATTCTATTGAAAAGTGCAATTTAAGTTGAAAAAACAAGGATTGGATAGATGTTGGTAAAGGGAAAACAATTCTAATGTCTAATTAGGTAGAATTGTAATGAGGAAAGATAACAATTGCAACCAATCATTAGGAAGATGTTATTAAGGAGTTGAAGGTACGTGTAGCGAAGAGGTAAATTTACACTATGATGTGGAGTAGTGGTGGGTAGATTTTGAATATGTGAGGGGCCTAGGCCTTGATTTTTTTATAAAAAAATCATTTAGATCTTGAAGATTGAAGCAAAGATTTAGAAAGTGAAAGTGGTTTGAAGGTTGTGCCAATGAAGAAAGTTGTTGTATAGAGTTGTCAAGTAAAGCCTAAGAAGATAATGGTTGAAGCAAAGTATCAACTAGGAGAATTGTAATGGGTTTGAATGAAGAAACCAATAACAAGGAAGCTATTAATAGAACTATTTCTTAGAAAATGAATACGGACCTCCCATGGAAGGAGGTGAGAAAGCTATATAGATAATTAGGGTATATGGAATAGGCATTAGGAGTTAGACCAACGAAGCGAATCATAAGTGAAAAGCATAACAAATCAATTTGAAGTTGAGAAATCCCTCAAGGGGGAGTGAAATGAATGTTCAAATGATTTATAACTATTAAGAAGGATTAGAAAGAGGAGGAAAAAATGAATAAAGTCCCAAAAACAAAGTCATAATAATAAGAGGACAAAATTATGAATATGCTAATAGTTGAATCTTTGAAAATTGAGGAATCTTATTAGGTAGAGAGAGCATATTTCCATGTTGAAATGGAGAAAATTATAGGTAAAGTCCTCCCAATAGCTAATATGGGTAATGAAGGATATGGTGGTGTTATTAAGACCATCATTTGTGCACCTGAAGAAGGTGAATTGTTGGAGGTTCCTTGGGGAACAAAATTTTATTTAGTAATTTTCTTATGGATGAATTCACATGAAAGGAAACTAGTAGCAAGTGAGAAGATTAGTTGGTGATAATAAAATGTTCCATGAATGGGTATATGCTGAGATAAACAAGGAAGAATAACCTCAAGAAAATTTGGGCCAATTTAAGGGTGACATTGTAAGTTAACAATGATTAAGGGTCATAGATTTAGGAAACCTTTTATGTAGAGAAGGATTAAGAAGATTTCCAAGCATTGGAGATGACCGAAAATGATGAGTAGTGGGTATTTGAATTCGTGCAAGAGTTGAAATAAGATAGTAATGCCAAGAAAATTATTTTTTTACCTAAAGATGGTGAGTCCCTAGAGGACATCACTGTGACTGTAGTTGATTTTCAAACTATCAATAAATAAAACTCTAATTTACTTTTACAACATATCCACCTTGAAATCTATTAGGCATTCTCTTCCCCCTCTTTGTGAGTATGCTAGTTTATTAATCACATTTTCTCTCCCTATTAAATGTTACAACACTAATTTTCATCCAATCAAAAATTTGGATTTCTTATTTGAGGCAAGAGGAGATGTTTCTTTTAAGATTGACAAGAAAAACTTAGCAAACTAGATATATTCTTGTAATGAAGACATGGCATTGGTTTAGTATTAAATGTTTGGGATGTCATGGGCCATAATATATATTTGTTAAGTTCATCTTCTTGTTAGGGTAGTTTGTGCAAACTTAACTCGGTCACTCGATCAAGTTGCTATTAGTTTTCGGATTCCAAATTTATAAGAACCCATGGATTTTTCTCATGGTATTAATCTCTAATGTAGCCTATTTAAAGGTAGAATGATTCCAAGTAAATTGGTCTTGGTGACTAATGGGATCCCAACAATGGTATATTTAGACACCACCACTTCTCTTAGTGTTTCTTAATCCTAAAAATGGGTATTGTATGCTAGTGAATATCAGAGTTGGAGTTAAGCGTGAGTGGCATGGTAGAATATGTGTAGATCAAGTTGGAAAATGATCAGAGTTGTTGTGTGTGTTAATCGATGATGGAACATGACCGAAAGAGGTTTATGGTAGTCCTTATGACTCACATGGAAACCTTTCGAAGAATATTCCATAAAATATGATGACTTTGTTGAAGGGCAGTCAGAGCCGAAGAAGAAATATGTCTCCAAAAAAAAGAAAAAGAAAAAGGACATTGTTGAAGAAGAAGTCACAAAAGATGATAAGGTTGTGAAGAGCAGACTAAGTCGAAGAATAAATTAGCGTCGCTGAAGAAGAAGTCTCGAATATGAAATCACTGAAGAAATCACAAGAATACTTGGCCACCATCCCCATGGTGAATTCTTCCACAAGGGATTCACAACAAAAATCCTCAAAGAATATGGTGCATGTGTAGACAAGCAATAGTGAGAGTGTAATCATGCATGGCTTCTTGGTTTCTATGAAGGAGGGTCTACAGTTTCCCAAAACATGCCACAACATCTTTAAAATATTAATGATTCATTGGTCCATGAGGCAAGTAAGCCATAACTATATGAAAGGCTTAGGAGGATGAATGCAAGGTATGAATCCATTAAGAACAAAATGGCTTGGGGGAATATTAAATAATATGGTTTTCCTTACAAGAGCCCACATGAAAAGGAAGTGTGTAAGCTATGGAAACATGTATGGAGTGAGCAACATGAGGAATATGTGATGGAGGTAGAGCCTCCAGGAGTTGCAATGGAGGTAGATCACATCGAGGAAGTTGGGGATGATACGTGTTGGCTTGGATAAGACTAGATGATTATAGAGAATATCAAGTAGGTCAAGGTTACCATGGCCAAACAAGTTCAAAAGGGAACTTTTTCTATTGTTGAGTACACCAAGGAAAAGAGAAGGGATTCCTATGATGTTACTCCAAAAAAATTGCAGCAAGGGAAAGAAGTTGCTGCCAATACTAGGCACAACATATTGGATTTTACAATGCAAAAAGTGGTTGAGGCTAAGGATGCCATCTTACAGAATGTTTAGGAGGTTCGAGAAGCTACCAAGAAGAAGTTGGGGTAGTATATAGATGAAAATCATGATAAGGTGAGTTAGGTGGCAGTCGCAATGCATAGAGTGTTGGGAATTGAGACACGTCAATAGCGTGAGTAAGGCCAACAACATGAAGAATGGTGTTGATAGCAAGAACAAATGTGCATACCTCATTTTTCTTGTCATCTTGTATGTGCATGATCATGGAATGATATGGGGTTTCGAATGCACATAATTTATATAGACATGTAGGTTAGAAAGAAGAGAAGGGAGAAGGTTAATCTCTGAAATATTTTGAATTTTTTTCTTGCTTCGGATTTCATTATGGTGTATATGTATGGTGATGAGGATTATTAGGTGAAAGTTATAATTCCTAGAATATATGATGTGCTTGGTTATATTAATGAACAAAACCGTTAACTTAATGAGAGGCAATGGTGGCCAGAAGTATTTGAAGGGTAGCATAGGTTGTGGCCTAAAAGTAGTAGCATGAGCAGTTGTAGTGAATGTCTTGGAAGGTTGGACCAAGGAGAGCATCAAGATGGCAATGGCTAGGTTTAATAGTTGAAGCTCTAGTGAAGATAATGATTTGAACAATGAAGACAATGTGTTGGTGAATGAGACCATGATGAAAGTGATTGATAGTTATGTGATGAGGCAAGTAGCGAGAAAGGCAAAATCAAAATATGAATTAGAAAATATAGAAATGTATCGAGAGAGTGGTCATATGGACAAGAAAACAGAGATGGGGCCAACGTGTGATGAGAGTCATAGTGGTATGATAACACCAATGGTGTGTGAACGCCTTGAGGGTTTTGGTCCAAGGAAAATGTATTTCCCTAGGGAGTTGTAAGAATTCTTATTTATGCATACATGTTGTGCAAGAGCACATATTTTTATAAGTCCTTAAGACTTTGATCTGGAATACATCTAGTGTAGTAGTGCATGGAGTCATCACATTATGGAATGGAAAGCTTAGATAGGTACCAGGGTGGCAGGTGTACTAGTATCCTAGGTTGATCGAGGAATATGAGATCTCAAGTGAGACGGTTGATTAATGATTGGGACCAAGTTAATCTCCCTAAGTCAAGATTAAGAGGGGGAATTGTTAGTGTCATTTGCGTCAACTTGACTCGGTCAAGTTACCAACAATTTTCGAGCTCCAGGTTTATGATAACTCATGGTTTTTTGCCACGGTATTAATCTATAATGTAGTCTATATAAGGCAAAATGAATTTAGGTAAATTGGTCCTGATGACCAGTGGGATCCTAGAAACAGTCTTTAGACACCACAACTTCTATGGATGTTTATTTGTCCTAACACTTCTTATGATATTGATTATACAAATGTGTGACATGCAACATTCACTAAGTGTATGCCATGCAACATGCTAGATAAACTAGGCATTCATATCTATGATCCATCACTCTTGCATCTTTCATTGCTCAAAACCTATGGTCGGTTACTCTTGCATCTTTCTTGGCTCAAAACCTGTAGCTGGGTTTTGCCACTTGTCCTCAATAACTCTTTCCATTTCCTGAAAATGTCTTTGTTCCCTCTACAACTCTTGGACAAACTTATGCTACTGGTAGTCAGACTCCAATCCAAGGCATAACAATCAATGGATAGTCACATCATGTTATTAAAATCACTTCTCAGAGCCCATAAGTGCTTGGGCATGGAAATTTCCAACTAGTTTTTGTAGCAAAAAAGCGAGAAAGAAAAACACAAAGGCAATTGTTCATCAATTTATTCCATGTCCTTTGTTTTTCAAGTCATAGATAGATGATTGTTACCCTCTTGATCAATATGAAAGGGCGAGACTGTCATTGAGCGAAGCGATTCACACTAAATCTAGCATCACTACCTCCCTTCAAGACTTCTTATAACCCTTCCATTGTGGATAGAGAAGTAAAGGATAAACAGAGGACGAGGAACTGACCTCCCTTTCGAACAACACACTCTCAACCTTCTGGACAAGGCACAACCCTCTTCTAGGTAAGGTAATTTGTCTTTACATGCGATGCCATTCATATGTCAACACATTTATGTATTACGTGTTATACCATTCATATGTCATACCTGTGCAACATATAAAAAAGAAATATATTTATGTAATTATTTTTTTATTTTTTATTTTTTAATTCCAAATAACTTTGGGATGGAATTTAGTCCATAAAAAAAACCATTTCAAAATTCATAGAATTTTTATTACCATCAAAGGAAATTACCTCATATAGAATAAGCATTGATGAGGCATCTAGGAATTGCATCGTTCCCTATCAAGAATAAAGGTAATCCCGACTTTTTGGTTAAAGATAAATTGAAGGATTTTCAATTATTGTCAGGCAGGCAGTGTCTTGCATTACAATTCAATTATTGTCAAAGATATTCACATGTACATATTAGTATTTAGACATAGAAATGGTTATTTGATAGCACCTCATGAATTATGGTTGGGATATTTGGGAAAGTAACTATTGTTTGTTGTGGTGTGACTATTTCCAACTCTATCACATGCATCCATACACTTAGAACTTGCATCCAGAACACTATGCAGAGCTTTAAACTGAAAGCACTTTTTTCTTTATCAGAATTATTATAATGTAGTTCCTATATGGACACAATGCAATAAATCAACTTTTATTACATCTTGAAAGTCAAGCACAACCCTAGAGTAATGCATATATCGACTGTTATTACATCTCAAAATACAAAATCTACGACCCTTGATAATTGGATGAATATAGAAGAAATGCACTTATGCCACCAACAAAGAAGCTATTTTGTTTTTTTTGTTTTTGTGTACATTAAGTTGAAATCCAAACAATACATCTTGCCAAATGTTTTGGTGAATGTAATTCAAGCTTAATCAACATATGTCCACACACACATTTTTAATACCATTAGTAAAAGATGATGCTAATGCTAAATTGTTATACCATTAGTAAAATGTTATTTTAATGCTAGATGCATTATCGAGAGACTCTGGTTGGACTCAACTTCTACTAATCCAAAGATTCATCATATGATGTGGGTGGAAATAACACTAGAATGGATACCAAACATTGGTGGTGGGATGCAAATTACATGTTAATACTTTTTACAATATTTCAAGATAAATGGGTAACTTTCTATTTCATAGGGTTGGCTTAATAGGTTTAACAAGTTCTGTATTTCAAACCAAAAAGCTATATTTTATAAGAGAGAAGTATGTAAATTTCAGAAGTATGTAGATGAAATTTATGACTTTTTCCTCAGTAAAAAAAGGTAAATTTAGTATCAAGTGATAGAAAATTTCATTTTGTTGATACATGTTAAGCATGTGTTTGCCTGATAAAGATATCTTCAAATATCTTACCCATAGTGGCATAATAGCCATCATACAAAAATGTATATATGATAAAAAATGCATTGTAAAAAAAAAAAACTTGTATATGTGCCAGTATATGATAAAAACATAAAAATATAGAGCATGTGAGATTGCACACTAATGATGAGTTGTATATGAAGTAAAGATTAGAATAAAAACATAAATTATTTTGTGTTGTTCCCTTCGATGAAAGGTCGGTGATAAAACTTATAAGAGAGGTCATTATATGTTTTTGTAGTCAACCATGTTCCACAAACCATCGGAATTCCCTCCTTAGAGAGGGTGTCTATAGTGGTAGTGTGCTCCCTAGAACATGTGAGCTAGAGAAAAAAGTGAGAATGGATTTCAAACAAATTATTTCATCCACCAAGGGCTAAATCATTTGATTGTGACATTTGTATGAACCATTTATCTATTTGATGGGAAATAAGGAATCTCTGAAGACTTGAAGAGAGAGGATGTCTTTTTCAATAGCAAAAGTCAGTAGAAGTTTGAGGGCCATGAGTTTAGCAAAATTGTCAGTGCCCTCTCTTAAACCCATTTTGATGTGGAAGTAATGGTTTTATTCTATGTACAAAATGACACCCCCACCACAAACTTTTGGTTATCCTATTGAAGAATCATCAAAAAAGGCTTGGAGAAATGGCTTATGTGAAAGACCTAAGATTATGTACCCATCCCATGAAATTATAGGAATTATTCATAGAAAATGGTGGGAGAACCTCCATGGGAAGAGTGTATTGGCATCATAATCAAAGGAATATGAAGTTGTGGAAATGGACTGGAGAGATAGCTCACATGAAAAACCCTAAGCTTATGTACCCATCCCATGAAATTATAGGAATTATTCATAGATAATGGTGGGAGAAAATTCATGGCAAGAGTGTATTGGCATCATAATCCATCATAATCAACCATGGTTTTATGGGATAATTAGAGTCAAATATGATATTTCTTTGTATTTGCATTCTTTTTAGAAGGAAAAAGCAAGGCATAGTTCTCACCTTTTGGCTAAGTTTTCCTAGGGTACACGATTTTTTTAGTCTCATCTTATTTCAACAAATGTGTGCCAAGCTAGGAATATCAAATCTAAGTATTTCTAGTATAACATGCATAACAAAGGGTTTGCAGAAACTTATAATATCTATTGTGATAAACTATCTTAGTGGAATATCCACAACAATTTACAAATCATATTCATATAAAATAAGTTTTCTTTGAGGTCTTTCAAGGAAATAGCAAGATACCAAAAATAGCTTAAAAGGGAATTCTCAAACCCTAGGCATTACAAAGAAGTATATTAACAATCCAAGGAATGTCTCAAATGAGAGATTTCAAAAGGCGAAAGGAAAAGTTGTTGCAATTTCTCACAATATGATGATTTTTATGGGAAGTCTAGACAACAAGTTTGGGCTATTTTAAAAATTTAGTACCTCTAACACAATTGTTGGCTTAGATGAAATATAGAGACAAAGAAGGACCAGAAAAGGAGCCATAAAAGGAACTAGAGAAAGAGAGATTGAGTTTTGGCAACAACTCTTCTCAATTTCTATTCAAAGTGGAATAAAAAGTGGGAATAATACCTATCAAAGTGAGATTGATGCTATTAAGTTCAATCAACAACAACAACACTTATAATTCTATTTTAGTGTTTATAACATAGGATAAGAGTATAAGATTTACGAATTCAGACTTATGTGATCCATATTTGATAATTGAAAAAACACTTTTAGCAATAATCACATAAGAGAACTTCTCTTATGTGATTATTGCTGAAAGTATTTTATCAAGAGTAGAAGATATTGTTTTCTCAATTGAATTTAGAGGGTCGTGCCAAAACTTGGTAGGAAATCCACGTGGAGACATTTAGGTTGTAGGATGATCCCACCAAAGCTAAGTGGGATGTGTTTAAAGCACACCGATAAGTTAGAAAACAAGTTGTTATTCTAGGAATTGCATGAATGAATCCTACTTGTGATGTTTAATTAATAAATTATATGATGGTTTTGTAGACCAATTCTAGAAGTTTGTCTAAGAATGAGAGATGATGAGAAATGAGAAAATTTAAGGATGAATATATCTTGATAGATTCATGGAGATATTGTGGGAATAATTATAGAAATGATTGAAGTAAATGTCCAATTATAATATAGTTGTTGTAATTACCTAAAATTATATAAATGTACCATTTATACAATAAATTTACTCACTTAGATGATTTTATAATATAATTTTTAGTATAATTTATAAGGTCCTTGTATTTATGTATTTGTTGATGGCTATTAAATCCAACCATTGGTATCATAGTGGGAATGGGTTTGACTATCTTACTGGAGTGCCTAGAATTATGAGAGATATTTGAGATCCCATCCTTGGAACTATTGTAGGAAAGTGGTACGATTTATATTCTGGATGTGTTTAGTGTGAATATTAGTATGCGTGGGTTGTTTGTATGCCATCAATGAAAGAGTCATAGGATTTTTATTTGTACTTGTCATCTTTCCATAAGAAGGAAATTTAAAAATGTTGGATCAAGTTGCCTGGTGGCAGACGAGGAGGAGGACAAGAAATTTGAGTGCCTCTGAAAAATACGGTGTTGTTTTGTGTATTAAAAAAGGAAGGTTTTGTTAAACACACAAGTTTGGAAACCAAAAGCAACTGTATTGAATATTAATCTTGAAGAATGATGTACATGATGTACATATAAAAACATATAGAAAATGTTGGGTTCAGTTTCCGGATCTTCTTGAGCTTCAATAACTAATTACCTTAACACATCATAACCTAAATCACAACCCGAGATTAGGTATCTAACATTCCCCCCTTAATTCGAAGGGATTTACCAAAGTCCAAGAATGATAGCTCAAAATGAAAAAATGCATCTCATCCAAGAGATGAATGTGTCTCGGAAATGATTTTTAAGGATAACCACAAACCAATGTTGGGACGAGGTCCCTTGAGTCAATTTTGTTAAGTTTTGTTAAATTTATTGTAAAGTCTCCACATTTTGAGGAGCGGAGCATGAGTAGCACAGGTCAATAGGAGTCAAAAGGAGCTTTAGGAAGGTCAAATCCCCTTAGTTTGCTAGAGTCAAGCTGTTTTGAGACCCGCCCATGGTTCGCAGACCATGGTATTGTAATGAAAAAGAATATAAAAGGAAGTCATAGAAGAGTTATAAGATAAGAAAAGTAGAGAAGTGCATGAGTGTAACAACCCCAAAATTAAAACATGCAACTAATTAGATCAATTATGCGATTTACAATTAATAAACCTCTATTCAGCTCATTAGCATAAACTTTTTGAGAAATAGGAAAAAAGGCAACTTACCTGTAGCGATGATATTCCTTGTAATTTCGGAGTTGAATGCTATTTGAATCTCGCTAACTACAACAAAGTTTTGAGGATGACTCTCCACCCAACTGTAGGCTCAGTTGCACAAAATGTTTCTACAATTGGCCACCCCCAAGCCCTCAATCAACGTACTACTGCCAGAGAATCCTTTATCTCACAACATTTTTCTCCCAAGGGAATGGATGATGGAATGATCTCTCATCTTCCTCATCATCTATTAAATAGACCCAACATTGGAAAGAGAACCGCATGCACACATTCCATGTGTCAACATGCAACTTTTATTTTTTTATTTTATGTTTTACTTAAGTTAAATTTTCTCTTATTTTATTTCTTTTTTAATTTATTCCTTTTTACTTTTTGATAACTTTACTTATTTTTACTATTTTTATAGTTCTCTTAGTTAACTCTTTCTTATTTTATTTCACTTTTTGTTACTATTTTATAGTTTTACTTTTATATACACTTATTTAGAACTCTAGTGTTGTTATTTACTATTTTATTTATTTGTTATTATTATATTTCTTTATTATTTATTATCTCTTTAATATTATTATCTTTTCTTTATTGTTTATTATATATTTGCTTATATTTTAATATTATATTATATTATTTATTATTATTATTATTAGGAGACATTACATATTCCCCCCTCTTTAAGAAACTTTGTCCCGAAGTTAAATTGAATCATTTAACATTTTTTTATTAAGTTATTTATTACTTCATGTTTGCCCTACACCCTCTGTTGAACTAGTATAACTAGCTGGCATCGAAAGTTTTCACAACACCCCGGAAATCTCAAGGAATATTTGTCTTTTTCCCCACTTCTAGAACCAGGCATAAGCCTCATTGGCCTGTATCTTATCCCAAGGCTCACCCCAAGGCTCGCGCCTGAATTAGACCTAATCTGCCCCAAGGTAGGCATTTGGTACACTACTCAATGACTCCAGGCATCTCGCAAGCCTAGCCCATTCCCTCCACACCTACTAAGGTGCACAACCCCAGGCATCGAAGTCCTTACACCCCCACCATACTTCAACATCCCAATCCAATACCAGGCACCTAGCCAACAATATTAGGCCCTTGGCCTCCTCAAGATGGTCCCATATCCCCTCAAGAGCTATCCATCAAGAGCTATACAAGACAAAGGAACCACTGGCATATGTAGTGTTGATTGAGTTTGTCCCAAGCCCATATCGTGTTACATATTTTCCCTTGTAGGTATGGGCTCTTACGAGATCATCAAATAAACTGGCTCTCTCGGCCCATTTGTGGATTTCCTGTCCATCACCACATCTCAACATACATCCAACGAATTAGCAATAACCATAGTATCATAGAAATTAATCCACATGTCAAGTCTTGCATGTCATCATGAGAACATAACATCATCGTTATCACAAAATTAAGCATGTCATAAATCTACATATAATTACCACGTGCTTCACATCATAATATCAACATATCAACATCAAAGACATATCATCACATAAGAAATGAACCATGTGCCAATATAAACTCATATCATAACATCGTAATCTATATGCCACATTATGCATATCATATCATCATGAGCATTCAACAACATTATCATAACAAATAAATAAATAAGCACCACATATACAACATTAGCCCCTCATCAGAACTATATCCATTTACCACATACCATCATATCATGAAACATCATTGATATGAGAATCATCTCAATACTTATCAAATATAGAACAAAAATACACTATAAACATTCTTATCATGAATTAATTCCATTTACTTATATAAACAATGAATGTTAACTATGAATTAAGATTATTCAATATCCCTCTAGGATCTAGGTTATCTCATGAGTACTATTAGTGTCATGTTTTACTTTTCAATAATCATTTCTTGTTCTTTCTATTAGGAAGTTAACCATTTACACCGTAGATATAATAATCTAAGTACATCGTTAAATTTCAAATGAGTTTCATCATCTTTAGCCTTAATCTCTCATCAAATATTCTTCCTTCCCCAAGGAAATTTTAATGAAATTCATTGTTAAGATATTACTATTTGTACAATCATTTAAATAATCAATATCAAGTTAAAATTTCATGATCACTATACATATTGTGCTTATCCAAATGGAATACATACACAACATCATCTTTATTTAATTCTTGCATCATGCTTAATCCATTTGTACATGGGGTAGTTGGTGATTTATCCATCACTTGGTCCTTTTTGTTGTTTACTCAAAAATATTTTCTTATCTCATCAATTTCCCATCTCAACATCACTTGATCTCTTTTATCATAGATTCACCCTTATTCAATTTGGGCTAGAGATTGTTCCCTCTCACTTCTGGCTTGTGGAGGATATCATTAATTTTGAATTGAAACACTTGAACCACTAATACCATTATCATCCATAATTTTTTTTTATATGATTTGTTTGCTTTAGTAATAACTTCTTCCATTTACCATGGAACAAACTTGATAAATTTACCCATGAAAAGCCTCAATATATCACCAATCTAGTCATGAAACAATGAGTGCAAATCAGTCATGTATACCTTTTATTCGTTGATTCTAACTCCTTTTGTCAATTTATGTGTAATCCTTCTAAAGGTCTCATTATATAATTTCTAACATTGTTTCTTCATACACTTCATACTCGTTGTTTTCTCATTAGTTTACGGGTCCCTATAATACTAGTGATTACCCCATTACTATTGTAGTTATACCCCTTATTTATATTGTTGTGCCCCTATTACCCCCATATTGTTATTTCTGTGCCCCATAGAATCCCTCTATTGTTATTATTGTGGCTTTATATTATTATTGTTAGGTCGGCTGGATTATATTGTGACTCCCTAGACTCCTATATATAGAAAGGAGGTTTTGTCATTTGTATCATCCAAGAATTGTTCATTTATGTAATGTAAAGGAGGTTTCCCCCTCGAAGAGGCTGAATTCTAAGGCGTGGATCTCTCTTTTCTATCTTTGTGTGAGCTGGTTTCATAACATTTGGTATCAGAGCTTTGGATTCTAGGGTTTCTCTGCTCCAAACAGGTCATCGTGGAATTTTCGCTATAACTTTTTTTCTGTGACGTTTCAGAAGTCGCAAAAAAAACCCATTTGAGAAGAATTGGCGCTGAACCTTGGGTCCGAATTTCAGAGCTTTAATCGCGATATTTTCGGAGATATGATCTGAGGAAGTTGGTCTTTTTGCAGACTCCTGAATTACATTCAAAACAGGTGACCTGGGGAAAATCGTCATAACTCTCTCTCTGAAGATCGGATTGAAATTTCGTAAAAAGGTACAGAAAGAGGACGGACTGTAGTTTCTTGTGCGTGTGTTTCAGATTCAAAGGTTGAAACAGTGACTCGTGGCACGTCGTACAAGTTCGCTCTACTGAACTAGTCTAAAAGCAAGTAACTGTGGGAGATTTCACATAACTCTTCCTTGGAGAATCCAATTTGGCTCAGACTTGTGGCATTGGAAAGAGGACGCAGAAGGCTACTACAGGTAGCAATTTCAGAATTGGAGGATCCGAAATTACAGAGATACATCAGATTCAATATCAGGCTTCTATAAAGTGAAAAAAGGTGTGTAGTTTTTTTTTAATTTTTGTGTAAGCTTGGTTTAACGGAATTCAAAGGGCATAGTAAAACTTTATTATCGGTAACTGATGCCCCGAGGAAAGAAAATGCAAACACCTAGTAAGGAACCTGAAAGCTCTAGCATGACTCATGAAGAAGAGGAAGAAATGCTACATGATATATCAAAATTACAAGAACAAGTGCAACAAATGTCATGCTCACAAAAGCTAACAGAAGCTAAGATAAGTGGCGTGGAATCTAAGGTAAATGGCGTGGAATCTAAGATAAAGGGAATGGAAGCTAAGATGGATGGCATGGAAGCTAAGATTGACGCTAAATTTGATGGCATGGATGATAAGATGGATGAATTGAAGAAGTTTCTACAAGAAAGGGTCACTAATGGTGAAAAGGTAGTAAAGGAAACTCATGATGAGAATAAAAGAAATGTTAATCATGATTCCATAGACTCTAATGTTGGATCGAAGACTCACCATGTTCCAAAAATCGATATGAGGAAGTTTGATGGCAAGGATCCCGCCACATGGATATTACAGATGGAGCAATTCTTCGATCTCAATAATGTGCAAAACACACAAAAGGTACGTATGGCAACTTTATATTTGGAACCAAATCAGTTTGTATGGTATCAATGGCTTTGTTCTCGTAAACAATTTATCACTTGGGCAATTTTTACAGAAGAATTGATAGCACATTATGAGGATACAAAAAGCAACACTTTTTTTAGCCAATTGATAAGTCTCAAACAAAAGGGTTCAATAATGGAGCACATTGAGGAGTTCCAAAAATTGAACATAAGGGTAAAAGATATTCCAGAGGAGCATAGGATTGATGTGTTCATAGGGTCTTTAAAGGATAATATCCAACATGATGTGCGCCTTTGGGAACCTGATTCATTAGAGAAGGCATTCAGGTTAGCAAGAAAAATGGAAAGCAAAATTATGGCAACTAGGAAGCATACCGTTCACAACTATAAAGACGGAAGTGTTGTTGCCCATAGTCTTCCACAACCTACAAGGTTGACACCACAACAATTGGAAGAAAAAAGAGCAAAAGGGCTTTGTTACAATTGTGATAGCAAATACACAAAAGGTCATAAGTGTGCTGAGAAGAAATTATTCTACATAGATTGTGAAGAGGAAGAAGAAAAGGAGCAAGAAAGGTCAAAAGAAGAGGATATATTCCAGGAACAAAGCCTAGATGAAGAACAAATAAATCCGACCATATCTTGTAATGCATTGGCAGGAATTACCACTCCTCAAACCATCAAGATAGAAGGACAAATCAAGAAGAAAAAGGTAATAGTGTTGATTGATTCAGGAAGCACCCACAATTTTATTCATTGTAGGGTAGCAAAAGAATTGAATTGCTTCCTATATCCAGCACCAGAGTGTCAAGTGATGATTGCAAATGGAGGAACAATAAATTGTTCTGGAAAGTGCCATAATATCAAGCTATCCATGGGAGAATATGTATTGACTAGCCCAATGCTTTCCATTCCAATGGGAGGTGCTGATGTTGTACTAGGAGTCCAATGGCTACAATCCTTGGGTACAATAGCTTTTAATTTTCAAGAACTTTTCATGAAATTTTCTGTGGAAGGAAAGGAAGTTGAATTAAGGGGTATTGCAGGGAAACCAGGAAAGATAATCAGCTCTAATGGCATGACAAAGCTTCTAAAAAAGGAGCAAAGAGGTGTAATTGCACAATTATGTTCGCTAGATGTTTCCACATTGGAATCATCTATTTCTCCAGATCTCCAAAAAGTCCTGGACAATCATTCCAAGGTATTTGAGACTCCCAAAGGTCTCCCACCTATGCGTGATCATGATCATGCTATTCATCTGATTCCAGGAAGTGTTCCTCCAAACATCAGGCCGTACAGATATCCCTATGTCCAAAAAAGTGAAATTGAACGTATGGTTGCAGAAATGCTAGAGGCTGGTATAATTCAACCGAGTCAAAGTTCTTTCTCAGCTCCAGTAGTATTGGTGCACAAGAAGGATGGATCATGGCGCATGTGTCCGGATTATAGGGAGCTCAACAAGCTCACTATTAAAGATAAGTTCCCCATTCCTGTTATTGATGAATTACTGGATGAATTGCATGGATCAATTTACTTCACCAAGTTGGATCTTCGTTCAGGATATCATCAAATCAGAATGAAGATTGAAGACATTCCGAAAACGGCATTTAGAACTCATGAGGGTCATTATGAATTTTTGGTCATGCCTTTTGGCCTTACCAATGCACCTTCAACATTTCAAGGTTTGATGAATTCAATTTTCAAACCATTCCTTAGAAAATTTGTGTTAGTATTTTTTGATGATATACTAATCTACAGCAAGTCTTGGAAGGATCATGTTGAACATGTTGACAGGGTGCTACAACTATTGGAGGAGAAACAATTATATGCAAAAAGATCCAAATGTTTCTTTGGAGTCCAGGAGGTGGAATATTTGGGTCATATTGTATCTCATGAAGGAGTTAAGGTAGACCCTAGCAAAATTAAAGCCATTAAGGAATGGAAAATCCCCACATCCATAAAGCATCTGCGAGGATTTCTTGGGTTGACAGGGTATTATCGCAAGTTTGTTAAGAATTATGGGAGAATAGCAGCACCTCTAACAACATTATTGAAGAAAGATTCATTTTCATGGACTCCGGAAGCAACAAAGGCCTTTGAACATCTTAAAGAGGCAATGTGCCAAGCACCGGTCTTAGCTACACCGGACTTCACAAAAACCTTTATTGTGGAATGTGATGCTTCAGGAAATGGAATTGGTGCTGTTCTAATGCAAGATGAAAGACCCATTGCTTTTGAAAGTCGTCCAATCAAGGGAAAGTTTTTAAGCAAAGCTATTTATGAGAAGGAAATGTTGGCAATACTCCATGCACTTAAGAAATGGCGACCCTACCTAATGGGAAGACACTTCAAGGTAAAAACGGATCATGATAGCCTTAAATACTTTTTAGAACAAAGATTATCCTCTGAAGAGCAACAAAAGTGGGTCACAAAGATGTTGGGTTATGACTTTGAAATCATCTACAAAAAAGGGAAGCAAAATGTTGTGGCAGATGCACTCTCAAGAAAGGATGAGGATGTGGAAGCATTGTTGTGTGCCATTTCTATTATCCAACCAGATTGGATAAACGAAGCAAGGGAGGAATGGAAGAATGACGAAGAAGTGTGGGCACTTATTCGAAAGTTACAACAAGATTCCAGTACTTCTGATACATTTAGCTGGCAAAATGATTCGTTATGGTACAAAGATCGCTTATACCTCTGTAAGAATTCCCAGCTAAAACAAAAGATTCTTATGGAATTGCACACTTCTCCCTTAGGAGGGCACTCAGGATTTTTAAAAACTTACCACAGGGTTAAGAAGGAATTTTTTTGGGATGGCCTTAAATCAGATATTCAAAAGTTTGTGGCGGAATGTTTGGTTTGCCAGCAAAATAAAGTTGAAACAATTAAGACACCGGGTCTATTACAACCTTTATCCATTCCAAGCCAACGTTGGGAGGAGGTTTCAATGGATTTTATCACAGGTTTACCCAAGTCTGAGGGAAAGAGTGTCATCATGGTGGTAGTTGACAGACTTACCAAGTATGCACACTTTTGTGCATTATCACATCCATTTAAAGCCAGTACAGTTTCTACTGCATTTATGGAAACAGTTCAAAAGCTACATGGAAACCCAAAGATTATTGTAAGTGACAGAGATCCCATTTTCACTGGAAATTTTTGGACAGAATTATTTTCTTGTCTTGGTACTCAGTTAGCTCATAGCTCATCTTATCATCCTCAATCTGATGGGAAAACTGAGATAGTAAACAAATGTTTGGAAGGATATCTTCGTTGCTTTGTATCTGATAAACAGACACAATGGGTCAAATGGTTGCCTCTGGCTGAATGGTGGTATAACACTTCCTTCCATACAGCAACAAAAATGACCCCATTTATGGCACTTTATGGGTATCAACCACCATCCATCACATCATATTTAAGAGAAAATTCTAAGGTTCAGGCAGTGGAACATCACATCGAACATCAACAACAAGTCCTCCAACTCTTAAAGGATAACCTAGTGTTGGCACAAAATAGAATGAAACAACAGGCAGATCAACATCGCAGTGAAAGAAGTTTTGATGTAGGTGATTGGGTATTCCTACGGCTACAACCATATAAGCAAATGTCCCTAAAGCAAGCTAAGAAGGATAATAAATTATCACCAAAGTATTATGGTCCGTACAAGGTGTTGCAAAAGATTGGTACTATGGCATACAAATTGGAGCTTCCTGCAGCTTCTCGATTGCACCCAGTTTTCCATGTTTCATGTTTAAAGAAGGTTATAGGTGACAAGCTCCCAATTCAAACAATATTGCCAGAACTTGACGAGGAAGGAAAAATTATATTGGAAACGGAAGCAGTCACAGAAACAAGAACTCGAGAGCTACGAAATCGATCAATTTTAGAGTATCTTATCAAGTGGAAGAACTTATCCGCTGAAGATTCCACATGGGAGGATGAGAATTTTATGCAGAAGTATCCAGAACTACTCAAGCGTTGAGGACAACACTTTTTTGAAGGAGAGGGGCATGTTGGGTCCCTATAATACTAGTGATTACCCCATTACTATTGTAGTTATACCCCTTATTTATATTGTTGTGCCCCTATTACCCCCATATTGTTATTTCTGTGCCCCATAGAATCCCTCTATTGTTATTTTTGTGGCTTTATATTATTATTGTTAGGTCGGCTGGATTATATTGTGACTCCCTAGACTCCTATATATAGAAAGGAGGTTTTGTCATTTGTATCATCCAAGAATTGTTCATTTATGTAATGTAAAGGAGGTTTCCCCCTCGAAGAGGCTGAATTCTAAGGCGTGGATCTCTCTTTTCTATCTTTGTGTGAGCTGGTTTCATAACATCTATTCTCTTTCCAAAAGGTAGACAATTACTTATCCTTTATTATTTAAACCTTAGAGCCTATTGTGAGTGTTTCCATTTCATAATTCTCCATCTTGACGCCTTATAATTGTATATGTCATCACTATGAACCTCATCAATCATGTTTCTCAATCCATTCATCAATATCCTTAAGAGAACTTGCCACTTGATAGAGAGACCCCTTAGTATTATCACATAAATTAACCCTAGATATTATTATGCTTCCATAGTTCCCTTCACCCTTCAATTTATAAGCCTTAAATGAAACTTATAGGATTTTTAATAGCTAATTCAATCCTAAAATTTGAAATCCTGTTCAATTATCAATAATCTTGGAACTACCATGAAAGTACTATCTTTATGCTAAGGCAATTTCCCCCTTTTCGCTAGTGGAATATTCCTAATTTCTACTTTTATCTTATTCATTGTCATTAGTTTATCACCTCTGTAATTTAGTGTCACCATATTTCCTACAATTCCATAAAATGTCCATCATGACTATAAATCTTTATTGACAATATTTTCTTCCTAATAGGCATTGTCCTTATTTAGACTTAATGGTGATCATTATTACGTTCTTATTATTGAAATACTACTATGATTCCACATCTATTTACCATAGGGTTCATTCGCAAAATGCCTCTAAAGTGCTAAGTTATTCCAAAATCCTCCATAATGTTTTAGGATATGCCAATACTTTTTCTTTTCCTTTCTTTTCTTTTTACACTCTTTTATGAAACTTGCATTGCCTACCCTTAGTACCTATCTTGTACTCTTCTATATTCATATCATCATTCCAAGTTGTTCATCGTTAGTAGGGCCACCCTTTATTATCACCAATAGAAAAAATTGATAAGTTGATTTTGCTTCTTTCCTATCAATTTCTTTTAGTGTATTTTGCGTCTACAAGTCTACTCGTATCTTCATTTGTTTCATGCCTATGTTGTAAGGGCATAGGTTGCTTCTACCATTCACTTATCATCATAAAGTTATGGAATTCTTGGTCCACCAAATGAGTAATAGAGATTCATAAATATAATAATCATCCTTAAAACAACAACTCATTTTCTTTAGTTAATTTCTTGTGAAGATAGAAAAATATTAGTGAAAAATAATCATTGACTATATGTACATTTATGAATTTGGTATTCCCCTTAATTCATTATTACTTATTATTCTTCCCCTCTTTGATATGTGACTTACTTTGGAGCAAGATAAACACTATTTGTTTGACATCATATATAGATTCACTTACTACCATATTTTCATGCAATTGTTTTCCTTGAATTTACTTACTATTTTAAGTTACATCCACTTTTGCAAGAATTCCTAAGCTACACTTACCTCTTTAACTCATGTCAATATATTGTTTCTCATCACAAACATAAATTTATTAAAAAAGATTTCTAACTCTAAAAAAATCACCATTACTATTTTTTTATTGCAACTAATTGAAGAGACAATAACTCTAATAAAATTATATTTTAGTTGCTAAATAAATAAATAAATAAATTATTATACAAAAATTTAATAAAAATAACATCTCTTTTCAAATCATCTTTATTATTATTATTTTTCAACATACAATATTTTTATTTTAATATATATTTTATCTCTAATAGAATATTGGAAATATTTTTAATAAAAATTTACATTTCCCATATGGTTCACTAATAAAAATTAATATTATAACACTTATATGGTATACCTTTATATACATGTGTAAATATATATTATACTTTTAAGTAACTATTTATTATTCATCAATCTACTGGTTCAATTAATAAGAAATTGATTTACCATTATTGAAATAAAAATATATAAATGAAAGAAAAAATAAAATTATTAAAATAGCATTACTCAAAATTTGGTTGATGAATTTTTATTTGTTACACCTTTTTTTTTCTTGGCATATTAATTTTAAATTGAAGTTTACAACGACACGTGTTAGTTAAATGCGAATTACATCACACAAATTCCGAGGTTCAAAGCCACATACATAACCTATTAATTTATTGGTTACCATCTATAGAGGTCGACGAAAATCCTCTTTCACATAAGTTCTCGAAGATACCTAAAGCAAGCTACCTCACCTTTTTACAGGAGAATAAAGCCCTTTTAGTTTGGGCTCATTCATATATATGAAGTGAATAAAACGACTCTAATGCTAGCTTCCGTTATCAATAACCGTGGCCCATACACGTATGTGTAGGCTATATCGGAGAGCATATCCACACTATACAGTTAAAACTTCCCCAAAAGAGGGTGTAATATGGGTATAAACTTACCCAAAAAATTATATAGGAAATACTTGCACGATGTCAATTAAAATACTTTCCTTTTCTCAATTTTTTTGGTGATCGTAAAATAGGCACTAACATATATCTTATGTGGCACCAAGATCACAAATTTACAATGTAGTTTTAATTTCAAGATTATGGAGTGGAATCGTGGACCCATGTGTGTGTTTTTTTCCTTTTATTCTCACCCATATATTATATAAATTGTGGTTGAGTTTTCATATAAATATAAAAGGATTATCAAGAGGTAAATCACTCAACAACAAAATATATGGTTTTGGAAATAGGTAAATTTTTATTGAATTTTTTTTCTATAAATATAAAAGAAATTCAATAATTGTAGAAAAAATTATTTATACAATTAAGCATGAAAACAATAATCCAAAGATCCAATAGAGTTGTAATTTGGCTCTGATACCATATGTAACAACTCTAAAATTAAAATATGTAACTAATTAGATCAATTATGCAATTTACAATCAATACACTTCTATTCAACTAATTAGCATGGAATTTTTTAGAAATAGGAGTAAATGCAACTTATCTATAGCGATGATATTCCTTACTTGTAGTTTCGGAGTTGAATGATATTTGAATCTCGCTAACCGCAACAAAGTTTTGGGGACGATTCTCCACCCAACCATAGGCTCAGCTGCACAAAATCTTTCTACAATTGGCCACTCCCAAGCCCTCAATCAACGTACTACTGTCAGGGAATCCTTTGTCTCACAACACTTTTCTCCCAAGAGAATGGATGATGGAATGATCTCTCATCTTCCTCATCGTCTATTAAATAGACCAAACATTAGAAAGAGAACCGCATGCACACATTCCATGTGTCAACATGCAACTTTTATTTTTTTATTTTAAGTTTTACTTAATTTAAATTTTCTCTTAATTTATTTACTTTTTTATTTTATTCCTTTTTACCTTTTGATAACTTTACTTATTTTTGCTATTTTTATAGTTCTCTTGATTAACTCTTTGTTATTATAGTTTACTTTTTGTTAATTTGACTTTTTGTTACTATTTTATAATTTATTTTTATATATACTTATTTAGAACTCTAGTATTGTTATTTACTATTTTATTTATTTGTTATTATTATATTTCTTTATTATCTATTTACTATTATTATTTTTTCTTTATTGTTTATTATTTATTTGCTTATATTTTAATATTATATTATATTATATTATTTATTATTATTATTATTAGGGGACATTACAATGAGTTGAGTTTGAACTTATCTACTCTGTACTTGGGTGAATGGGAAGGCTCCTGTAGCCGTGTGCGCGGAGACCTTGGTAAGTCTGTAGTTGAGTGCGGGGGCCCCTGCAGCTGTGTGTGCGGGGTTGGAAAGAGTCGTATTTGAAGGTCTGAAGCATAATAAAGAATTATTTTGAAGAACTATTTGTGCACATGTGTATTATTGTTTTATCTCTGAATTTACTGTATTTATGATTTGTTGAATGCATTTAATCAGGAAAAGTACTTAATATATTTGTGAAGACGTAGATCTCTTTATTTATATGATGATATGCATGTTTAGCGCAATCGACGAAGGACATAAATCTGTTAACTGTTGATTACTGTAAGTTCTGGGTTTAAAGGGTTAGGGTTCACGAAGGTCAATATAGAGCCCTAAGTTTGTAGAAACACATCACATAGTGTTGGCTTGAGGGGGCTTGGACCCAGGTTCGGAGTTAGCTACGCTAACCAACAAAACCCTACACAATCAGCGCTTTCGGCAACAACCTGCATATCTCAGGCTACAGTCTCACATGGGGCAGTATTGGGGGATGTTAGAACCAACTTTCTGCATCTAGAGGGCTATGTGATGTGTTTCTGCAAACTTAGGGCTCTATCTTGACCTTCGCAAACCCTAACCCTTGAAACCTAGAACTTACAGTAATCAACAATTAACAGATTTCTGTCCTTTGCCGATTGCGTTAAACATGCATAACATCATATAAATAAATAGATCTACGTCTTCGCGAATCTATTAAGTACTTTTCTTGATTAAATGCATTCAACATATCATAAATACAGTAAATTCATAGATAAAACAGTAATACACAAATGCATAGATAGTTCTTCAAAATAAGTCTTTATTATGCTTCAGATCTTCAAATACAACTCTTTCCAACCCTGCACACATAGCTGCAGGGGCCCGCACACTCAGTTGTGGACTTACCAAGGTCTCCGCGCACACAACTATAGGGGCCCACACACTCAGTTGCGGACTTATCAAGGTCTCCGCGCACACAGCTGTAGGGGCCCGCACACTCAGTTGCAGACTTACCAAGGTCTCCGCGCACACAGCTAAATTCAAACTTAACTCGTGCACTTCTCTACTTTTCTTATCTTATGACTCTTCTATGACTTCCTTTTATATTCTTCTTCATTACAATACCATGGTCCATGAACCATGGGCAAGTCTCAAAACAACTTCAATCTAACAAACTAAGGGGCTTTGACCTTCCTAAATCCCCTTTGACTCCCATCGACCTGTGCTACTCGTGCTCCGCTCCTCAAAATGCCAAGAATTTACAATAAATTTAACAAAATTTGACCCAGGGGACCCCGTCCCAACAACCGAACATGGTGGGTTTTAAGAGAAAACCACAAACGAGACCCACGTCTAGAACCTTCATAGAAATTCTCAGACCAATAAAAAAAAACATGCTAAAAGCATGGAATGATGCTTATTCTCACAGAGCATAAATAAAAAAAGCTATGTGTGCAACTCTGAATCTGAACTCAGACTCTAGACTGTAGCATCAAAATTCTGATCTCTGTCTCAGACTCGCTAGACAAATCTTCAAACCTGTAGTAGACCATCAACAATTCCCCTCTTGTTGGATACATGGTGATAAGTATTCTTCTTCACTGCAAGGCTGGTCATCACTCTCAAACATATTCTTCAATATGACCTGTAAATATTCTTGGCTATTTTCATCCAATCCCCAGAAGAAGTCCATTCAAAATTTAGTTTATCTCTTGTAGTGGTCTTCTTTTTGGAACATCTATTTGTATGGTGATTCTGCTTTCCACAACGCTTACATGGGTGAAGATCAAAACATTGATCTTTCAAATGTCCAACTCTATTACACTATTGGCATCTATCAACTTTTTTCTGGAACAACACCATCCATAAATCCAACACTTCGAAATTGTATTGGTTTAGAAAAATATGGAATGAGAAAATATACATCCAAGATATCCTTCTTATAACCCAAACCAGTTATGTGTTTATTATGAGTAATCTCTTCCCACGGTCTTATGAAAGTTTTGGGAATAACAGACTACTTAGAAGAACTTTCAGTTGCATCCAAATTTGCTTTTGAAACAACTTCATTACTCTGATCATTCTCTACTTGATGATCAGGTTCAAGCAAACTATTGTTCTGAACAAGAACAAGTTCATAATTCTTCTTCTGTAATTCATGTAGTTCTTCTCTCTGTAACTGCGATTCTATTTGGAGAAATTCAATTGTCTCCAAAACATCATGTAAACGAACTGTAATATCAACAAGACTTACTTTGCTAATATATATAGTGTCATTAGCAGTAGAATTAATGAAATCATTTAGGATTTCCAATACATTCTTAATTTGAGTCATTTTACTCAATCTTAGGTGTCGGGTTCAACTAAAAATGAACACTTACAATTCCAATCAACAAGAAATAGCTCACAAATACTAGGTTCTCAAAACACACATTCATCAATACAATGTACAACAATCACAAGCATCATCTTCATTGTGCAATCACCAAATCAACATAAACTTTCACAACTTATCGCTTGTCAAATAATTTTACCAATATTTTCACAAATGCCTTCACAAGGAATTTGTATGATGTGTTAATAGAAAATAAACTGGGCAGTCAATGCGGTATTCTTCCTTGAACACATAGACCCCAATATCTAATACCTTTGTAAGCAGTTTACTTTTGTTCTCTACACAGAAATATACTCAAGTGCACTAACCTCATTACGATTTACATATCTTCTAAAGTCCTTCCATGACACATAAATATCAACTTGTCCTTGTATAAGAAAGTTTCTCTAGAGTCCTAATGATGCAGAGAAATGGACATATAAACGGTAGACAAATTCTCAAAAAAATAGAGTTGCCCGGGCATGAAGCAAAACACCATAACCAAATAACTTAAATTTCACTTATAGGTTCACTTTCTCTGTCTATCTCTAAACGCCTTGCTACCTTCCAATATTTGCTAGTAATCTTGTGCTATTCCCAATGCCCTTGACAAATAATAATATCACCGTTCATCCATTCATTTAAAATTTAACTCTTATAATTTTTCATGCTTTATCTTTTGATACATGCATGCACATTTGTATTTTTTTTGAGCGTGTTAAACAAAAAAGAAAAAAGAAAAAAAACTTTAACAAAACTGAGTTAAAAATCCAAGCATCCCTTTCTTGACGACTTCTATATGGTCAGTCTTGATCTCGATATGATTGAACTTCTCGTGGGACCAAAACTTCACTTTGGCACTAAACCAATCACTTATGATTACCATAGCTCCTCTTATCTCTTACCGACCCATTATACTAACCCCTCTGGTCCTTTTCTTGCATTGATCGTCCACGAAACTTAGATTTTGTATTTCAGGAGTGGATTTAAAGAAAATGAAAAATCACAAGAACCACTTTTCATATAGGAAGAGGCATCATACATCCCACATTTCAATCCTTCCAAAACTCTGCAAACTCGTCGTTGAAGAATTGGAAACTCATTTGGTGAGAAAAGATGACAGTTCCGGTGGAAATGAAGTTAATAATTGCTTTATGCTTTAAGTCTAAGAGAAGAAGATCTCTCTAGATTTAAAATGAAACAATATGGACTTGAAACTGCAACTCTTTCACCTGAGCCTGGGTTCCTCCAGCGTTAGCCACCAATCAAGCTTAACCAATATCAATTCTTGCTGGCTAGCTTGTCACATATGTGCTTCAACCTTTTGGGTTGTGTGGGTTATCTTTCACACAATATGACATCGAACAGACATCCAATGACACGGTCAACACTCAACGAAACACTATCTTTCACATAAGTCATGACATCCAACTGTCCATGGAGGCACTCCGTGCGTCGATGTTTAACATGGGAAGTGGTCCCAGGTGGAGTTTTATGAAAAACCGCTCGGTGCAAAAACTTGTGGTTGTGATTGATTACGGGGGCACTGTTAGGCCCCAAAATTGTTATATCTAATGCATCTTTTTCCCTTTTGAAGCCTCACTTATTCCCTTGTTTTACTAGTTTATGAACCTTCATGTTGCACTTATATATTCTTTTGATGCAATAGAGAAGATTTATATTTGGCTTGCATTTTATACCTTCTCTATATGCATTTCTTAGGTTTTATGTGTGTTAATGTTGTTAATGCAAGTCTCGTACTCCATAGAGATCCTGCACCAAAATGGAGGTATATGTCGGCTACTTCATCATTCAAGCTTTCCATGGAGGAAAATACTAGCTGGTAGTATAAACACACATCTGGAATTATCTTGGATCCTTTTTGATAGTCATAGGTGCATGTATCTTTCATTAACCTATTCATGCACTAAATAACAACATTTATGCATTAGAGAGCAACCAATTTGGAGCTTCGACATCTCGGCATGCTTCTCGGGAAAAAAGAGGAAGGTTTTTGTTAAAAATGATGTTCTAACACCTTCCCATGAGTTGTATTGCACCCAAGTCATACGTGTGGGTCTCTAGAAGAAAATCAACAATTCTGCTCAAAGCCAGCACAGTTTCCAAACTTCCCAGTTTGACCTCGATTTACATGCAGCTGGAGGCGAATTTCGAAAATCCGAGAAAATTGTTTTTTCCCTGTATAATAAATTATCTATAACCAAAACCATTTCCCAATATGCACAATGGTTTAAAATTTACGCGAGGGTCTTTGAGGTAATTTTATAAAAAAAAGGTCTGTTTTTCCAAAATTTTAGGATCTTGCCCATATTTGCCAAAAATATGGAAAATTTGTATAAGATATGCATTTTCTCAATGGGACAATGGTTGTACTGGTCTCCTATTGATGGGAAGTAGTTGGAATTCAATCCCTCACCCTATTTGAAAAGGTTTGGCTTGTTCAAGGCATATCATGTAATTATAAATTATATAAAAGCCAAATCATGGCTCTGTAGAGAGGGGGGAGAAAACCAATTATTGTACTTCCATGTCGTTGGATCAATTTTAGGGGGCTATTCCCCCTTACCTATGATCAGTTGGAGGTTGGATTTGAAGCTTTGATGTATATTTGTACCAAAAATTCAAGTTAACCTAAGGAGTTATGCGAGTTATTCATTTCCTGTTCTAATACTTTATGTGATGCACTATTCAAGCATTTGATTTTCCAGATCTCGTAAAAGGGAAACAAGTTTGTTGGCCAGGGCCCAATCAACCCATCTCATTCTCCCTCTTTCGTAAGGTGTGTTAGATATATTTCCTTATGTAGGGTTGGAGCAACAAGTATTTCATATTTTTATGTAGCTAACAAATCTTTGTCTTCTTCATAAACTGTGTGACTCAGATCCAAGGTGTGAAGGTGTGGGTGTGTTCATTTATTGAAGATTGTGGTAACATTTATTTCCTTTGATGTGTAGTTTTATTTCTACAAAGGGCATGTTTCAGTTTACTTGCACCATTGTGTTTTAATTATGCGAGTGAGGGTTGCTTCCGCAAGGGTGTTTATTTTTGCAAGTGGGTCTATTTTCTTTATGTAAGTGTGTTTCATTTCTAAGTATGCAAGTGTGTTCTCTTTAACTTGGGGTTAATTATTTATATTTCCCTGAGCATTAATGAAATGTTGTCCACATTACGAGGATCTATGACTTTTCTTATTTTCTTTTGGGAATAGTTCAATTTAAGACTGGAATTTAGTGAAGGAACCTTTGAGTTGAAACCTCTATTTGGTAAAAGTGTGGATCTGGTTAATATCATGACAGTCATCTAGGAAAGAAGGGATGCTTTGTATTTAGAGTAGATGATCATTTTCACATGAAGAAGCTTTCTATTGCAATAGAGATTTCCTTTGACTTTTGAAGTACTTTTCAATTTCGAATGAATGATTAGATAATGAGTCTTTTGATTATATGTGATTATTTCCTCTACTCTGGGTTGCCTTGCAAATTAATCTCTAGTCAACACACTTTACATTTTATGCAAATGGTTTGGAAGATCAGTACAGGAATATTGATTTCTTAGTACAGGAATCTTTGTCTCAGTACAAGAATCGATACCCTGGTATAGGAACAAAGTACCCTGGTACAAGAACCCAAAATTCTTGTATGAAAGCCAAAATACTCAGTGCAAGAACAAAACATACTTCTAGTACACAAACATTGTTTTAGTACAAGAATATCGTTCTAGTGTAGGAACTCTGTTCCAATACAGGAACATTGTTGCGGTGCACGAACAATGATTCAGACTAGGAAGGAAAACTTGTAACAAAGACAAATGCACTTCACAACCTAATTATTTCTTTGTCTTATGACTGCACTAACATTTAGTCTCAGATATTTGCTTTTCTTTCTTTCATTGATCAGGATTGTTTATGTTGATTTCAAGTTCCTTTCATTAAGTTCTAGTGCAAGAATGAGACTCATTTCGGTATAGGCACATGGTTTCTCTAGTACAAGAATGAGATATATTTAGTAAAGGACTCGGATTTATAAGTATAATATAAGATCATCCCTTTTGTTCTTTTTAAAGTATTGGAGTCTGGATTACAGGAGCATATTTCATTTTCCAACATTAATTTCAAATTGATTGCAAGGCATGCCTTAATTTTTCTGTCAAAGTTTGTGACAATTATTTTTCTTGAGTGAATCCAGTTTCCACAATGGTGTGGTGTCATTGTATTAATTAGCGTAGGTTGCTGAAGTCCTTCTCTAACATTTTCAGTGATGCATATCTAAGTTTACGAACTCCCGGATTGAGAATTAAATATTAGGTTGTTTATTATGCCCAACATTTTGGTGTTGTTGCCAAGGAGGCGCTTATGGGATTGACCTTGGTAACCTGTTGCAGTTTGGTTTTCTTTTCACCTAATTTTTCTCGCAAGTTTATGTTCTTTGAATTTATTTCTTTCCTACATATCTTGGTTATTTGAAGGTTTTTTTTTTCAATTCTCGGGTGTTGTAAGAACCCACCCTATATATATAAATTACCACTATGCTGATGGAATATACCAGTTGTCTTATTGAGAACAGGAAAATGGTATTTTGAGGAATCATTCAATGAGGAGTTTCGATGCTGCTGAAGAGACATACAAATCGTCCAATGAAGAACTAACAAGTGCAAAATTTAATATTTTTCTTGAACATAAAAATAATATTATTAAATATTTGATTTCGAAATTGGATGGTTTGCAGGAAGAACAAAATAAGGATGAAGAGCCACTATTTATCTTTTACACCAACTGTAGAATGAAACACTTCCTTGGAAAGTGTCCACTTAGTAGCCTGAAAGTTTGTAGAATTTGTGAAGAGGCTCATGCAACAAAACCTTGCCCATCACTTCCAGGATTACTAAAGGTACTCAAGAAATAAAGTAAGGAATAAAATAAACTTCTAGGTATAACTCAAAAATTATCATCATTTAATGCTTGAGTCTTTGACTAATGCTTATTATCCTTAGCAAGTTCCTCAACATGTTTATAATCCTGTAGGTTCATGGGAAAATATTAGTCCTCCAATTGAATACCTTACTTGATGGCCATAGTGGCCCTCTCCTTGGATCTCATCCTCGAATCAAATATCCCCATGGCCTCAAGAATGGTTTGAATCCCCTTCCCTAGGGTATTATTTCATGAAAAATCAACAACAACAACCACAAATTTCTCCAAATACACCACCAAGGTATCCTCCTCCATGGTCACAACTACCTCTGCAACCTTACACTAATCTATAACCTAGCCCTTATCCTAACCCATACCTTAGCCCTCATTCAAACTCTAATCCAAACCCTAGACCTAACCCTAGTCCATACCCTAATCCAAACCCTAGACATAAATTTAGCCTAAACCATATCCGAAACCCTAATCCAAACCAACAGGTTGCCCAACAATTTAAAACACCTAGTCTTCCTGTTGATTCCCATATTGAGTATAATTATATAATTTCAAGGTTGGGAGGAGAGGTGAGTTTGGAAACATCTTCTATCACTACAAAGCATTCACCTCATGAATAAATTTCACCATTAGAGGAGAAATCTATAATTGGAACCTATTCTAAAACTGTTATTGCTCAAAGCCCTAGAATTTCCCTTCATCGTTCTTGTCAATCTGAAAAGAAAATATTTGAGCCTGAACTTGAGGCATTTTTCTTTTTTCTTTCACCATATCCTTCATGCCTCCAAGGGAGTGATTATCAAGTTGTGGAAGATTTCTATAAGTTGGAGAATCATAAATATGTGGATCCCATTGAATCTTGGTTTCAAGCAGTCATCAGCACACCTTATTCCCTCATAATTCAATGCCTCTTGGTACCATATCAATCAAAGCAACTGGTTTCTCATACTCTGGTATGTCTTGAAGTTTATTCTTTAAAACTGAGTGTGAATATATTTAGCAATTTATTACGCACATGGCTACATTGGAAGTACTCCTACACTTAAAGGAGACCTTCCTTTCTTTAAATTAGGGTAGGGTAGGGTAGTATTAGAACAACAAATAAAAATTCCATTTGAAATAAAATTGTATAATAGGACTGTTGAAACTGAAATTCTTAAGGCACAGCTATTGGAATTTCTATCATTAAGCACTCTTGTGATAGGACTTGTTAGAAGCAATTCAATCTTAATGCCTCATATTCTATAAAGTGACTTTGATTGTCGGTTGAGATTATTATTTGGGTCAGTTAGGGGGATTGTTATTTTTATATTTAATACTTTCCATTCATAAGCTTAAAAACTTACTTTTGACCTATTCATTCTAATAGATTGTCATCCAAAAAATCTTTTCAAGTTTCTCTTCGAAGGTATTGATGAAAACCCTCCTATTGTGGATGACGCATGTAAAAACCTAACAAGCTTTCATGAGAACCCTGGCATGATCAACTCGAGGAATCTTTCAGTCATTATCTTAGATGTTTTCTTTAAAGTGATTCCTTAGGATAAAAGGACCAACCAATAAAGATTGGTAATTAAAAAAATCTCACGCCATCCCGTGCTCTTAAGGAGAAGATTTGTGCCTCCCCACCTATTAAGTAACATAATTAAGGTTAATTATAATCATCTTTGCTTTTAAAAGAATATTAATTGAGGGGTAGGAGGTCTCATTACGAGTTGACCTACAATGGTCAGGGGTCCTCACGAGAATGACATTACCACTACTGGTCACCAAGCCAGGGTAATGGATTTCAACTGAAAAGATGGAAGACAAGAGGTCTCATCATGAGTCGTCTTGTTCATTCTTGTTAGTTCTTGTGAATGGAACTGTCGTTAGCTGGTTACCAAGCCAGGAAAGTGACCTTCAATTAATTTCTAAACAAATGTAAATGCTTTCAATTGACTCTGAATTTATATCTAATAGATGGGACATGCATTTCATGGGGTTAAAAGGCATCCCTATCGAGGCTATAGATGCTTATTGGCAGCAAGGCCATGCCTGTGGTATTAAAGTTAATTTTACACTATGATTTACTTGGTTGTTTTTTTCTTTCCCTAAACTCATTATCATATCTCTCTAAGAATGGCTTTAAGATCCTTTCAATAATGTGCTTTGGAGTTCTATCTTTCAGAAATATGAAGGTTTTCATGGATGTGGGACCCTTAGTGCAGGTGATTCAATTTTCTTGAACAAGAGGAGCTTCAACTACACACTTGGGTAACGGTAATATGGTCATCTTGGGAAGGTATCATTTTGTCATATATTTTTTTTCCCCTATTTCCATCCTTTTCAATGCCTTGGCTTCCAAATAATGTCACTTTTATTTATAATAATGAGGCTATTGAAAGTGAAGACCTACTGACTAAGGCTGCTCTTGAGATGCTTTGAGGAAGTTTTGATTGTTGACTATTTCATGATAACACTATTCTTGCAGTAATGACATTGTTAGCATTCCTATGGTATCCCTGGCATTTTATTTTCTTTTGATAAGTCTTAATTAATAAATATGGACTAGCAGGCATTTTTTATGTCAGAATAGTCAAATCTAGCAAGGAACAATATTATGAGTGCAGGAACATTTATGTTTCAATTCTAGTTTTTTGCAAGGGAACATCAGTATAGAAGTTGATTTGCTTGCATGAGGACATGCAAGATGATCAACATGGGGGGATGTTAGGCCCCAAAATTGTTGTATCTAATGCATCTTTTTTCCCATTTGATGCCTCACTTATTCCCTTGTTTTACTAGTTTATGAACCTTTATGTTGCACTTATATATTCTTTTGATGCAATAGAGAAGATTTACATTTGGTTTGCATTTTATACCTTCTCTATATGCATTTATTAGGTTTGATGTTCGTTAATGTTGTTAATGCAGGTCCTGCACTCCATAGAGATCCTGCACCAAAATGGAGGTATATGTCGGCTACTTCATCATTCAAGATTTCCAAGGAGGAAAATGCTAGATGGTAGTATAAAAACGCATATGGTATTATATTGGATCCTTTTTGACAGTCATAGGCACATATATTTCATTGACCTGATCCTACACTAAAGAGCAACATTCATGCACTAGAGAGCAACCAATTTGGAGCTTTGACATCTCGACACGCTTCTGTGGAAAACCAAGGAAGGTTTTTGTTAACAATGATGTTCTAACACCTTCCTATGAGTTGGATTTCATCTAGCTCGCACATGTGGGTCTCTAGAAGCAAATCAACAAATATGCCCAAATCCACAAAGTTTCCAAACTACCAAGTTTGACCTCATGGAGGCGAATCTCGAAAATATGAGAAAATGGGTTTTCTTACCTATATAACAAATTATCTAGAACCAAAACCATTTCTTGAGATTTGCAATTGTTTAAAAGTTACACGAGGGTCTTTGAGGCAGTTTTATAAAAAAAGATTGTTTTTCCATAATTTTAGGATCTTGCCCAGATTTGCCAAAAAAATGGAAAATTTGTATCAGATCTGCATTTTATCAATGGGACAATGGTTTTACTGGTCTCCTATTGATGGGAAGTAGTTGGGATTCAATCCCTCACCTTGTTTGCAAAGGTTTGGCTTGTTCAAAGCCTATCATGTAATTGTAAATTATATAAAAGCCAAATCATGGCTCTGTAGGGAGGGGGGAGAAAACCAGTTATTGTACTTCCATGCTGTTGGATCAAGTTTAGGGGGATATTCCCCCTTCCCTATGATCATTTGGAGGCTAGATTCGAAGCTTTGATGTATATTTGCAGCAAACATTCAAGTTAATCTAAGGAGCTATGTCAGTTATTCATTTCCTGTTCTAATACTTTATGTGATGCACTCTTCAAGCATTTGATTTTCCAGATCTCGTAAAAGGGAAACGAGTTGGTTGGTTAGGGCCCATCCAACCCAGCTTTTTCTCCCTCTTTCGTAAGGTGTGTTAGATATATTTCCTTATGTAGGGTTGGAGCAAGAAGTATTTCATCTTTTTATGTAGCTAACAAATCTTTCTCTTCTTCATAAACCGTGTGACTCAAATCCGAGATGTGAAGGTGTAAGTGTGTTCATTTACTGAAGATTGTGGTAGCATTTCTTTCCTTTGATGTGTATTTTTCTTTCTGCAGAGGGTGTGTTTCAGTTTATTTCCACTAGTGTGTTTTAATAATGCATGTGGGGTTTGCTTCCGCAATGGTGTTTATTTTTGCAAGTGGATCTATTTTCTTTATGCAAGTTCGTTTCATTTCTGAGTATGCAAGTGCATCCTATTTAACTTGGGGTTAATTTATATATATTTACATGAGTACTAATGAGATGTTGTCCACATTACGAGGATCTGTGACCTTGCTTATTTTCTTGTGGGAATAACTTAGTTTAAGACTAGAATTTAGTGAAGGAACCTTTGAACTGAAACCTCTATACAGTAAAAGTGTGGATCTAGTTAATATAATGAAAGTCATCTAGGAAAGAAGGGATGCTTTGTATTTAGATTAGATGAAAATTTTCACATGAAGAAGCTTTCTATTGCAGTAGAGATTTCCTTTGACTTTTTAAGTACTTTTCACTTTCGAATGAATGATTAGATAAGGACTCTCTTGATTATATGCAATTATTTCCTTTGCTCTAGTTTGACTTGCAAATTAATTTCTAGTCAACACACTTTACATTTTATGCAAATGGTTTGGAAGCTCAGTACAAGAATATTAATTTCTTAGTACAGGAATCTCTGTCTCGGTATAGGAATCGATATCCTAGTATAGGAACAGAGTACCTTGGTACAAGAACCCAAAATTCTTGTATGAAAGCCAAAATACTTAGTGCAGGAACAAAACATACTTCTAGTACAGGAACATCGTTTTAGTACAGGAATATCATTCCAGTGTAGGAACTCTGTTCCAATACATGAACATTGTTGCGGTGCAGGAATGATGATTCATACCAAGAAGGAAAACTTGTAACAAAGACAAATGCACTTCACAGACTAATTATTTCTCTGTCTTATGACTCCACTAACATTTAGTCTCATATATTTTCTTTTCTTTCTTTCATTGATCAAGTTTGTTTATGCTGATTTCAAGTTCCTCTCTTTAAGTTCTATTGTAGGAATGAGATTCATTTCGTTACAGGGACATGGTTGGTCTAGTACAGGAATGAGATATCTTTAGTAAAGGACATAAATTTATAAGTATAATAGAAGATCATCCCTTCTGTTCTTTTTAAAGCACTGGAGTCTTGATTACAGGAACATATTTCATTTTCTAGCATTAATTTCACAATGATTGCAAGCCATGCTGTAATTTTTCTGTCAAAGTTTGTGAAAAGTATTTTTATTGAGTGAATCCAGTTTCCAGAATGGTGTGGTGTCATTGTATTAACTAGTGCAGGTTGCTGAAGTCCTTCTATGGAATTTCCAGTGTTTCATCTCTAATTTTACGAACTCCCGGATTGAAAATTAAATGTTAGGTTGTTTATTACGCCCAACAAGCACAAGCCCGGTTTTCAAATCAACCAAGAAGTGGTCTCGGGTCTATCTCTTTCACAAATGCGTACTGGGGGCACTGCATACTGCTTCAATGTTTATTGACGGGATTTACATGGAAACAATTAATTTTCAAACCTTTCTACACATGTCCTCGGTCACTTAGCTCTTTGGCTATAAACCCTGCCCACCAATGTTGTCGTCTTCAAGTCAGTACCTTCAAGCGGTATTGCATTCACTATATCGAACCACATCCTGGTGGAGTTTATAGGTCGGACCATGCCAAAAAATGCAAGGCGATTTTTGAATACAAGTGTCAGAATGATGATCTCTGTTGGGATAGGAGTCACACAAACCTCCTTATTTCCAATATATACTAATCAAAGTATAAAAATGGACCATCACACATATAAATATATAACGTGGCCTCTTAAATTTGATCAATGACCAGAATTAAACACACATATGTATTTAATATACATACGCTTTCAATTACGTAGCAGTATTAATACCACCCATTCTCAACAAATGCATCTAGATAATAATCAATCAAGGTCACATGCTGGAATCGAGTTTAGAACAAATTACCAGACGTAAAATTTGCATCAAATTTGTTAGTTGCTTCTTCAAAGTCTTCGTCTTTCCATAAAGATTTCTTTTCGAGTGGTGTTTATGGTATTATCTAGCAATGAGGCCTCCAGTCAAGCACAAATGATTTTTCCAGATACTTGATCGCTTCACCGGTGCTCCAATGGATTTACTATGCTCAACTTCAAATATAGGTGGGTGACAAGGGTCTATCACACGCACTTCTGTCTCAACTAGACATACATTCTCTCTAGCCACAAAATTAGTGGCTCATCTCAATCAACAGGCAGATGAACTACTCACTCTAATACCACTGTTAAACACACAAGATTGGAAACCAAAAGAAATTGTATTAAATAATTATCTCGAAGAATGATGTACATATAAATACTTTTAAAATTGTTGGGTTCAGTTTTCGGGTCTTCTTGAACTTCAATAACTAATTACTTTAACACGCCATAACCTAAATCACAACCTGAGGAATAGATGTCTAACAAGTTTGTGAGTTATCAGGGGAACCTATTTTATGTAAAGGGTTTGAATTATTTCACAAATAAATAGAGAATCTTTTCATAAACTGGTTTTCAACGCCTCTAGGCATCGACTCGATCAAGATCGGTTCAAGCTCCACTACATCCTTAGGCCCCTGGACAACATATTGGTGGATATAGAGGAAGCTATAGTACGATATTTTTTGTTCATGGTATTGTTATAGGGGTCATAGGGGAGGGCCCTATTCATTAATTACATAGAGCATTGATGCATGGAAGATGACAATGCTGAGAATCAGAAGTATGAAAATCTAGAGAGTCTAATCAATGGTGCTAACAAAGGCATCGATCTTACAAATCGAACTCATTAGACCACTAAAAAATTGAACTCATGTGAAAAATTGTTGTGTGGTGTAGTTATAGTTTTATTTAATCATGTGTGCATCGGTGTCGATGAGATCAAGATTGTAGAGTGAAAATGATATGAATAGCCATGCAGAGCATGATGTCACTAAATGGAAAACTAAGGGAGGAAGCACTAATCATTTCATCAAATCAAATCATTTCAATTCTAGTGGAATATTATAATATCATCGTGTTGCAATGATACAATTGGTAGTAGTAAGGTTTAAATTAGCTTCTGTATCGGCAATGGGAGAATAAGAAAAAAAAAGGTGCCCATGATGGTATGTTGTATTTCATATCAAAAAAGAAGCTCCATACATGCAGGAAGTTTCTTTTCTTAGAATCTAGGAAGTCTTAGGGGAGATTTGTTTTTTTTTTTTGTTGCAGGGGCAACCATTATGATATCAAAGCAAGAAAATGATTGAATTGAAAATCCTTTTGATAGATATTGCCATTAATAATTTTTACCACCTAGACCTGGATAAGATAAATGTCGCACATATATATGATGTTGCAAATTTAGACATCCATGTAAGATATCTTCAATGGTGCAGCCCATCCACATCTTCAATAGGTAGTGACTCACTCCTCACTATCCATATATATAATTTAAAAAAAATATAGAAATTTTGGAGCACTTTGATAAGAAGGGTAAAATCACCTTTTGAAGAATTAATGAAATTTTTGTTTGAAATAATGTTTGGTCACTTCACCTCATAGTTGAAGTTATGGAATGGAAATTTTTTGCTAAAACACAAAAAATGTTTAATGTAGTCAGCATGGGCTTCAGTCATGTTCAAGTTTGAAGTTGATATTATAATGTAATGAGTTAAAAGCAAGTTAGATTCACTAAGTGTGGAAAGGCACTCTTGAGCCTAAAATCAAAGTTATTATGTTCCTTTTGTAAATTAATGTGAAGAATCATTAAGTAATGAAGTTGAGATATATGTTTTTTGTCCGAAGTCATAATTAAGATTATGTTTATCGATGTAATGAGTTAAGAGTTTGGAGTTAAAGAAGTTAAAGACATTTAAGGTGTCAAAATCAAAATTCAAGTCAAGTAACGTAAATCATGGAATTGTTGTGTTAGTTAAGTTTCTCAAACAAGGTCATAGGTTTCTTATTTGAACATTGTCCAACCCAATGTTGGGGTGGGGTCCCCTGGGTCAATTTTGGGGCAAAAGCCCAAATGTTTATGTAAAGGAATGCAAAGTCTCCACAAATTGTGGTCGCAGAGCGTGTATATAGTTAAAGAGTAAAAAATGGTTTTACCCTCTTTTATGTAAGTTAAGTTGGCTTTTTGAAGAACTACCCATGGTTCGCGGACCATTGGATTGTATAAATAGGTGTGTCTTAGAGAGTCTAAAGGAAGACATGGAGGATGAAGACGAATGTAATGGGTCAACAGAAGGAAGATCATAGAAGTCTTGGAGGAGAAAAAGGCTCTGCAGCTGTGTGTGCAGAGGCCTAGAGTAGAGTACACAACTGAGTGCGTGGACCCTTGCAATTGAGTGCATAGGGAAGTCTTGAGTCTTTAAGCTGAACTGAATATTAATAAAGAATATTATTACAAAAGTTCTTGTGTTTTACCTATCCACTTCTGTTATGTATGAATGTGCTTTATGGTATGATGAATGATGGGTTTATAAAATAATGATGTATTAATGCACGACTTTACTTGATCTATTTTGTTATATGAAAGCAATTTATGTTAAGGGTTTACAAGAAGATTATATCATTATGTGTTAGAGTTATCGACACTCAAACAAATCTCAGTAAATGTTGGGCTACGAGTAATCTTTGATGCACATAAGTAGTTGATTTACCTATTCAGGCTATGCGAAAGCCAGCCGTAGACCTTCACGGAGGTCTAGATTCTGATTAAAGGAAGTTATATCGATAAGCCATAAAGGCTTATCAATCTGCATGAAGGTAGATCTACGACACAAAACGACATCACATTGATCTCTAGGTGCAAAAACTTGGTTCTAGCATCCCCCCATACTGCTTCGGGTGAGACTTCAGTCTGCGCTCCGTTGATTGATGCCGAAAGGGCCAGTAGTGTAGGGATTTGTTTCGCACAACTAACTATGAACCTGGGTCAGGACCCACTAAGCCAAAAAATGGTTCTGTTGTCGGGACCGAGATTTTCATAAAGATATGTGTGATGTCGCATCACTGGAATCTGACAAAGAAAGAAATTGAGAAGTGGTTGGATAGAAAGATCCACAAATTAGAGGCGTAGGAGAACAGAATTCCACGCCTGACAAATGAACAGTGGTTGGACAGGTATCTATACACAGAAATACACAAAATTTTCTTATGCACCTTCCCGGTCGAACTATATGAGTGGATTTATAAATTGGCAGACGACCAAGGAAGGTGGAGGCTTGACGGTCCAATAGTGTGGACCCCGGAGCTAGTGCGAAGGTTGGAAGCTTTTGAAGATAAGATTGCACGCGTTGTCGATCACTGGCTTGATCAAGTCATAGGAGGATTTGTGATCATCTGTAACACCTTGAGCTTCCCATACAACCCTCACAATGAACCAGAATTGGTCTGGATCCTCATTTCCCAAACCTTTGAACAAAGGAAACTTTACTGTGTTTGCCATACTGAATCGTGGTGGAGGTGGAGATGGTACAAGTGAAGTTGGAGGTGATGGTGGAGAAGACAAAGGTGGTGTGGGCGGAGGTGGTATTTGCGGGAATCCTTGTTTTATCAACTAAATAGCACTTTGCGGAGAGACCTTCACTATTCCTTGTTTGTCCCTTTGTCGAGGTGAAATCAAGGGGCTATACTTGTTACAGATCCATTTGGGCACATCAAATCCCAACATTCAGATTAGTGTTTTAGGGCTCATCAAACCATAATTTTAGTTGCTTCATGCCCTAAACAAGTCACCCCTTTGAATGCCTCCTTCCCAGACAGTTTCATGATTTGAAGACATCTAGAAATAACCTTTAGAGGGACCAGCGCAGGAAAGCCCTTATAAAAGTGCGCTATAGAGTAGTTGAGTCCAATGCCAGAGTGCTCTATAGAGCACTTAGGCTTCCTTTCACCTACAGTGGGCAAGAATGAGAGAAATTCGCATAGGGTTTGGGTAATACTCTTATATTTTGGAGTCATCTAGAAGGTTCCCTCACTTATCAACTCCTATGAGCTCGAAAATGGACAAGGAATGAGTTAAGGTGCATCCTATCCTCTCATCCTTTCCTCCATGGAACTAATTCTAAGTATGGAAGGCCATTCAATGCCACCATTTATGAAAAAACCTCCTTCATCTTCCTATAAATTGACCACTCATCTAAGTGATCAGGTGTTGGACTATGTTGAATTGTAAGGAGATAATGTTTCTATGAGATTTGGCTTTGAAGCAAGTATTGTAATGCTACAAGTTTGTCATGATTTGGATGTGATGTGGATGGGATGCAAGCTGGATGAATGGCTTTGAATCAAACACCAATGGTTGTAATTCCTTTTTCTATCTAATAAAGTGTTTGAACCTTTTTCCCATATGTTTGTATTGTTTCATAATGCTTATATGTGTGAATTGTATCTAATTCCTTTCACTTATATTCAATAGATCATATGCTTTGATCGGTTCTTTGTTTTCTGTTGTGTTTGCAGGGTACTTCTCAAGTGTATCAAGTACGGGAAGGAGCGACAGGATCAATACAAGGGAGACGAGAGGAAAGTGGAGCTACAAGTAGGTCTTCTTATCTTCTCATCTGATCTATTTCTTATAGGAAAAGTCTAAAAAAATTTAAACTGTTGTTCTAGATACAACTACTTATCTAGGGAATTAGTATTTATCGTAGATACCAAATTCTACAAAAAAAATTGGCAACTCCACTAGGGAAAGATCCTCTTTCCTAGTAGCTTATCCACCTACTGAGACATCCTTGTAGACCTTATTTGTGTTCATAGATTGTAATTCAGCTAACTGTGTCAAATTGCCTCTTGAAATGGCTTACTGTCACCAGCACAGGCTTGTGAGGGACGCAGTGCGCTACAGAGCACCCTTGGCTTAGGGACAGTGCTCTGAAGCGCACTGTCTCCCACTCTAAGCTGCGCTAATCCTCCTAGGATCAGTTTCCCACCTTTGGAAAGTGTTTTGTGCCAACTTTTGTTTGTTTGTTTGTTTGCTAATTAATCAATGAATGTTATGTCTCAGAAAAAAAGTTTCTATCTCCTAGTCTAATCCAACTTTGATTAGATTGATTAATGTTTCTTAATTTTTTCTTTGTCATTATCGATCAATAGTCAAAGTTAGAATATAGTCGATTAATCTTCATTCGAAAGAAAGTGTCATAAATTCTTCTCTTCCTTCGAATTAGAATTATCGTAAAAGTATTATTTCTTATGAAAGCTTGATTAATTGTATGTGCATATTTCCTTTTGTTCATATTCACATTAAGGAAATTGAAAATAAATACATGCATGTTGCATTGAAAAAGTTTGTGTGTGTTCAAAGGAATAGTATATGGAAATTGCATTTAGATTGTGCTCTTTACTTTTTGATCAAAAGAAATCTGATTGCTCTATCCCTAAGTAGTTAGGATTTTCATCGTTAAATTGAATGGAAAGAATGCTTATCATGATAGTTGCATTCCTAGGAATTTCAGAATACATCACATGGTGAACTTGAAAGGAAAATTCATAAGCAAGATCAACTTAAAATTAACATCAATTTACCTAATGGAGCATTGTCATTAATGAGAACATTTAGTGGTTCTAGGTTAGAGACGTGTTCCGGCGTCGTAAAACAAAGCAGTTGTCTCTAACTTATCTGCAATACATCCCGAGTGTGATGCCTCATTCTAGTGAGTTGGTAAAAACAATAGTTGACCAATGTTGGAAGGGGTGTGAGGAAATAGCTTTGGTTGCTAAAGGTAGTGCTAGTGGAATTCCTATTCTTTGAAATACTATGGAAGTATCTTTTTAGGATTGGATTTATTTTCCACACATCCTATCTGGTTGCTTCTATTATATTGTATCAAAAGAAACGAGATGTCTCACAACTGTCTATGGGTCACATATTCCCTTAGAGAAATTATCTTTCTTATCAAATATCTAAAGAGTCCACTCCATTCATCATGATGAGATTTGGGGTGTAGGAGGAGATTTTAATTTAATTAAATCCCTGGAGGAAAAAAGGGGAGCATCAAGAGGCTTGATTCTGAAGCATAATAGTTTGTACAGTTGATCTAGGATCTGCAGGAAATGGGCCTTAACACTATTAATGGGATCTACACCTTGAATAATAGGAGAGGCGGGATACACCAGATTTCTAACCGTTTAGACTGATTCCTTGTCTCTCAAGCTTTATTGAGTAGGGATATATATGTCAAAGCCTCTATTTTCCTTATCTATAACCATTATCCAATCAAATTCGAACTAGATCTAAAGGCAACCCCTCATAAACGATATTTCATATTTGAAAATTTTTCGTTACAAGACCTTGAATTTTTTGGACAAAGTGAAAAGCTGTTGGGAGGAGCTACAAGTCCAAGGAGTCAATCATATTCATACCTTTCAACTAAAACTCAAGGGACTGAAGCAAAAATCAAGGAGTGGAACAGAAATGAGTATGGTCATATCATCGAGGATAAACATATATTGGAGGGGAAGATGAATCAGATCCAATAAAAAATAATTTCTAACATCCATACAAATGATTTTTCAAGGGAAGAGGGGCATCTCATCAACCAACTAGAGTAGCAAAAAAAGCAGGGGGAAATCTTATGGAAACAAACAGCACAAGTGCAATGGTTGAAGTAAGGAGAGAGAAACACCGAATTCTTTCATAAATCTATGATTAAGAATCAACACAATAATAGGATTTTTTCCCTTTCATCTTGAGATGTCCATAGGTTGGTTAAACATAAAGATATGGAACATGAAATAGTTTTGGTTTATTAGGCCTTGTTAACTACCCATGTCCCCAGTAGAGTTGTTGATATTCATTACATTATGGAACACATTCCTAATCTCATGGTCATGGAAAAAAAATGAAGCCTTAATGAGGGAGGTCTCTTTTGAAAAGTGGAGGAAGTGGTAATGGAAATTCCTAAGAATAAAGCCCTAGGACCTAACGATTTTACTTCATACTTCATTCAAACCTATTGGTAATTTATTGGATAGTAACTCCATGCATTGGTGGAATAATATCACCAATTAAATAAGGTATGGTATGGTCTTAATGCCACTTTTATTACTTTAATACAGAAGATTAGTAGATTAGAGGTTTCGAGCAAATTTCAGCCTCTTTCTCTTTGTAATGTAGTTTACAAAATTGTATATTATTTTATCGTAAACCACCTCAAGCCTCTCTTAAACAAACTTGTCTTTCTTGAACATACTAGTTTTGTGGAAGGATGATAAATTCTTAATGGGATTATCAATGCCCATGAAATAATCCCCTCCTTGAAAAAAATTGAAGAGAGCCAAAAGCATTAGAGAAATTTTGAGGTCTAAAATGGGCCTCCTAAGGATTATTATAGAATAATATTGGAAATAATAAAATAAGATTAGATTACATCATCAAATTTTAGAGGGAAAAAAGAAAAACCTACTTTTTCAACTTGTATTTTCAACTTTTCTCCCTATGGTTTTACTCAAATTTCGAGCGGGAGCACTCTTTATATGTATAATTTAATTCCTCATCCAAGGAGTACCCATGTTGGATACTTTCTACGGACCCTGCTACACAAAAAATGAGAAATACATGAAAATCATGTTTTTTCATGTATTTCTCATTTTTCGTGTAGCAGGGTCCATCGAATGTATGCAACATGGGTATTACTTGGAATAAGAATTAAATTATGCATCCAAAAAGTGCTCCCACTTGGAATTTGAGTAAAACTATAGGGAGATAAGTTGAAAAAATAGTTTTTTTTTTTTTTTTTTTTTTTTTTAACAAAATGGTGAATCATCCCCCTTGGTTTAAATCATCATCTTTAATCCTATTGGTTCTTAAAAAGTTCATTTTGGTTGTAAATTTTTGTTTTGAGGCCCATTTTAGACCTAAAAATTTCTCTAATGGTTGATTAAAATAGACCTTCTCTAACAGATTAAACTGACAATATCTCTTGTCCATCCTCCATGGCTTTTGTTTCTCTTCTCCTTGGGAATATTGACTCCGATACTTAATCACTTCGCCCTTTTATTCCATCCTCTTGAATGGATCCCCTACCTACTCGTTTAATCTCTCCAGGGTTCTCCATTAGGGAGATCCTATATCGCCTTTCCTTTTTATCCTAGATGGAGAGGGTCTAGGTATATTTCTTAAAGTTGTTGGTCACTAGGCTACTCTTCAGGGGCTCCAATTAATATGGAAATGACCTACCTATAACCCATTAACAATTTTTTGATGGTATTATGATCTTTTCCTTGCCCACGATAAGAGAATCCATTGCTCTTAAATCTATCCTTCATGTTTGAATGGAGGCCTCTCGTACTTTAATAAATGGAGAAAAATATAATATTTATTTCTTCAATACTAATGTGAAAATACAATGCCATTTGGTCCACCTTTTGGACTCCAAAATCAGATCCATTCCATCAAAATACTTGGGATCCCTCTTAGTCGAGAACTCTTTGCGATCGACATGTTGGCAAATTATTCTCCAAATGGTATCTAATAAGCTAGATGGTTGGGCATTTCAATCACTGAACCTAACAGGCTGCTTCATCATCTTCAAATTAGTGTTGCAAGCTATGCCTGTTTACTAATTATATGCTCTGGTGTTTCCCAAAGTCACCTTCACGACTATTACCTCCTTTTAAAAGAATTCTTGTGGTGAGGAGAAAAAAAGAAAATAAATGGTCCCATGTGGCTTGGGACACAATTTTCCTCCCTAAACTATCAGGTTGTTTAGGTTAGAGGGATTCGAAAATCTTGGACAATGTTTTAGGAGAAAAATTATGGTGTTATTGGATGTAGGGTGGATTGTAGTTGTAGAAGAAACTTTGGGACCATAAATATGAGCACTCCTCCTCCTTAGTTAAGAAATTACAAGCAATTGGTTACCCACTTAGATCATCCATTTGGAATTTGTCGTGGTCAATCAACGGTTTGATCCAACATTATGCTGTCTAGGAAATCAAGGATGGAAGTTGTGCACTTTTTTGGAAGGATGCATGACAACAAATGACTAGAATAGGGAATTGAGTTGAGCTTAGGGATTTTGAGGCATTCACTACCAAACAATAATATCTTATAGTGGCATATTTCTTGAAGCCTTTTCAAGAATCTAGAGTTTGGCAGGATTCAAAATCAATTGAATATTGCCCATCTTACCTAACTCTATCGTCCTAATGTATTCTTGGCAATGAGATTCAACACTAGAAAATAAATTTCTCTCAAGATCAAGATAAGCTCATATGGGGTTATGTTCAGTATAAATAAAGCTTAATCTCTCTTGATCAGACATTAGAATAACTACAAAGAACATTTATGGAGGAAAATCTGGACAACAACAGCTTATTTCCTTGGCCGTCGTAGAATCCTCACATGGGAACAAATAAAGAAGAAAGGGTTTTTGGGTCCCTCACTATGTTCTCTTTGTAACTTGGAATCAAAAGGAGTCAATCGAGAAAATTTTGAACCTATGCCCCTTCATGCTTCAACTTTGGGATACATTACTAGCTCTTTCCGGTTCTTCAGATCACAATTGTAATTGTATAGTGGAATTAACTGAGCTATGGTGGCCTAATATCTTCAAAAATCCTCTCGTTAATAGATTTTGGACTTTTGATATTAGTTTTATTTTGTGGAAGCTTTGAAAGTAAAGGAATAAAATGATGTTCAAGAAAAAATCCTCGGAGGAAAAATGTATATAGATGGAAGTGAAGTAGCATATATAGGAGACTATTCTCAGTGAATCATGGTCCCAAGATGACTGGAAGGCAACTCCTCAAGAGGTTTTGACCGTCTCTAATCTAAATATTTATCCCTTTATGATAGTCTCCCTAATATATAAGACCCCTTTTTAGGTGATTTCTTCCCTATCCTTTTTATCCCCTCCCACTAAGGGATTTATTAAACTCAATTTTGACAGTGTTACTAAAGGCAATCCTAGTTAGGCAAACTAAGAGGGTATTTTATGGGACTAGGAATGTAGGGTTTTAAATATCTTCTCAAAGAAATGTGGATATATAGCAACAATAATGTGGAATTCTTGGATCTTGAAAGAGGATTGATGTTTGAAACTGAAGAAAGCTATCCAAATCTAGAGATTAAAGGTGATTCTTAGTTGGTTATTGAAACTATAAAGAAGCTCCTACATGGAACACAGATAGAAAGCTATCTAGAAGCTAGAGATTAGAATGTAGTGTTTAACGTATCCGATATTTTCTCAACAACCTTCGGTATGCATGCATCCCATGTTATGTGATATGGAAATAAGGTAGCAGATTACCTAGCTAATATGGGGTGTAAAGACCGTAATTTGCTTTTGAATGAAGCATGGTTTGAAGAAAATATGGCAAGTTGGAAAGATCCTTTGAACCCTATTCTAGATGCTCACAAAAAAATGCTCGTTCGAGGTGCATGCCCATGGGGCAAAGGTGGTTAAGAAAGGTGCCTGCCACCCATCGATGTAAAATACCCATGCTCTAACTCTTAAATTTTCTATTTATGCATATGCAATTGCATATATATAAATATGTAATTATTATTTTTTGTTAACTTAAAATAGTATTTAAGTAAAATAACTTTTCAGTACAATATACTACATGCTATAAATTTGTAATATATATAAATGGTACATAAATGGTAATATATCAAAATGGTACATAAATCTATCCAACATCGCAATGTGACAAACATTATGACAATGTTACATTACATTACAATTTCTTCAATGTTGTAATGTGAAATTACAAAATTATTCAAACACATTTACTAATGTGGTTGTGCATGTACTTGATATATATCGATTGATGTATATCAACACATTTACTAATGTGATTTTTGCTAGGGTTTCTAACATCTGGGTTTATAATATAAGGTTTATAATATTTGGGTTTTTAATATTGGGCTTAATATTAGGGTTTATAATATTCAATGTCAATGTTTAAAATAGTTAACAATAGTCACACATTGTCAACCATAGACAGTCAACCATCATCAACTATGATCTCCATGGTTGACTATGATTGACCATAGTTAACTATGGTCACCATGGTCAACCATAGTTGATTCTATTCAACATGGTTCACCTACATCAACCATGGTCAGTCATGTTGAACCACGAGAAACATAGGTCAACCATGGTCAACATGGTTAAACATTGTTAATATCATCAAATATGGTCAACCTAGGTCACCATGGTAAAACATGGGCAGCAATAGCCTTCATTATCAATATAGACAACCATAATCTATCATAGAAAACTATGGTCAAAATAGTCAAACCATATTCACACATGTTGAACTTGGTTAAGCCATGTGACAAACCTCACAATGTGACAAACATTGTTGCATTGTGACAACTATTATCGCAATGTTACATTACATTGTAATTTATCCAACGTCACAATATGACATTACAAAATTAGTTAACCACATTTACTAATGTGGTTGACTATGTTCGAAAATGCTTGACTATGTTTGACACTCAAGACTCTTTAACTTCAGTCAAACAAAATCCTCTATTAATATTATTAATTAATATTAATATTCAAACATAGTCAAATGAAGTTAAATTTTAAAAACCATGTTTAAATGTTATTTATTACTATTAACAATCTAACATGTTGTGATGTCAAAATGATACATAATTCTATCCAGTGCCGCAATGTGACAAATATTGTGGCAATGTTACATTACATTACAATTTCTCCAACGTTGCAATGCGACATTACAAAATTATTAAACCATATTTATGTCTAATGTGGTTGTGCTATGGTTTATAACATTTGAGTTTATAATATTGGTTTTTATAATATAGGGTTTATATTATTTGGGTTTATAATATTAGGGTTTAATATATAGGGTTTATAATACATAGAGTTTTTAATAATGGGGTTTATAATATTGAGTTTAATATTAAGATTTATAATATTGAGTGTTTAATATATGTGGTTTAGTATATTTGGTTTATAATATTAGGGTTTAATATATACGGTTATAATATATTGGATTTACAATATTAAGTTTTTAATATTAGAGTTTATAATATTGGGTTTAATACTAGGGTTTATAATTTTCAAACAAAGTTAACCTTTATAGTTGATGTTTAAATAGTTGGCCATGGTTTAATATTGTTGATTAATATTAATAATCAAACATGTTGTAATGCCGAAATGGTACATAAATAAATGTTACATTGGGGCAATGTAACATTACATTACAATTTCTCCAATGTTGTAATGTGACATTACAAAATCATTCAACCGCATTTACTAATGTAATTGTGCATGTGATTGATATACGTTAATCGATGTATATCAAACACATTTACTAATGTGGTTGTGCTAGGGTTTATAAAATTTGGGTTTTTATATTGTGTTTATAATATATAGGGTTTTTTATATTGGGGTTTATAGAATTGAGTTTAATATTAGGGTTTATAATATTAGGTGTTTAATAAATAAGCCTTAATATATTTGGTTTATAATATTAGGATTTAATATATAGGGTTTATAATATACATGTTGTGGCATCAAAATGGTACATAAATCTATCCAGCATCGCAATGCGACACTACGAAATTATTCAACCACATTTACTATTGTGATTGTTCATGTGTTTGATCTACACTGATCAATCTATATCAACCCATTAACTAATATACTTGTGTTAGGTTTGTAAAATTTGGATTTATAACACTGATTTATAATATTAGGGTTTATAATATTGGGTGTAATATTAGGTTTATAATATTGGGTTTAACATTTTAATATTTAGTTTATAATATAGGGTTGATAATATCTTGTTCATAATATACATGTTGTGACATTGAAATGGTACATAAATTTATCTCACAAAGTGGTAGTTTTGCATTACATTGCAATTTATCTAACGTCTCAATGCGACATTACAAAATTATTCAACCACATCTACTAATGTGGTTGTGCGTTTGCTTGATATATGTCTGTCGATGCAACACATTAACTAATGTTGTTGTGCTAGGATTTATAACATTGGGGTTTATAATATTAGGGTTTTTAATATTGGGGTTTATAATATTAGGTTTAATATTAGGATTTATAATATTAGAACTATAGGGTGTTTAATATATCTAGGGCTTAATATATGTTTTATAATATTATGATTTAATATATAGGGCTTCTAATATTAAGATTTAATATATAAGGTTTACAATATTGGATTTAAGATTATGTTTTATAATATTGAGTTTTTAATATTATGGTTTATCATATTGGGTTTATAATATAGGGTCTTAATTATTAGGATTTATGATATTACGATTTATATTAGGGTTTAATATACAGGGTTTCTAATATATGGTGGATCATTCATGACATTTTAACAATATTAATGATATTAATATTAATATATACACATATGGATTAACAATATTAATGATAATATTAGTTATATTTAACATTATCATATACTCTAGGTTTCAATGTTAAATGAAAGTTACCCACTTAGTTGAATACTTAACTTATGCTTACTTATATAATTATTATAATTATATATTAATTAATATTAATGTTAGTATTAATATTAAATCCATATCATAGACCTAATAATTATTAATGTGGTTGATATATGTTTATGAGTGTGTATCAACCACATTTACTAATGTGGTTGTGCATGTGTTTGATATATGCCCATCGAGGTACATCAACCACATTTATTAATGTGGTTGTGCTAGTTTCACCCTTTTCATTTAAAATTTCTACCACATCCTCAACTATCACATGCATAATACAATACCAAAACCATATCCTCAGTGATCTCCCACTTCCTCCACTGCCTTATGCATAGAACAATATCATAATAAAAAAAATATTTCACATTTATGATTTTTTTTTTAAATGTAAAATAAAAATCATTAAAAATGCATCACTATTATCCAGTTTTCATTTAACAACAAAGGAGATGTGAAATTCAGGCTTGTTGAAGACTTCTCCCATACACAATTTCCAAATTCCAGATACAACAATGTTGACGATTTGGGGTGCATCTAACTGCCATCATCCAATGTAATATATGGACATGGAAAAGGTGTTACAAATATGTGGTGATCAGTGCGTATCCAAGGTTGCAGTTACTAGAAAGCAAATATTTTGTGGGTCATGTCACATGTGTAGCCTATTGGGAATTTGGAACTCACTCATTGATTGTGGGCACTAAGGCACATGAAATTGAAGTCTTCATTACATTTCAAGAAAACTTAAAATTGCCCATAAAATTATATTCCATATCAATGAAATTAAAAAAAACTAAATTATTTGTCAATTTTGAAATACAATTTCTTTTTTAATGGAACAATGAGGAAACTTTTCATAATATATTTTATTTTAATATGTGTGTGTGTGTGTGTCTTATTTTTCTATATAACATAACAATATAAAAGAAAGAAAAAGAAATGTTAGTAATTTCCCCATATCATGATAGCTCATGAAAAAAATATTACCATTTTATACAATAAAATCATATTGTTATGGAGCTCATGAGTACATGTATCACTTATTTATTGAAATTACATCTTAGTAGTGGGCATTGAAGATCAAAATCTTTGGTTGTGGTGACTTTTCTTACTACTCATAGAGGAGAAACAATTCCAATTAGTATCAATTCTTGATTGTCTTGCTACAAAGATTTATAAAACAATACATACCAATGTGTGGATCTTCTTTCTACCTATTCCACTTGCTATTATTTATTTTCTTCTTTGCTTGCTTGCATTTACTGTTTGTTCTGCTTGATTGGATTTATGAATACCTACCTAATATGAAGACTTGACCCTGAGCACTAGTGATCAAAGTCGATTTAACTTAGGTTTGATTCCTTATTACAAAAATTCATAGTTATATATGTATTACTCAATTTAAACATTCATTTTGTTGACAAAAAATAATGTTATTTAACTTGGAACATGTGCACCAATCATTATGACTACAATTCTTATGGAAAAATAATTTAGAGGAGAAACAATTCCAGTTAGTATCAATTCCCGATTCTCTTGTTGCAAGGATTTATAAAACAATACACACCAATGTGTGGATCTTCTTCCTACCTACTCCACTTGCTTGTATTTATTTTCTTCTTTGTTCGCTTGCATTTACTGTTTGTTCTGCTTGATTGGATTTATAATAGTACCTTCATGTCTTCTTTATACCTACCTAATATGAAGACCTAACCCTAAGCACTAGCAATCAAAATCGATTTAGCTCAAGTGTGATTCCTTATTACAAAAATTCATAGTTATATAAATATTATTCAGTTTAAACATTCATTTTTGTTGACAAAAAATAATGTTATTTAACTTGGAACATGTGCACAAATCATTATGTTTCTAATTCTTATGGAAAAATATTTTAGAGGAGAAACAATTCCAATTAGTATCACTTCTTGATTCTTTTGCTGCAAGGATTTATAAAACAATACATAACAATGTGTGGATCTTCTTTCTACCTATTCCACTTGCTTGTATTTATTTTCTTCTTTGCTTGTTTTCATTTATTGTTTGTTTTCCTTGATTGGATTTATGAATAGTATCTTCATGTCTTCTTTATACCTACCTAATATAAAGACTTGACTTGAGCACTAGTGACAAAATCAATTTAACTCGGGTTTGATTCCTTATTACAAAAATTCATAATTATATAAGTGTTACTCAATTTAAACATTCATTTTTGTTGACAAAAAATAATGTTATTTAACTTGGAACATATGCACCAATCATTATGCTTATAATTCTTAATGAAAATTATTTTAGTAAATTATAATTATATATATAATGGAAATTAAGTTGTTGGAAATTTTAAACATTTTTTTTGACCTTATAATAACATCAATAAAATAATACTATTTTTTTATTTTTTTTTAACTCATTGCAATTGTGTGACTAATTACAAGTTATAAAAAAATTTAAAAATTAAAAATTAAAAAAAAATCATTTTTATTATATTTTAAAAAAAAATTATTATATTTTAAAAATTACTGCAAAAAATAAAAAGTAAAAAGTAAATATTCTTATTGAATTTTCTACATATAATTCTTATACAAACTATAAATAAACGATATTATTAAATTTCTTCCCTATGATATTTATATAAACAAACAATGGTATTAGTAATATAAATAAACGGTCTTATTAAATTTATCTATATGATATTTATATAAACTGTGATATTCAATGTTGTGCATGTATATTTGTTAAGTGTATTTGGAGTTGTAGTCTGAAAATCAAAATTCCCCTTTACAATATGCATAAATTGACATAACCAAAATATGTATAGAAATTTAAATTTTTATTTATTTATGAAAAACAATTTGCTTTAAGTTATTAATATAGAAAATGAATTATTTTTAGTGTGATTTTTTGAATTTTCTGGTGTTGAAATCTGGTGGAAAAGTTGAAGTGAAATTTTGATTTATGTTATTTAAATTAGTTTTTTGACTGTATATATGGATTCAGCACCCTCAAAAACCTTAGGGCACTTCCATTATGTAAAGATTACCTATCAAACTTGTAATTTCAATAAATTCCTGACAGATTGTGGAAAAATTAAACTAGAAAACCCACCAAAAACACTTCCAAAAAATAACACTAAAAACAACTAATATAAAAAGACTAAAACAAATAACCCTTCTTTATATTTAATCCTTGATTTACCATGTACACGTCAGCTTTCCCTACGTGTTTTCTTCTAGATTCTAAAACAAAATAGTGCAATACAGGTGGTAACGACAAAGTCTCAAAGCATTTTGCATTTAATCGCTTGTTTTCTTAAAATGCAACATAAAGAACATGGAGGAAGGATTTACTTTTGTTTTCATTTTATATTAACTTTTGCATTTAACCGCTTGTTTTCTTAAACTGCAGAACAAAGAACAGGAGACCAAGTATTTACTTTTTGTTTTCATTATAGGTTTCCACTTTAGAATCGGATTCTAAAGCATTATGATATGTAGTTAAAGTATGAGGTTGTTTGTTGCCATGATAGTCAACAACCCACCAAGTAATTCTAAGCAATAATATATTCGCTGACCATTCCTAATGCAAGTTCAAAAGATAAGATTGACGTGCACTCGACAAATTCTTTGAGCCGTAGTTTATCCCTTAAATTTTTTATAAGGTTTTTTAATATTTTTTTAGTTAAAATTGTTTAGAATTTTGTGAAAATTTATTAGAATTATAAGTTTTAGTTGTAAATTTTGTAATTTGAATTTTTCATGAATTTTCAGCCATATTTTCCATATATATATATATAAATGAATAAAAACCATTGAACTTTGAACAAACCTCAAGGAATGTAGATTTGATCAACTTGCTAAAAAATATACATCAAATTCCGGTGCAAAAATTCCAAAAAGTCCTTTTATGGACGCAGGGTTGGAATTTGAAAACAGGTCTATACGTTAGTTTTCACACTTTCCTAACTGGTCTTAATCATTTTTAGGAAGGATTTTGACGGTTTTGTTAATTGTATTTCGTGAGCAAATTGCGTCTCAAATGCTATTGCTGATTATTATTACCCATAGTCTAACAAGACTACACATTTATCTGGAAAACAATGAAAATTCCAACAATTTTAGAATATGGAATACACATTTATCTGGAAAACAATGAAAATTCCAACACAATTTTAGAATATGGAATATTTGAGCAGTGCAACTTGAAATGGTAAAACAGTGGGAATATTCATGGAATCCAGGTTATACTTTTACCGTGTGCCGGGGCTACGGGGTTTGTTCATGGGTTGGGTTAGATTAGGTTGGGCAGTTGAATAAGTATAGGTATAGGGTTTCCCTTTTCCAGTTTGCAGGGCGCATCAACAACATCCTCCACATTTCATTACGCACACTGAGAGGAAGGATCGGATGCCCAGGAGTCAATTTGTCCAGTGGTTTTTCACATTACTGGCGAACGTGTAACCATCCAGCAATGGTGGGGTTGTATATCCAGAAACACCCTCTGCTTTCGCAATCATTGAGGCATTTATATAACCTATGTCGGGTTTCCGTTACCCATAGAAATAACGAGCAGAGAGGATGTTCGAAGGTTCCTCCATTATTTCGGGCACTTGAGTTGCATATGTCTCAGGGGGTCCACATCCGCATCCTTGCTTAATTGCCTTCGGTTTGCTTTGCATCTACTGCTCTTCACTGAGATGAATCTAACTGTTCTCGGTGATAGGATTATAAGAAAGATTATCATATTTGGTGGGATAATTTAATATCAACAAAACTATATAGGTTAAAATTTATGAATGAAAAAATAATAATGATAATATGCAGTATATATGTTAAATATTGAAATTATTTTAAAATACAAAGTGAAAATTTTATATTGAAATTATTTTAAAAAATAAAGTGAAAATTTTAATATTTATGAAGTTAAGTTGTTTAATAATTGAGACATGTAGTAAGATAGGTAGTAAGTTCTATATATTAAGTTTTTTTTATGGGATGCTTTGTATAATAAGAGCTATATAGTAGTTAGTACATGTAGCTTAGCTTAGATATAATTTAATTAAACTAAAAAATAATAGACATAAAGATTTCTTAGCAAAAATAAAACAACAAATTAAACACTCTATTAAGAAATGTTTATAACTAATATTGTTTATATTAACTTATATACACTTTAATCTGTGTGTTTATTTTTTTTATTTTTATTTTTGTGTTTTATTTTTTATTAATGTATATAATTTTTTATAATTAAATTTATTGAAATATGTTTTTAATATAATAATAAGTCATCTTAAATAGAAAATATGGAGAAAAAAATCGAAATAAAAAACTTAAATAAAAAGGAAATAAAATTAAAAACAAAAAATTAGTAACTAATAGAAATGGAAGTTACTAAACAACCCATAATAAGACATCAACCAATCTGATGAGCACGAGTATTGCACCAAGAATGTTGCAACTCCTGGGGCTACCAACTTTACTTCAACAACTCGAGCTTCATACAAACTTGGACGTGACAGTGCTATATACACAAGTAGGTGTAATGGGTCCACTCTTTGTCACTGCTGAGCTGGGCGATAGACCACTAGGTTTTCTCAAACCAGACTTTTATTGATTTAGAAGAAGTTTGATTACCAATTGAGAAAGGGGAATTTTACCCTAATTGAGAGGATTGAAATGCTATCTATTGCAGTGATGAAGGACCGGAATAAATGCCTAAAGCACACAACTCATCTAGCTATTTGTTAAAACACCTTGCTTCAGAAGAATCCTAATTTAACACTTGTGAAATCCTAACTAACCTAAGCATGAAATATGATTTAATCAAACACTTCACTGTTGTGCAAATGAATAAGCATAACAACATTTTTCTTTTTGTCTTTTTGTGAAAACATGAATGCTAATCCTTCTTGATTGCATGGCAAGTGGGATAGGTGGGGAGAGAGATGGTTGCGATGGGTCAAATGGCTTGGGAAGCAAGCATGGATCTTCTCCTAGCTTTCGTGATGCATTTCTCACAAATCAGGCTCAAAACATGCCACTACAGGTTATCCTACAAGATGTCCTAATTCACCTATAGGATCCCCTGTTTTCCTACAGGAACATGCCGAAAGCATAAGGAGTGATTTGGACAGTGGTATGGAGCTTAGGGAAGGTGAATGATGGAAGGAATAATGCAGGGGAGTGGTTGGAACTCACTCAGAATTCAAATCGAAGCTTTATGATGGTTGGATTTGCTCAACAAGCATGGCAAGTTGTCCTTGTGAAATGATAACTCGGATTGTGAACTTAGTGGCCTTTGGCGATCATGGGTGGGTATGATTTGGCTGAGGTTGATGATATGAGGTCTTCCTGCAATATACACATCATTGTTGGCATTTATCCATAAATCATTTCAAAACAAGAAAGGTTTACGACGACATAGGAAAACAAAATTTCATCATTTATTTGCCTAGTTCATACATGGAAATTCTTGAAGCCTAGTATGAAAGCACCATGAAATCTAATACAAAGATTAAGATATCATAAATGACAACTGCAACCTATCTTCTAAAACTGAAAGATGCTGACCTAATTAGCACAAAGACCCTAAATTTCATAAGAAACCAGAATTCTGTCTTTTTGGGCTGAATAGGAGTTTTTCCTCAAACCATGGTCCCTGAAGGGAGAAAGGAGGTAAGATCCACCTGTTATCAGCTTTTTTTATTATTTCCTTATCTCTCTAATGCTATTGTTAAAATTATGCACAAATGGAAGAAAACTAATCAAATTCACCAATACTTGCAATGTAACAATGCCAAAATCAATTCAACAAGTAATCTATGAAATAACCTAAGCATACAAGTACAGTAAGAGGAACCTCTGTTGCTAGGGTTGGGCCCTAACCCAAGAGCTTCAGCCCTCTGAGTCAACTCAGTGCTGGATCAAGGGAATGCTAATTTTCATTAACATATCAAAAAATGCATAACGATGTTTTGTCACAATCCTTCAACTCGAAAGTGCTTAGCTATATGGTATAAAAAATGCGAATCCTAATGAGGCTCTAGGCCTTCTTATTTATAAAACTGAAGTTTCCAACAACTTCCTTAAATCTAGGGAGGCTTGGCTCCCAATCTTAGGATTAACTGGTTCTTAACTATCACTGGCTCGGCTGCCAATGATCCTCATGACTCAGTTGCCTGCAACTCCGAGCTGTTGTGATTTGATTGAGGGATCTTTGAATGCGTGAAGATTTAATGCGGGAGATCCCTCTCCTATAATCTCTCCTTCTTGTCTCATTCGAGTTCCTACACCTTAATTAGCCATAATTTGCTCCCAAAAACCTGCAATTAATGCACATTAGACCACTAGACATAACATCTTACTTTTACTCATCTCATTAAGCAAAATATAATTAAAAATATGTAAATAATTATGAGGAGAGTTGATTTTAGTAAGCTTGGAGGTGTATTAAGGTCCATATATTTTACCCAATGATGAGCCTCATCACAATCACCTTACAAATAAATAGATTTAAATAATAATAATAAATTATTTCCCAATGTTAAACTATGGATAAGTGACATACATTTTTGGTCAAAGAGAAACTAATGCACAATCAAAGCAAAACTGAATGCCTAATACCATGCCTGCGGCATGCATAATAAGTGTGTAGTACTTCATACTAATTTGAAAATTGGTATTTCACTGATGGATAATAAGAAATAGTGTTTTAATACTAGTAAGTTAAGTGAGAAAGTAAGCTAAGAAGGGATGGAAGAGAGAACAAAAGAAAAGGTATTTGTAACTTGTTCTCTTTAATGGATCAACCAAATCTAAAAAGAAGAGGACTTGGTCTAACTCAAATGTTTTTGCACACAAAACAAGTAAAAAATATCTTCCCTACTCTAGAATAACAGACCATATAACTACTCATGAAATAACCCTTTTAGATCTACTTATTCAATAAAAATGGCATTAAACCAAACCAAGTAAAGTGGGGTAAGAAAGTAGAGACTTTTATGAAAAAGAAGAAGTAGAATGATAGATAGAATGCCTTGTTATGGCGAGATGGCTCTAAGTTATTTCTCTTTAGGGTTTGTTCCTTTAAATGTTTCCTTTAATATGATGGTTGTCAATAGTGTTAACAATCCTCTTGAATCTCCATAAGAAAATTGGGCAAATAGATAAAAATGCAAATTAGGCACTCCTTTGCATGAATAGAAACATGTTCAAGATTAAGTGAAAGCTCTCAAACCAAATCCAAAATCTATTAATCCTATTTGAAGGTGGTCTTTTTATAATTTTCTTTGCCCTTCTAGAGTCTTTACATGAAGAATAGGTCCACATTCTAGAGTTTTCCTAAAATATGCATGGTTTGGGTTCCTCACAAGTGATCAATATCGACCAAATCAACTCAAAATCAAAATGTGATATAAGTCTTGACTTGTCAAGAGGGGCGTCACTTGAAATAGCCCAATATAAGAGCCAACAATGTTGGAAATAGGCCAATATGGGCATTATTGTATTTAATCATGAAAGTACAATAATTTCTAGAGTTAAGGGATATCTTGGCACCTCCATACTAACTAAACCATATAAGAATGCACTTTGAGGTACTACAACAAAACAGGCAATTTGCGCCAAATTTAGCACCAGATTTCAGTGCATTTTTTTCTCAATTGTGATGAGTAGCCTGGCGCTAAATCTAGCTCTATTGTACAATTTTTAAAGCGTCATTTTTTGTGCCAAATTTTGCATATTTTTTTTACGCCAAATTTTGCATCATAATTTGCACCAAGATTTTCATTTGGTTTCCCAACAAGTTTTGTGTGCTTTTTTGCATCAATATTTTCTTCATGTTTTGTGCCATTCTTCGCTTCTAGTTTTGTATCGTAATTTGCATTGAGTATTACACTATCTTTTGCATCTTATTTAGTGCCTTTTTTTGCATCCAGTTTGTGCCAGTTTTTGCATCTAGTCTTGTGCCATTTTTTGCTTCTAATATTGTACTTATTTTTACATCTGTTTTTGTGCCTTTTTTTTCACCATTTTTTGCATCCAATTTTGCACCATATGTTGAATCTTATTTAGTGGCAATTTTTTCATCCATTTTTGCCCCATTTTTTGCATCCACTTTTGTGTTTTATTTGTCTCCCTTTTTTGCATCATTTGTTGCATCCAATTAAGCATGATTTTTAACACTATTTCTTGCATCCAATTTTGCATCCTTTTGAGCATCTAAATTTGCATCCTATGTTAAACCATGTGTTGCATCCACCTTTACATCCCATTTTGTGTCTAATGTTACGTTCAATTTTGAGCCATTTTTTTCGTCTACTTTCGCATTTGTTTTTGCACCAAGTTTTGAATAATTTGTTTCTCCTCACTTTGCATCCAATGTTGCATCCAAATTTGAGCCATTTTTATGCCCATATTTGCACCATTTTTCTAGTTTTGTGTCCAATTTTGCACCATTTATTATTTCCAATTTTGCATCGTTTTTGGTGTCTAATTTTGCATCCTTTTTGGCATGCAAATTTGCATCCTTTTTTTTGCCACATTTTGTGTCCACATTTGCATCTCATTTTGTACCTAGATTTTAGTTTGAGTTTTCATCTAGTTATGTATCATTTTTGGCATCCTTGGTTTCACTCTTTTTTAGTCCCATTTTGCATCTTGTTTTGTGTCTTTTCTTACATCCTTTTTGCACCCAATTTTGCATCCTAATTTTACACCATTCTTTGCATTCTCATTTTGGTGTCAATTTTTGCATCCTTGTTTGTGCCCAATTTGGTATCCTTTTTTGTGCCCTATTTTGTTCCCTTCTTTGTGTCTAATGTTGCACATTTTTTAATTCTACTTTAAAACCCTTTTTGTGTCATTGTTTGCATCTTGTTTTGATGGCTAGTTTAACATCAAATTCTACACCCAATTTTTCATCCATGGTTATATCTACTTTTCGCTTCTTGTTTAGAGTTTTACTTTTATTTCCATTTATGACCCCCTTTATGGGTTCATTTTACTAATTTCAATTACATAGTGAAATATATTACAGTTTCTAAATATCATTTTGCTGTAGGATTTAATGCACGGTTAGATGAACATAAAACCCTCTCAGTTTATCCCAGAAACCTAGGACAAACCGATTAAGAGAAAGGTTGTTCTAAGGCTCAGGATTCTTAGTAGATCAAGATGTAGAGTATAGATTAAGAAAAAGAGAAGGAATTCCTGTGAGTCCTCGCATGCAGGTCTTGTTGGAGTTTTTAGTGTAGCTGGGAAGCACTCCTAGCTAGCTCCAAAGATTGGTCCTACACATAAAAAAAAGGGCAAAGCAATCTTCACAGCATAATATCTTGATAATCAAAACTATCAGAAACATATAAATATTACTAAATAAATAATATAAACCAAATCCCATGCATTCATTAGTTAAATATAATAAGTAAAGAATGAATAGTAGCATATGGAAGGAAGAAGAACTGATCTATATTAATAAAGGAGTTGGACGAAAGTTACAACCATTAGATGTAGTTGCAGCAACACCTCCCCCAATGCCTAGCTCCAAAACTCTCCCTCTCAAGATAGATCTCAACAACGTGACAATACAAGAATTCCCATCCTTTTCTCAATGGTCGAGCCTCCAATATATAGGAAAGTGAAGGCTATGGAGATTTCCCAAATTCCTCATTAGTTCAATTTCAGTAAAAGATTTTGGGTGAATAATGTTTCCTCAAATAAAAATGGCCTTTTCCACTTTTTAGATGCTTCTATTCTTAGGAAAAAGCTTCCCCGTGCTTTATGGCTATTTCCCACTTTTGTATGCTTTTCGTTTTTAGGAAAAAGCTAAAGATGAGGATAAAGAGATCACATTCCACTATATCAGTTTCCGAAAGTGAACAAGAGTGTCAAATTCTAGTTAACTCGAGTTTTTTTCCTTGTGATTGAGTGAGAATTTTGGTAACAAAAGTTACATGAAGGGGACAACTTGTTATAGACTAGGATAATGTGGTTCTCATGGTACATAACTTGTATTATGGTCTTATATAGTCTAATAGAAAGAGGTATTTCAACCAACAACATATTATTCTCCTCCAAGATGATGAGGAGGTATTTTCATGTATAACACATTTAAGAAGATATCACAATTCAAATTGATAACTTAATATTTGTAAACCAATTTAAGGGTAATTGACAACATTCATAAAAAAGATAGCAGTATCCTCATATATAACAATTCCCCATCAAAAAATCATTAACAATTTTAAATATACATATATGACTACTAAATCAACACTTATCGCATATATCATTCTTCCAAGGTAAATTCACAACATTGCATCTAAAAACAGTAATATCATCATACATAATGATTCTCCATCAAAAAGCATTGACAATTTTCAACACATATATAAAGTAACAAGATAATACTAATAATATCCTCATCATCTTTAATCCAATCGACTAAGATTCAAATGTGTTATTATCAGATTAAAATCTTTCGTGAACACCATTATTCTAAGGTAAATTCACAACTTCCATAAAAAAATAGTAATATCATCATACATAATAATTCTCCATCAAAATAATGTTGATAATTGTCAATATATACATAAAATAACAAGATAAAAATGATAATATCATCATCATATTTAATCAAATCAACTAAAAGTTAATGTATGATTACCAAATAAAAATGTTTTATAGATATCATTATTCTAAGGTAAATTCACAACATCCATAAAAAAAACTAGGAATCTCGTCATAGACAATAATTCTTCATAAAAAAAATGTAAACAATTTTCAACATACTCATAAGGTAACAAGATAGTATCGATAATATCATCATCATTATTAGAATCAACTAAAATTCAAATGTATGATTAGCATATTAAGTCATCCCAACTAAATATCAAACATAACGCATGGCTAGCTTGCACCACAAAAATCATAGTCAAGATCATCCTCATGATCATTTCCATGATCATCATCTTGACCATCCTGAGAATATCATCCACATAATCATCACCAACACCATCGCCATCCTCATCATCATTGTCTTTGATATATGATGTAATCTAAACATAGTTTGTATCATCATCTCTGTGGTCATTACCTGTAGCATTCTAGAAAAAAAAATCAATATTACATGTTAGTACTAATTCTATGGCACAATGCATATTTTTTGTTACAATCCTAACCATAAAATTAGGTAGGACATAATAAAATTTAATAGTACTAAAAAATAAAATGAAAATATGGTTTAAGATATATTGGAGATCCAACTAAGATTACACTTGTAATTCACATTAAGTAGTAGAAGCATTTTTTAATGCATATGAAGTAGGTACCCATTTGTTCTTCATATTATATTTTGAATGTTTCTTATGATTTCCATCCATGATTGGTAAATTAAGACTTACTGGAAGTTTTATTTCAAATTACAGTTGTAATTCAGATTAGAAATAGAAGAAATTTTAACAAAAAAAGAATGTCACATCAAAACGTAAATTGTTTTTAATGAAAAATAAGTTGCATACAATATGAATGTCACATGAAATATTGAGTTGTTTTTAATGCATGTACTTTTCTCTATGATAAATTGGATCCTAATGTTCATTCAAGAACAAATTCTCACAAATAATTACTTCATTTTATCCATTATCACACTTAATCCATTATACCTAGTGACGACAATGATTCTGTTCAAATTGCTTTGAACTCCCTAAATATAATGTAAAAGAGAAAACTCCACGACCATGACCACGACCACGACCACGACCGCAACCCCCTCCCTTGCCTCATTCACTATTAGAGACATTGAACTTGGAGTTATGACCGCGATAGCAACCCTCCCTTGCCTTGTGTCCACCATGAGAGGCATTGAACTTGGAATTAAGAGTACTCATGTTTTCTTTGTTCTAATTAATCTCCAAGGAATCAAAACTTGATAAATATATCAAAGACTCCATCAAGGAATAGATACATCACAGGCAAAGCTCAATAGGCTTTGCCAAAAGAGTGAAATAACACTTATCTTTGTTTTATGAAATAACTCGAGTGAGTGGAATGAATGGTGGGAAACACTTACCAGGGAAAGGAAGATTTTTGGTTCGTCCTTGTTTCTATTATTATTTTTGCTTCTTAGAAAGGAGGGAAGTGTTTAAAAAAATTCTAAAATTTATTTTAAAAAAAAATTGCTTATGTTTTAGTTTTTTTTTAATATATATTTAGTTTCAGAATTTTTTTATTTTCTAAAAAAATATATTTTTTTTTGGTATTTTTTTTATAACAAAAATTATATTTTGTTTTTATAAAAATGGATTTTAAACATTCCATTCATGCTAAATTTGTGATTTTATGATAGAAGTTTAAATTATATATAAAAAAGTAACTTAATGCCATGTGTTGTGTCACTGAGATGGGTATTATACATCTCTTCCTTGCTAAGTTATAGAATGTGCTTGGGTTTTCTTAATGCAGTAAATTTAATATGCTCTTCATTATATCTTGAGATGTTCAACTTGCACCTAATAAAACAATAAAGTTAAAATAGGTGTGCATTTATCCTTTGTAGATCTTTGTCCCCATTAATCTTGGTCTTAATAGATTAATTGTCTTATGGTGGCCTTGAGTGGTCACTCCCATTAGTTGCCTGTTTTTTAGTGTTCTGTTAGTGAGATTTCTTAAGCTTGATAACATGTTATTTAATTTATGAAAATGTGTTATTTTCCATATTATTGTTAAATATTAATATTAAATATGTTGGTTTTGAGCATGGTTTAGCAAAAGGTTTCCAAAAGGTTTATATATTGTATTTTATAATGTAATTATTCATTACTTGATGAAATTGTTTTGGATATTTTTTTTTTAATGATTCATTGATTGATGAAATTGTTATGGATAATTTTTTTAGTATATTAACTTGTATGTGATAAAGTCAAAAGTTACCTCTTTTTGAGATTTTCATTGGTCAATTTCCCTTAAGGCCATCAAGTGCACCATTCGGTCCTAGGTTAAGGAAATATAGGAGTCATGAAGTGGCATTGTCCAAGCACTTAAATCTTGAAACATGCTTTTTTAGTCACATCATACTTCCTTTCTGTGTAAATTATCCATGAAAATAGTCTCATGGAACATGAGGGGCCTCAATAGTAAAGGAAAACAAAGACTCCTAAAAGAAAAATGGTACGCAAAGCACCCATCAATAATGTTGATATAAGAAACAAAAATATTAAGTGAGGTTATACCTCATATAATTAGCAAATGGGGGAGGAATTGCCAAGTAATAGTGATTGATGCTTAGAGATACTTGGGTGGAATGGTTATTATTTGGAATGATTAGGGCATCAAGGTTACCAATATATTTACCCCTTTTCGCATTATGCCAATACAATTTTCGTTAATTGACATCGAGAACTACTACCATGTATCCAATGTCTATGACTCCAATATCGCCAATGGAAAAACTCTCTTTCTCAATTCTATTTCCAGCACAAGTAATTTATACTCCCCATCTCCATGGATTATTGGGAGTGACTTCAATATTATCAAGTGTCTCGAGGAAAAGAAAGGATGAATCACAATGTTTACCAAGAGATTTTGTAAGCTATACCATCAAAGCCCTAAAGTAGTCTCCATTAAAGTTCTCAAGCAATGAGTCTCCAACCCACACATGTGGATCAATGAGATGTAATACATGTGTGTGTGGTGACTAACTTAATACACTGTTCTAATAACTCCACAAACTTAAGTATTTCACTCCATCACATAAATTGACCGTAGTGTGACATAAGTAAACCAAGAGTAGACATGAAACCCTTAGGCAACAAACATTCCCTAGATCCTCAATTAGGTGCTTAAATGATGAAGTGAAAATGCAAGGGGAAAAGAGGACTTCATGATTTAACCATCACAAACATGTGATCAAGTGTGACTAGGAGTGTATATATTCATATGTTTTCCAAAGAGGGAGTGAATACATGAGTTACCATTCATTGGGCCTTATTTTTATTTATTTTTCTTTTTCTTATATATAGGACTTAGGGAATAAGGTTTTAATAAGGCTGGCACAACTCACAGATATAAAATTTACATGAATTTTCACTTCAACCTTAGAGTTTAGACTTTTTCACTTTTTCAACCTTAGAGTTTTCACTTTTTCATTTTCTTTCGTCACAAATGACAAAAGGGGAAATATTTTACCACAAATCTATGATGCTTAATCATAAAGGCTTCGTGCGATGAAAACAAATTAATGATGTTATTCTCTATGAAAATGATGGGTATTATTGGGAAAAGCTTATGCTTGTGGATGTCTCCTCCCTGGTCGAGAGGGAGTGAGGGTGGACACCATATTTTCCATGTGTCATGTACCATGGCCAAGATTAACAATTGTAAGCCTAGTAAAGACACCATTAGGGAGAATAATGGATTGGATAAACATCTGGGATCAATATTCTTTGAGAATTTGTACTTTGACTAGGACTAACCTTCATAAGTTAAGTACAATAATCCAAGATAAGAATAGTCATGACAGTGGATTAGGAAATGATCATGTGAGGATATACCTGGTGAACATCCTGGTGGGGTAAGTTCTTAGAGAGGCAGTGGTGTCCAAATTTATGCCTCCCAACATTATGCTCTGATCTAATGGAGAGATAGAACTTGTTAGTCAAGGCCTTGATATTTTGACAATGTTGGCTATGATGATGTAAATCATCGTTGATTCTTATCAATCCGGATCCCTTCTTATATGAATATTTCAACTTGAGAGTACTTTTTTGTCTCATTATGAGTACCTCCCTAGTTTAGAGGGAGTGTCATCATCTTGATTATCTTCGTCATCACCACCATCATTGTCATCATTATTGTCATCATTGCATTATCGTCATAATCACCATTCATTTTGCCATCATCACCATCATCATCATCATTATGGAAATTGTCGTTAATTGTCCATAATTATAGGTGTCATAAGAAATATCATCAACCCAAAAAGTGTTACGAATGCTCAAAAAGGGTTGTTAGGACACATGATATATGCAAGAGAAATAACAACTTTATTTTTGAGAGATGATCAATGATCATCATCGTCACTACCATTATCATCATCATTATAATTTTCATCATCCCCATCATCATAATTTTTTGAAAAGTGTGCAACAAGAAATGCTTGTTGAGAATGCAACAAGATGATGGAGCTTAGTGGAAAGGAGTCGCCTTCACTAAGTGGGCCCGCAGGCAAATTATGGCGCAAGTTCTATTTTTGATCCCAGTAGGGATGATCACAGTATGAGTGATCACAGTGTGGGTGATCACAGTGTGGGTGACCACAGTGTGGGTGACCACAGTGTGAGTGATCATAGTGTGGGTGACCACAGTGTGAGTGATCATAGTGTGAGTGATCAAAGTCTATTTTTAGATTGGCTGTCAAAAATAGAAAAGTCAAATATTATTGTCTCATAATAATATTTGGACTATAAACTTGATCTTATTCTCTTGGAGCACTTCAGGATGAGCTACGGATGTGGTACATGCAGATCCCAAAGGGAAATACGTGGTTACTTATGGGATGACTAATATTTGCATGCAGGACTTCAGTTAGAACTCAAGTGAGTTGAGTTTAGTGGACTGGAGGTGCAATTGATGGAGTTGTGTTCAGTTTAGCTTTGTTAAACTGGTTGTATTTAGTCTAATTGATTAATAGACTAGAGATGAGTTGGGTGAATTAGTTATTAACTAATTCACAAGTTATTAACTCATAATGCAACTATAGAATACATCAGTTAACTCAGTTGCATGTCAGTGCATGTTCAATTCAGCAGGGACAGGTGTTAGAGGATCAGATTTCTATCAGTTGTGACTATAGATGTGCATGATGATTTGCACAATCAGAGGGATTGAGTATGCCAATGAATTGGCCAATATCAAGAATTGTAGCTTGTGCTCACGTCCAACAGAGTGTGAGTGATTATTTGCAGGTCAAATACGAGTTTGGTAAGTCATTCTCATCAATTCTTAAGCTGTGGAGGCAGGCAAGCAGTGGAATAGATTTGGAGATCAGATCTGAGCTATATTGTGTGTAACAGGTGGAGCTGGTACTGGATTTCTTGTGATAAGCATTTTACTTTGTAATGTTACATGATTCAATCATTAATATACAGATAGTGTGGGGTTTTTAGCGAGATGCTTTCCCCGGGATACATACTGTGTTAATGAGTTTGATTGATGCTTCTATGTACGCCTGTGAATGTTTCTGCTTCTGTAAATTGATGATCAACGTAGAGGAGGTTATGTATTATGCATGTTCCGCTTAGAAGTGTATAATCAGGATAATCTCTGTGAATATGTGTCATATTATTCAAAATTTCTACATAATTAATGTAATTTCTACCATCATTGTTGTCATATTCGTCATGAATATCATAATCAGCATTCATGCCATCATTGTTGTTGATGATGACCAATATGAAAATAATGATAATGATGATCAGATGATGATGAGTTACAAGACGACTCTAAAGATAATGATTATGATTATGACCATGACAACATTTAAAAACCGGAGAGATTGGCCAATGTCATTGGCATCATCATCATCATTGTCATTGTAACCCCCATCTTCTTTATCATCATTGTCATTATCATAATAATCACAATTCATGTCATCGTCATCATCTTCATTATCATAATCGTCATAATTATTGACATTGTCATTAGTTGTTCATAATTTTCAATGTCATGAGAAATATCAAATGTAAAATATATGACGAATGTTAGAAAAGGGGTGCAAAAGTGAACAAAAAAATGGGGGAAACAATAGATTTAATATTGGATGAAGAGTGGACACAACATAAGTAGATGCAAAAAAACATAGAAAAATTGACACAAAAGTGGATGAAAAAGTAGATGCAAAAAAACATAGAAAAATTGACACAAAAGTGGATGAAAAAGTAGATGCAAAAAAACATAGAAAAATTGACACAAAAGTGGATGAAAAAGTAGATGCAATAGTTGATGCAAACTTGGACACAAAATAGGATGCAAACATGGATGAAAAAGTGGAAGAAAACATGGGTGTAGTAGTAGGCATAAAACTTAGCATGAACTATGGTGAAACAACTGTGGATACAACAACGAACACAAAAAAGGACACAAAATTGGATGCAAAAAGGGATGTAAACATGGAACAAAGATGGGTGAAATTGTGGACACAAAATTAAAGGCAAAATTGGACGCATCAAAAGTGGATGTAAAAGTAGACGCAAAATGGGATGCAAAAAACATAAACAATATTTGATGCAAACTTGGACACAAAATAGGATGCAAAAGTGGAACAAAATGTGGGTTGGAACAATAGGCACAAGATATGGCACAAATTGTGGCACAAAAAAAGTAGATGAGAAAGTGGATGTAGTAACAAACACACAAAAAATATGCAAACTTAGATGCAAGACAAGATGCAATAAGGGATGTAAAAGTGGATGAAAACATGGATGCAATAGGAGAAAGAAAATTGGATGAAAAATATGGATGCAATGGAAGTAGATGCAAAAGAATATACAAAATGAGATGCAAAACCCAACACAAAATTGGATGCAAAAATAGATGCAATATTTGACGCACAAGAGGACGCGGAGATGGATGCAAAATTTAAAGCAAACGTGGGTAAAATAGTAAGTACAAAACATGGCATAAATTGTGTTACAACAAAAGTGGATGTAATTATAGAAGCAAATTAAGATGCAAAAAGGGATGCAAAAGTGGACGTAAATATGGGTGCAACAATGAATGCAAAATAGGATCCAAAAGTTGATGCCACAAAATTCGATGCAAAAGTAGATGCAATATGAAACCCAAAACCTGATGCAAATCTTGATGAAAAAGTGGACACAAAAAGTGATGAAAAAATAGATGTAAAATTCGATGAAAACCTGAGATGTTTATGAGGATGCAATCATGGATGCAAATTTAGAAGCAAAAATGGGTGCAAAGGGAGGCTCCAAACTAGGTGCAAATTATGACACAAGAAAATTGGATGCAATATTGGACACAATAACATATGAAAAAGAGGATGTAAATATGGATGAAAAACAAAATTTAAAAGTGGTTGCAACAAAATTAGATGCAAAACTATACACAAACCTCGATGCAAAACTTGGGCAAAGAGGATGCAAAAAATGATGCAAAAATGGATGCAAAAAATCATTTAAAAAATGATGCAAAAGAGGATGCAAGAGATGATGCAAAAGTTGATGCAAGTGTAGGCGCAAAAATTGGATGCAATAGAGGATGAAAAAATTTGTGAAACAAAATTAGGTGCCAAAATTGATGCAAAACATGGTGCAAAGGATGGCACAAAACTTGGCATAAAACCTGGCGTAAAACCTGGTGTAAAATTTGGGGCAAAAGCTATTACAATACTTGGTGCTAAACTTGGTGTAAGACTTGGTGCAAAACTCAGTGCAAAATTTGCATCAAATTTTGCACCATATTTGATAAATGGACACAAATAGCACCAAAAATGGGCTCTAGACACAAAAAAGGAAGCAAAAAGGGACGTTAATCACAGGGTTTTGTTGTAGTGTTAGGTCTACTTGACACATGCAAGATAAAGTCTAATAATAACAGGGTCCTTAATCCAAAACTAAGAAAAGCATAGAATTCCATATAGCCAACACAATTATTTGAATAAACAAAATATAATTCAAGTGACAAAAATGAAATACCTCCCACAATTAATTATCAACCTAGTTGGCTCATTACAACATAAACACAATGTAACACTCTATGAAAAGACATTAGAATGGCCACATCACCATCCATATCATGCCTCTATTAAATCCATATATTTGATATTTCATAAGAGAAATCAAAATACAATTATAATAGGTTGTTGGCTTAGTTCAAAATATCATCACTATCCACCACATACAACATCAAAATATTAGATTCGTTCTTTCAACCATAAAACTTATTTTTTTAAGACTTTCATCAAAAGTGATTATTAGACTTAAAACTAAAAGTTATCCTTCCATGACAATCAAGATATTTGAACCAACACGACAAAAAAATAATAAAACACTCAAAGTATAGTTGGAACATCCACTTCCAAGGGGTTTGAATCCCTATATTCTTGCACAATCAATGTCCCTTCCTCCGGCCTAAGAGTTTCTTTGGATAATTTTACTTCTCTGTGATTAATATTCTTGTATATATGAACAAACGAAATATCCTTAGAAAGGGCCCTTAAACCCACAATACTTCCCACATTTAGCTCCAAAATAAAGTTTTGAATTTAGATTTTCCCAGTTGCCCAATCCACAAGAAATTTGAAGTCTAGGAAATGTAGTCTTCTCGCCTATTTGTCTATTTTTATTTTGAGTAAGATCCAAAGTGCATGGTGCTCAATAATGTTGTTAGTTCCAAAACCTGCACCATACTTTAATGATAGATAATAAGAGTTATCCAAAAGAGTAAAGCTCCAACTCCACAAACCCCTAGTGTATCTTAACAAGGACTATTGAAGAAGCCCCAAGGCTTGGTGCGATCCATGTTAGGGATTCTGTAATATTATTCAAATAGTTTGTTTGGGAGGTTTCTTACCTTCTCTAAATGAAATTCTTATTTGATTTGATAACCTTCCTACAAGTGCTTCTTTTCCTTTTGTTCTTTCGTGAGCCAAATTACCCACAAAACATAACAAGGTTAAGCTTTGATAGAGGAAAGAGATATATCTAACAACCAGGATTCCAAGAATTCCAACACAGAATCTTTGTCCCAATAAACTTGTCCATTATAAATTTGAGGCACCTCCATCTAAAAATCCTTGGAAAACAATGGAAGTACAAATACGTGGTCCACCTTTTTTTCTTATTTATATACATAGATAACACCATCCAAGTCCAATCCAATTCTTTTTCATATCATTGTTTCACATTAACACCTTGTTTTCCAACACAAGCCAAATAAAGAAAATCTAATTTTTGAGGAAAACCAATTTCCTCACGACTTTCGACCACCGTAGTCTCATTGCGCCATCCCCTTGACTAAATTTAGAAGCATGATCTAGCATTGCACTTAGCACCCTTTTAGCTTGGTTCATTGACCACTTTAATTGATCACCATGATTGTGTAAACAAATGGTATTGTGTTTTAATATATTAATTTACTAGGTCCATTCACTAGCTTGATCATCTCATAGCTCTAAATCCTTTGTAGATTTCCATCCTTGTATGCCACTACCATAAACCATGTGTGCCACAAAATCTTCTATTTTGGTTAATCATTTCTAATGAAGTGACATAATAAGAGGTTATGAAAGCTTGTAATTTCCTTTACAACCAATCCAAGGGTCCTTACTAATTACTAATTTATTTCATATCCTGATTTTCCAAGATATCTAGTTTTCTAAGGTTCTTACCAAACTTTTTATACATTTGAAGTCCCTTTAAGAATAGTTCCTTCTTTCCTAAACCATTCCTCTAGTTCTTTATTCTTTAGGTATTTGGCTTCATCATTTTCTCCCACATAACTTTATTCTCAAGACTCTCCAAAGGCTCTTTGTTACTAAATCCTAATTGAACACAAACATATTCTTTAGCCCCCAACCTACAAGCTCATAATTTGGCTATCATGGTCAAATTTATAAGTGATATCTCTTCCTCCACCCTTTTGCCAGACCAAAGAAAATTGAAATATTTTCTGCTAATCTTCTCTAAAATACCTTTTGGAATGTGTGCAATAAAAGGTCAATATACATGAATATTTTCTAAAACTATGTTTACCAACCCTAGATTTCCTCCTCATGACAATGACCTATGACACCAACATGTGATTCTATCTTCTATCTTCTTCACAAGGCACATCCAATCTACAAATTTATAATTATTATGCTTTAAGTAAAAACCTAGACACTTAAATCCTTTGGCTAAGGGTTCAATCCTAATGGAAAAAGTTTCTCTCCTCTTTCATTAAATCATTTCATTAAGAAATAAGCAAGACTCATCCATGTTGATTTCCATTCCCGAAAATCTGCAAAATAAATTTGGAATAGAATTAAAGTAAGTAATATGCATTACAAAACATCTCCTAAAATGTACAATATCATCAACAAATAACAAATGTGTGATCACTATGATTCTTAAAACTTTGATACATGTATTGGATTTATCTCTCTAACCGCTTTTATTAACTTGGTAAGACCCTCTTAAAAAAAAACCCAAGAAAAAAAGGGACAAAAACAAACCTTGCCTCACACCTTAAAAAACTCACTTTATACATATTAATAAAACTAGGAAAAAAAGCGCATATTGTACATATTAATGAACCAAAAAAGAGGAAAGAACAAATCATATGAAACCATTAAAATAAAAATATCTAAGAAAGGAGAAATTATTTTTCTTCATTTCTATTAGTTAAAATAAAAAGGTACTAAAACATTTTCAAACTCTATTATTATTTAAGGTTACACACCTCTAAATTAATATTGCTCTCAACAAATTCTCGCCATGGTTTTCTATGAACCAAATTTTAAGTGTTATATTCTTTTAATATGTTTTAATAATATATATGAGGGATACATTAATTGGTTTTTGTGGGGTTTAGTTCTTACTACGTCACTGGTAATTTATGGGAAGGGGTTGAGGATAAGAGCCACTTTTGGGGAAATATAACTATCTCATTAGGCATCCAAGCTCAACCGAGCTTCGCACATTCCTGATGATAGCATTCTACTAGTGGGCATATCGTTCTTCCATCCAACATTGGGGCTAACTCGACCTAGAATCAACCTAGCTTGAATTGAATAAATAAATAAATAATCTCGAAATGAAAAATAATAAAAAAAGCTGTTTTAATAATTAAATTAATAAAATTCCTAAAATAGAACGAGTAATAAATGTGCTTAAAAAATTAATCTAAAAGATTTTCTTTTGATTTTTTTTTGGGTTTCATTTTAAATTTTGTAAACCAATTGAACAATGCTACTAAGTAGCAAGTTGAATAGAAATATGACATGGAAATGGATACGATACACGAATAGGACAAGTATCACATATAAGTGAAACATTGAATCCATTCTAACTTAATTGAATTTTTATTTTACATTTTTTTTATCAAATTTGTCTAAAATTTGGTAAGGATTGGTTAGAATTATAAGTTTGAGTTGCCAACTTGTTGTAGCTGCTGCAAAACCCTCCAAAATTTTGGCTTGCACTCAAATTTCAAAGCCTTCCTTGGTCTTTCCTTGATTGTTGCAAACAATCAAGCTCATTCCATGAGCTTTCTCAAAGTTCTTTGCCCCCTTTTGCTTGTTGGATTAACTGTCGTCTTCAGGCATGTTTGACTGTTATGTAATTTTTGCGAGACTTTTCTGGTGGTTTCGAAGGTCAGTCGTTATCTAAATGATTTTTCCTAACCATGTAAACATTTGTCGCACTCATACACAAAGTCTTGAGCATTATCGCATAAGTGTCATCACGGTCATCCCAAAGTCTATCTTAAGTGTCGCACTTGTCGCACCTTGACATGAGACAATCACACAGAGGGGAATGCTTTGTTGGTTTGTTATGATGATATACGTTTTCATGTCATCAAAGTATGTTAAGTGTGTGATCACATTTCAGGTTCATCACGAGTCCATCTCCCTCCTGCACTTATCCATTTTCAAAAAATCTTCCCGATCAAGTAACTTAGCTTCACCGGGCCCTGACTGAGCTGCGCACTGCCTAGTATCAACCCTCATTGATGTGACCTCACTACCTAGAAATGTGCAGTGCTAAGTCATTGTCCTCAAGGGTTGTGGTTCTGCACAATTCCAGAGTCCAACAGGCTCCCTTGACCTCCATAATTACGTAGTTGTTCCTCCCAGTCTTCCTTGAACTGCACACTTCGCACTTTCAACCCTCGAGCTTTTCCCTTGCCTCAAGCTTTTATATTATCTAGAAAAATGAAGAGATGCAACCTATATCATATCCATTGTAATTTCCTCTTTTCTCTCACACAATCTCCTCTATCTCTCTCGCTCAGAATAATAATCCATAGTTGCAATAAAATTCCCTCATATAAACCGAGGGGGTCCCTTCTAGGAAAAAAAACCCTAAATTAACATAAATTCTACCATAAGATCATTCGCCTAATGAACAACCCAGATTGACTACGAAATTGCAATATTTTTCAAGGCAAATTTTTATCCATTTTTAGCTTTAAGGCGCTTCCCTCGAACCCTTGTCGGGGGGGGGATCATAAAAGTTGTCGTTCCCCCCTGACGATGATTAATTAGGCAGTGTTGCCATCCCGTTAGGAACAAGGACCCAACGCGACAAAAACAAACCTTTGAACAATTAGGAGGATAATGAGGCTCCACACCCAACATTAAGCATAGGTTACAACAACAGGGTACATGTGAACAGGATGTGGACTATCATCTTACGGTAGATGGTTTCGTTAGATTTAAGAACATAATCTATGTGACAAATAACAATGAGCTCAAGAAGCTTATCTTGTGGGTATTTCATGTCAAGCCGTATTCAGGTCACCTGGGGCATCAAAAGACATTGACAACGGTTAAGAAGTTTTTCCATTAGCCGAACTTAAAGAAAGAGGTGGCAGAATTTGTTGCGAGATGTTTGGATTTCCAACAGGTAAAAGTAGAGTGTAAGCATCTAGGTGGTTTATTGCAGTTGATTCTGATTCCATAATGGAAATGGGAGGCCATTTCCATGGACTTCATTACGGTTTTTCCGAGGACATCTAAGCAACATGATTCCATCATGGTTGTGGTTGACAGGTTGAAAAAGGTAGCACACTTCATTCTAGTGAAGTCTACAAATTCAACTAGTGAGGTAGCACAGGTCTTTATCAGGGATATAGTGAGATTACATGGTATTCATAGGAATATTGTGTTAGAAAGAGATTACATGTTCACTTTCAGGTTTTGGAAAGAGTTATTTGTAGGTTTGGGTATAGATTTGGTCTTCAATACAACTTATCATCCGCAGATAGATAGACAGGCAGAGAGGATCAACAAGATTTTGGTGGACATGTTGAGGATGTATGTTATGCATCAGCAACGAAAGTGGGAAGAGTATCTTCCACTAGTGGAGTTTGCGTACAATATTGGGTATTAAGAATATTTGAAGATGATTTTGTTTGAGGAACTTTATGGACAGAGTTGTAATACTCCTATTTGTTGGAGTGATCTAGTGAATAGGGTATTGATTGGACCGAACATGTTGGGAGAGATGAAATAGGAAATGTAGGTTATCAAGACTAATCTAAAGGTAGCACAAGACAAATAAAAGAGTTATGCAACTCAGCACAAGGTGTTTAAGGAGCTTTAGGTTGGAGAACATGTGTACTTGCACATCAAGCCCAAGAGGAGTTCCTTGAGGATTGGATCGTGTGCCAAGCTGGCACCTCGATATTGTGGGCCTTTCAAGATTCTTGAGAGGATTGGACCAATAGCCTACCGACTTGCACTGCTTCTGAAAGTGAAATTCCATGATGTTTTCCATGTGTTATTACTTAAGAAGTATGTGAAGATTTTGATCATGTGATTAACTAGTGGAGCCAGAAGGATAATTCCATATGGAACTTCAGTGCATTTTGCAGAGAAATATGCTCATGCTTTGAAATTGAGAAATCAAGAAAGTTAAAGTGTCGTGGAAGAACTTTGGGCTTGATGAAGCTACATGGGAGATGACTAATTAGATGCGGGCTATTTATCCTTATCTGTTCACTGGTTGACAGGATTTATTTCGATATATGTTTTGATGTTGTGTTTTGGTTATGTCTATATATTCATATGTATGATGTAAATATTGCATCGAGTTGTGTTATAAAGCTCCAATAAGCAGTATGGTGTTCAAGATATGTTGGTAATGTCTTCAGTAGTATGATATGATGTAAATGTTGTATCTGGTTGTGTTATAAAACTCCATGGGCAGCATGTTTTTTTTTGGTTCATAAGTGTCCTTGAACACCAAGGACAGTGTTCCCCCAAGGGGGGGTGGGGGTTTGTAATAACCCTTGGTTGATTTCTTATGTAAATAAATAAAAATAACAACCAAGGTCATGGGACACTTATTCCAAGCTGAATGTTGGGAAAAAACATAGTGATATGGATCACTAATGATTAATGAATAGCTATGGAAGTCGGCAAAGGTAAAGTGGCATTAATTGACATTTATTTATGAAAATAATGGAAAATAGAAGAAAATGAAGGTGAAATGTCACAAAATTGCATGTGAGGAAAATTGAAGGAAAATGAAGAAAATAGAGGCCTCAATGATAAAAAAAGTCTTCTGATGATCAATTCACAACTTTTGGCTTGCTAGCTTTTGATAGTTTAGTTTCGGAGATCTCTCTCTATTCTCTCTTTCTCATACTCTTGCACACTTAGAGAAATCTTGGAGCATTGTTGGCGCATGCTTGGAGAATTCAAGTTTTCAGTGGATTTGGAGAAAGAAGGCAAAGGAAAATTAGGAAAGTGCAAGAGGACAGTGGGATCAATAGCTATAGCGGGATTGCTTTGCAAGTATCGAGTTGCATGTATGATTTCCTTGCTAGTTTTGGCATGCATGGTATATGCATGTGGTTATTTGATTATGATTTGTCATTAGCATGGAGGATTTCCTAGATTGACAATGGTTTTGAATAACCTTGCCATTTACTGGATAGTCATGGTGTTCAACAAATTATCTAGAGCCTTGGAACAATTTGGGTTGAGTTATTAGTCCTAGAGCCTTGGTTGGAAAGATTCTTTGGAGCCTTTGGTGGGTTGAGTTACTAGTCTTGGAGCCTTGGTTGGACAAACGCTCTGGAGCCCTGGAAGGTTGTGGGTTGAGTTACTGGTTCCTGGAGTCGTGGTTGGGAAAAACACTATAGAGACCTAGACAACTTAGGTAGAGGCCGATCTAGTTATTGTTAATGATGTCTGGCCATGAGGTGGAATCACTGGTTGGGGATTAAGGTGGTTTGGCCTCTAGAAGCCCTAGTTTGATTTTGTTTGGATAATTCCATGAGATCCCACATTCATGCTTGGAATATGGCACGAGGGTGATTGGATGAAAGAGAGAGTTGGTTCAACCCAATCAATGGTTGGGTGGTACGTGGAAGTCCTAACTTGGTTGGATTCTTCATATGATTAATACGATCTCTTTCTTCTTGTATTTTCATGAATAATTATATTTGTTATTTTGTGTCTTCGATGGTTGTTCTATCATGGTGTATATGTCGTTCATTTGTTGGTTATATGATGTATATTGGCTATGGATCTTGATGTGTTTTGATTTTTTTATGAATGGTAATGAATGCATGAGATAATAGATGTTATTGCAGCTATTATGGGAGGGCATTAAACCTTCTTGACAATTCTCAGATAAGTACCAGACCCCTATGTTTAAATATACATTCATGGCATGTAGATTACATGTTCGCCATGTGTTTCATGAAATGACTGTCATGGTTATGTCTGGTTAGATCAAGTCCTTGATTAAATTTTGTATGGATAACTTTATCTTGATATCATTAATGATTTTGGAAAGTCTCACTGAGTTCTAGGCAGTGTTCTAGAGGATGATCTAGAAATTAGGCTCAAAATTCGGGACCACATGCTCTGAACTGAACAATTTGGGCTGCAACTGTTGGGAAGCAGGCTTGTGGGAGTAGTTGGAAGCTTACAACCACATGGATGCCTTGATGTGGGAGTGGTTGAGAGCTCAGATGAGAAAAAAAGGTGTCCAACTCAGGTTTTGGCTACTAGGGTGGTTACTCAACCTCTAAGTGACCTGTAGCCCCAGTAGGATGTGTTGAGTTGTTAGTTTGTCTTCCGCAGCCGGTCCCACTTCCTTAATGGAACCTATGAGGTTGGATCATATCATAATAGATCCTCCTTTCATGTTTACCTTGATAGGCTTGTGAAACTAGGTAGATATGGGAGGGGTGGTTACACTATACCTTATCATAATCTATTGAATTTAATTACAAGTATATATCCCACACGAAGGTGGCACTTAACGATAACCTTCATGTGTGTGTTCTATCAAATCCAATCAGCTGGGTCCAAAAAAATGGGATTTTGGTACTTTCCATGATAGATGTGTTTGCATTACATGATTTCCTATAGGTCAGGAGGACAACGTTATAATCCAGAACTTAGAAATTCAATTACTAACTATGCTTTATGTGAATTATTATATGCTTGAATCTTCACTGTTACCATGCAATATTCATGGCCATTATGATCCAGATTTAAACATGAACACAACCAATTACAGAAATAACCATAAATACAGAGATGCAGTAGAAATAATACTTCATTTCATTAATGTAAAATACTGAAATATGCTTACAAATAGAAATGGAAACAAACCAGCTAAGGCAATGATAGCTTATCTCTGAGAAGAGATGTGGCAGCTACATGCCTCTGAACTATCTTACAATGAGGTTCGAAGGCCTATTTATTGTTGAGAAATAATGGAAAACCCTAAACATCCAAAAAACTAATCCTATGAGATGAAGCGCCAAACTATGGGCCCCATTTTGGGTAAATTGGTACATCAACTTCCCGAGGTCGTAACTTTCGCATACGATCTCGGTTTGACACGCACAATACTTCGCTAGAAATATCTAGCCAAGGACTACAACTTTTGAGTGAGCAACATTGGTTCACATACTCATGTTGCTCCCACTTTTCCCAAAAAAACGTCATTTAGGGCCTAAAAACGACTCCCAAAGTTTAGGACCCAAAAAAACTGCTAAAAATAGTAAATTGTGCTACAATTAAGGAAACTGAAAAAAACTGAAAGAGACAATTGTGGGGGTCCAAGTGGGCGAGGTGGGTGGCCACCAAAATCCACCTAGATCATTCCTCCCCCTCTAGGAAGCAATGGTCCCTGTTGTGTTGAGTGCCTTCATCAGATGCAGAAACTTTTGCTGAAGTTGGTCCCTAGTGAGTTGTTCTGCAATCTCTGATGCTTCCAGTAATGGTGGGAAGCATGGTCGAGGGCGGTCCATATTGAACACTTGGTGCAAGACAAGGAATGGGGAAATGTTGTGCTCCAAAGCATTGTTTCACAAAACCTTGGTAATGGTGTAAGGACCATATCAGAGTGGCCTGAGCTTCCAATGGGCTCTTGTAAGGTGTTCTTTCTGCAGGTGCAACCAGAATTTGTCACCCACCTAAAACTTGTGTGGCACCCGATGTTGATCATGTCGCTGCTTGTGCTTGGCATTTTCCACAATGGAGTGGCGATAGATCGGCCTGTTGGGTAGAGGTGCTCTAGAAGTCAGATCGGACGAATGCTTGACCTGACAGTGCAACGGTACCCCTGTGGTGAGGAGAAGATGTCCTTGTCTTCTTTCATGACCGTATCCACCTACTTCTACTGCATGGAGGAACCCTTCCTGGGGGCCATGGATGTGGCTACGACATTCACCTTACTTTGAGGGCGAACCAGACAGAAAATAAATTTCCTAGTCTGGGAGATGATCTGACTGCCTTTCTTAGCAGAGATAAAATAAGTGGTGGTAGGTGGGGCTACCTCTGATATCCTGTATAATGTATTACACAAAGAAATAATAACAACGTGAAGCCTTGACTCATACACAACATGTCGCTTCCATAAGTATGGTTGGCCTAATAATACATCACAAACATCAAGCGGTGCAACATCACACAATACCTCATCTATGAAGGGCTTGATGCTATAGGGAAGGCGGCACTGCTGGTGGACTCGGATATCTCATCCTTGGTGAAGCCACCCGATGTTGTACGGTTGCGGGTGTGGTATGGTTGATAGTCCCAACCGCTTCACGACCTCTGCTGAAATGAGGTTCTTTTGGCTGCCACTGTCGACAATGAATTGCAGTGGCGAACCCTTCACCCACATTTATGAGTGGAAAAGACGCTCCCCCTCCTCTGGATCTTCGGGCTCCTTCTTCTGAACCTTGGCTGTGGAAACAGTGGCACTGGGCTTCGCATCAGTGATTTGATTCCCTTTGTCATTCCCATTGTCAGGTTCTAACTCAGGGTTGGAACATGCATCTGATTCTGAACCCTTCAACTCGGCCACCAACGACTGCTTGGTCCGACACTCACTTGTGTTGTGAGTGGGGCTCTTATGGAACTCACACCACTTTCCTGTGTCCTTCTTTGACTTCGTGGTGTTGTTATTTTCTTGTGGATTTGACGAGTTGTCTTGGGTCACATCATCTTGGCTTTGTCCTTGGTTCTGTGGTTTGGGGAAGCCTTTCCCTTGCTTCAGATTCACGAATCCAAAGTCTTGCTTCTTCTGTTTAAACTTTTGCTCGATCTTGATAGTGTATCGGTATGTCGTGCTGAGCGAGGAGATGTCCAAGAACTCCATCTCGTCCTTGATGTACTTGTGTAGGTAGCTGCGGTATTTGAGTACCAAATGCAGCTCAAAATCCTTGATACCCAACTTTGTGCGAAGGGTATGAAAAATATTTGTGAACTTCGGCACATCTTGGTCCCTTCCCTGTCGCAGCGTGGTCCACTTTATGTATTTATCCTCATAGCTTTTGACAGGGTAGTACTTCTCTTAGTGGCATCTCGGAACAAATTCCAAGTGGGTGCGGCTAAAAACAGTGAGTTCATACTTTCAACATTCTGCTCACAGTAGGTTTCCCACCAATCCTTGACGTGGGGCGTTGCTTTGAGAAGAGCGAAAGTAATATTTTCCCGACTAGAAAACTCATGAACAGAAAAATACCCTTCTAGTAGATTTAACCATTTATCTATGGCATCTGCATCTATCTGACCCTCGAATATGGGGATTTCAAAGTTAACTTGTACCTTAAAGGCTGTGGCATTTCAAGAGTAGCTGTTGGAAGCAGATGCGTTGCTCCTGGGTAGCCACTGAAGGATCTGGGCAAAGTTTTCAATCATCACGTTCCTGTGTCACTCGAGGGATTCTTCGAGCAAGATTTTGATAGGATCTCCTACCCCCTCATCTTTCTTTTCATCTGCCATGGGAGGCCGTTGGGATTTGCAAGGCTGGTCTTGCAAAGGTTTAACCAATTGAAGCCGTAACTCCTTATATCCCGACCTCGTTGGCAACATGCAAAGAAAAACAGAGAAAGAGCAGATCACTCTGATACCACTGATCCGGATTTAAATAGGAACACAACCAATTACAGAAATAACCATAAATAAATAGATCCAATAGAAATAATACTTCATTTCTTTAATGTAAAATACTGAAATATGCTTACAAACAGAAATGGAAATAAACTAGCTAGGGCGATGGTAGTTTATCTCTAAGAAGAGATGTGGCGGCTACATGCCTATGAACTATCTTACAATGAGGCTCGAAGGCCTCTTTATTGTTGAGAAACAATGGAAAACCCTAAACATCCAAAAACCTAACCCTAGGAGATGAAGCGCCAAACTATGGGCCCCATTTTGGGTAAACTGGTTTATCAACTTCCCGAGGTCGTAACTTTGGCATACAATCTCCATTTGACACGCAAAATACCTCGTTAGAAATATCTATCCGAGGACTACAACGTTTGAGTGAGAAACATAAGTGTTGCTCCCTATTTTCCCAAAAAATGTCATTTAGGGCCTCAAAACAGCTCCAGAAGTTCAGGACCCGAAAAACTGCCAAAAATAGTAAATTGTGCTACAATTAAGGAAACTGAAAAAACCAAAAGAGACAGTTGTGGGGGTCCAAGTGGGCTAGGTGAGTGGCCACCAACATCCACCTAGATCATTTCTCCCCCGTTATGAAGCAATGGTCCCCATTGCGTTGAGTGCCTCCATCAAATGCAGAAACTTCTACTGAACTTGGTCCCTGATGAGCTGTTCTGCAATCTCTGATGTTTCCAGTAATGGTGGGAAGCATGGTCTAGGGAGGTCCATATTGAACACTCAGTGCAAGACAATGAATGTTGGAATGCTCTGCTCCAAAGCATTGTTTCCCACAACCTTGGTAATGGTGTAAGGACCATATCGGAGTGGTTTGAGCTTCCGATGGGCTCTTGCAAGGCGTTATTTCTGCAGGTGCAACCAGAATTTTTCGCCCACCTGAAACTTGTGTGGCACCCGATTTTGATCATGTCACTGCTTGTACTTGGCATTTTCCACAACAGAGTGACAATAGATCGGCCCATTGGGTAGAGGTTCTTCGGAAGTCAGATCGGACGAATGCTTGACTTGATAGTGCAACAGTACCCCTGTGGGTGAGGAGAAGATGTCCCTGTCTTCTTTCATGACCGTATCCACCTGCTTCTGTTGCATTGAGGAACCCTTCCCGAGGGCCATGGATGTGACTACGATCTTCCCCTTACTTTGAGGGTGAACCAAACAAAAAATAAATTTCCTAGTCTGGAAGATGATCTTACTACCTTTCTTAGCAGAGATCAAAGAAGTGGTGGTAGGTGGGGCTACCTACGGTATCCTATATAATGTATTACACAAAGAAATAATAACAGCATGAGGCCTTGACTCATACACAGCATGTCGCTTCCACAAGTATGGTTGGCCTAATAATACATCACAAACATCAAGCGGTGCAACATCACACAATACCTCATCTGTGAAGGGCTTGATGATGTAGGGAAGACGACTTTGCTGGCAAACTCAGAGATCTCGTCCTTGGTGAAGCCACCCGATGTTGTATGGTTGCGAGTGTGGTATGGTTGGTAGTCCCAACCACTTCATGACCTCTACTGAAATGAGGTTCTTTTGGCTGCCACTGTCAACAATGAATTGCAGCGACGAACCCTTCACCCACATTTGTGAGTGGAAAAGACGCTCCCCCTCCTCTGGATCTTCAGGTTCATTCTTTTGGACCTTGGCAGTGGTAACTCAGGGTCGAAACATGCATCTGATTTTGAAGCCTTCAACTCGGCCACTAGCGACTGCTTGGTCCGACACTCACTTGTGTTGTGAGTGGGGCTCTTATGGAACTCACACCACTTTCCTGTGTCCTTCTTTGACTTCATGGTGTTGTTATTTTCTTGCGGCTTCAACTGGTTGTCTTGGGTCACACTGCCTTGGTTTTGTCCTTGTTTTTGTGGTTTGGGGAAGCCTTTCCCTTCCTTCGGATTCGTGGATCCAAAGTCTCGCTTCTTCTGTTTAAACTTCTGTTCGATCTTGACAGCGTATCGGTATGTCGTGCTGAGCGATGAGATGTCTAGGAACTCCATATCGTCCTAGATGTACCTATGTAGGCAGCCGTGGTATTTGAATACCAAATGTAGCTCAGAATCCTTGATACCCAACTTTGTGCGAAGGGTATGAAAAATATTTGTGAACTCTAGCACATCTTGGTCCCTTCCTTGTCACAATGTGGTCCACTTTATGTATTTATCCTCATAGATTTTGACACAGTAGTAGTGCTCCTTAATGGAATCCCGAAACGAATTCCAAGTGGGTGTGGCTGAAAACAGTGAGTTCGTACTTTCTTCCTTTTGCTCGCAGTAGGTTTCCCACCAATCCTTGATGTGGGGGGTTGCTTTGAGAAGATCAAAAGTAATCTTTTCCTGGCTGGAAAAATCATGAACAGAAAAATGCCCTTCTAGCAGATTTAACCATTTATCTATGGCATCTGCATCTATCTGACCCTCGAATATGGGGATTTCAAAGTTAACTTGTACCTTAAAGGGTGTGGCATTCCAGAGTAGCTGTTGGAAGAAAACGCGTCACCCCTGGGTAGCCGTTGAAGGATCTCGGCAAATTTTTACATCATGGTGTTCCTTTGTCGCTCGAGGGCTTCTTCGAGCAAGATTTTGATAGGACCTCTTGCCCCCTCATCTTTATTTTCATCTGCCATGGGAGGCCGTCAGGATTTGCGAGGTTGGTCTTGCAAAGGTTCGACCAGTTCAAGCCCTAATTCCTTATATCTCGACGTCATTGGGGACATGCAAAGAAAAACAGAGAAAGAGCAGACCATTCTGATACCACTGATATGGATTTAAACAGGAATGCAACCAATTACATAAATAACCATAAATACAGAGATGCAGTAGAAATAATACTTCATTTCATTAATGTAAAATAGTAAAATATGCTTACAAACAGAAATGGAAATAAACCAGCTAGGGCGATGGTAGTTTATCTCTGAGAAGAGATGTGGCAGCTACATGCCTCTAAACTATCTTACAATGAGGTTCGAAGGCCTATTTATTGTTGAGAAACAATAAAAAACCCTAAACATCCAAAAACCTAACCCTAGGAGATGAAGCGACAAACTATGGGTCTCGTTTTAGGTAAATTGGTACATCAAATTCCCGGGGTTGTAACTTTGGCATAAGATCTCCACTTGATGTGCACAATACCTTGTTAGAAAGATCTATTTTAGGACTACAACTTTTGAGTGAGTAGCATGGACCCATGTCGCTCCTCATTTTCCCAAAACATGTTGTTTAGGGCCTCAAAATGGCTCTGGAAGTTCAGGACCCGAAAAATGCCAACAATAGTAAATTGTGCTACAATTAAGGAAACTAAAAAAACTAAAAGAGACAGTTGTGGGAGTCCAAGTGGGAAGGTGGGTGGCCACCAACATCCACCTGGATCACATTATCTCTTACAGGGATATGTTATAGTCTCAAGGGACTCGTTAAAACCTCCATATCTATAGATATGGGTGTTGAAGATAATGGAGAAATGTATTTTAGGAGAGAGTCGGTTAATTGGTTATGTGTATGCCTCAGATTAGGATTTAGTTCCTACTTCTTAGGTAGTTGTTATAAATTCCCTATATGTGTGTAAACTATATATTCATGATTTGTAATGATAAGCATGTAGAGCGTTTTGCCAGAGGCAGTGTCCAAGTGAAACCCTCACCTGAGAGTTGCTCAATTTATTGAATATATTTTTCATCTTCCAGTTTTAACATGGTATCAGAGCTTCAGTGTTGAGTGAGGGAAAGCAAAAATTCTTGGGTGACTGAGAGTGCCTGGTGGCTATAGTGTAGCCTTAATGGCGGTGGTGGAGAAGATTTTCGTTGTTTGATTAGCGTATATTTTGGCTCAAGAAACGCATTGTTCTTGGTTGACCAACACCCTTCCTCCACAGAAAAATGTGTTGTTTGTTGTTTACTCTAATCGATTTTGACTAGTGCGCTCGATAAGCGCAAATCTGGCTTTCAAGATTAAGCTACTCCGTTGACTGTGGTCTTTCCCACTTGGAGGGCATTGTTGCGTGGTGTTGATGTGTGTTGCCGACCTATTGGCGGTTCTGCTCGAGAGGTGTGTTGAATCAGCTTGAAGGCTGCAAATCGATGGGTGGATCACTAAACAAAGAACTGACCTGTGTGTTGGGGCAAAGGTTGACAGACTGTGATGAGGAGTCGGAGGTCCTGTAGTGGTGTGGAGATCCGCAACAGTGGTGGTCATTAAGGTTTCAGATCACTGTGGTCGTCATTGTTGTGATAGATCACTGTGGTGGAAGCTGCGTGCCCACTGTCTCCCTTCAAGGCTGGAGTGGTGTTTCCAAGGCCGAAGGCCAGAGTGTTGTTGTTGGTGCCTTGAGGTCGAGAGGTGCTACGTGCTTGTTGGAGCTCAATCAAACTTGGATACCCGTGTGACCAGTGGATCCTCAAAGGGTGTTGCAACAAGGCCGAAGGTCCGTAGATAGATCCTGCGTGGAGGCCAAGAGCAAAAGTGTAAGGCCTATTTTTTTTTTAAATTTGTTTGGGGTTATAACATTTTTAACATTAAAAATGTTGGGCGCATTTTGAAAAAAAAGGCTCATTTTTTAAAGAGGTTCTATATCCTTAAAAAAAACAGATTTCTTTTAAGCATCCATTTGAAGGAGTTAAACAAAATGACCATTTTTTCTTGTGACCGCCCCTTTGGATCTAGTGGTAGACCCATGTGTTTTTTAATTATTGGAAGAAGAAAATGTTTGAGAGGGATTGTTTTTTTTAGAGGGCACACATACATTTTAATTGTTGGAGATAGATCTGTTTTTTAATTGTTGGAGGTCAATTTTTGTTATTTCTTGAGGGAGACTTGTCAAGATGAATAAGCAGATGGAAGAGGCATATCTGAACGAGAGTAATAAGATCGACAGTTCCAATTACTACAATTGGAAATTTAATTTGCAGACCTTGTTGGAGGGGAAAAACGCATGGGCAATTGCAATCGGTGATGAGTTGAAGTCAACCTTAGCTACAAGTGGAATAGTAGCAACAATCCAAGATTGGGAAAAGAGGGAGAACAAAGCAAAAGTATTGTTAAAATTGTCAGTGAAAGACTGTATTATCCCTCACATCCATGAATGTAAATCAACAAACGACATCTGGAAAACCCTCAAGGACCTGTACAAGATCAAAAACACAAATCGCTTGTTGTTTTTGAAAAGCAAGATTCTCTCCATTAAAATGGAGGAGAATGAATCAGTGGTTGCATTCATCTCTCGAATCAAGGAGATCAGAGATGAACTGGGTGACATAGGAGAGACAGTGTCAAACACTGATTTAGTCACAATTACCACGAATGGTATGACTGATGACTATCATATGTTTATCAAAGGCTTGAATGCGAAAGAGAAAGCCCCCAATTTTGAAGAATTGACAGGAATCCGAATGCGAGAGGAAGAGAGGCGGATGACCCTGAAACCCCAGAGTTCGAATCTTTCTCTAATGGCAAAGAAGAAGCCCGTCAGAGGGAAGGAAAATGCAGGACAAAAAGGCGGAAGTACACCATAGAGAAAACCACCTCAAGGTATGTCCTCAAATAGAAGTGATTCAGGACCCAAAAGTTTTTATTTTGGTAGAGTTGGTCACTTAGATAAATTTTGTTAGAAGAAGAAGTTTGATGAAGGTTGCCATATAAATAAGAAGCATGCAGGACACTTTGTTGATGAAGATCAGAATCAGAATCTCAGATTGTTTGTATCTGATTCTATTTTCTCTATTGAGGATGATGAAGCAGAAACTTGGTTTGTGGCCTTAGGAGCTTCCACTCACATAACTGGAAACAGACATTGGTTTGAGAATTTTAAAGAAACCAGCGGTGGTGCAAATATCTATCTTGGAGATGATAGAGGGTACCGAATCAAAGGGTATGGTAATGTTCCTGTCATTTTTCCTGATGGAAATATTAGACATATTCAAAATGTAATGTATTTACTCGGAATAAAAAAGAACCTGATCTTTGTTTCTATGATAACATATTAGAACCTTAAGGTAGATTTTTTTAAGTCTTATTGTGTTATTAAAGATTTGCTGGATCACATGAAGCCAATTGCATTAGGTATTCGAGTGGGAGAATTTTATAAGTTGAATGTAAAAAGTGCACCACACCAAGTTTTGACCTCATCAGTTATGATCGCAGAAGACTTATGGCATTAAATATTCAGTCATCTCAATTTCAATGATCTGCTACTACTTCAAAAACAAGGTATGGTCAATGGTCTTCCTATTTAAAGAATGTTCATGTTGATATTGAAGCATGTGCTCTTGGGAAGATGCGTAGAGATGATTTTCCTGCAAATGTAGATAAAACGAAGAGAGATATACTAGAGCTTGTGCACATTGATTTGTGTGGGCCGATGCAAACAAGGTCATTAGGAGGTGCTTATTATTTCTTATTGGTTGTTGATGATTACACGAGATTTACTTAGGTATATTTCCTCATAAATAAGAGTCATACTTTTGAATATTTTAAAGAGTTCAGAAGCATGATTGAAAAACAGACAGGAAAATTCATCAAAATTATCCGCTCGGATCAAGGGGGAGAATACAAGAAGGGTGGTTTCATCAAATATTGCAAGGACCATGGGATAATTCAGCAATTCACAGTACCCCACACTCCTCAACAGAATGGGGTTGCAGAGAGGAAGAACAAAACCCTTGTGGAGTGTGGTCGAAGCACATTAAAAGGTAAGAACCTGTCTAATGGCTTTTGGGCAGAAGCAATAAATACTACAGTGTATTTAAAGAATAGGAGTCCAACAAAAGGCCTTGATTTTAAAACTGCATTCAAAGCTTTATTAGGTTTTAAACCTGCAGTTAACCATTTAAGAGTTTTTGGCTCCAAATCTTTTGCTTATGTTCCAAAAGAGGATAGGAAGAAACTAGATTCAAAGGAGATTAAATTCATTTTTTTTGGGTACTGCACAAAGTTTAAAGCTTATAAATTGTTTAATCCCTGTACTCATGAAGTGTTTGCAAGTGGAGATGTGTTATTCCATCAACAGGTTGATGATGGAAACCATGAAAGAAGCAATGGAGAATAGCACATGCCTTTGCTGATGGAATATGGAAGTGATGATAGGGACAACCATGAGCAGCAACAACAACAACAATAGAAAAAGGAAGATGTGGATGGTATAGATGTAGGTAGCAGGCCAAGTCCACCAAGGGATGATCAGAACAGATTTGAAGCCAGTCCACCACTCAGGAGATTAGGTAGGAAAATTCAGTTGCCAGCAAGATATAGGGATCATGCTCTTATAACTAGTATGTTAAATGTTATTGAACCCTCTAATTATAAAGAAGCAAGTCAATATAGTGAATGGAGGGCAGCCATGGAAGAGGAATATGAGTTAATACTAAAAAACAAAACCTGGGATCTAGTTGAACTACTTGAAGGCAAACAACCCATAGGTTGCAGATGGTTATACAAGCCTAAGTTTAAAGCAGATGGTACTATAGATAAATATAAAGTTACGCTGGTTGTAAAGGGGTACTCGCAGAAAGAAGGCTTTGACTATGAGGAAACCTTGACCCCAGTAGATAAATTAAACACAATTAAAATGTTAATTGCTTTAGCTACCAAACATCATTGGATGATATACCAGCTAGATGTGAAATCTGCATTCTTAAATGGGGAATTAAATGAAGAAGTGTATTTAATGAAACCTAAAGGGTTTGTTAAACAGGGGGAGGAACATTTAGTTTGTAGATTGAAGAAAGCATTGTATGGACTAAAACAGGCACCCAGGTTGTGGTATGATAAAATTGATTCATTTTTCCTACAACATAGTTATAAAAGAAGTAAGAATGACCCTAATCTGTATACCGTGTTTGATGAAAATGGGCAAATTGTTTTTATTTCTTTATATGTAGATGATCTTATTATCATTACAGGAAATGCTGATGAACTCATTAAAGAAATGAAAGAGTAGATGTCACAGGTTTTTGAGATGAAAGACCTTAGAGAGTTACACTATTGTTTGGGTCTTGAAGTCTGGAGGGATTCTGGCTAGACTTTTCTATCTCAGGGAAAGTATGTCAGGAGTCTATTGAAAAAGTTCAGAATGGATCAATGCAAAGCAGCATCAGTGCCTTTACAACAGAATACCAAACTTCAGAATAATGATGGTTCAAAGGAGGTTGATGCAACACTGTATAGACAACTGGTTGGGAGTCTAATTTACTTGACTACAACTAGGCCAGATTTGGCTTTTGCAGTTAATGTATTGAGCCAATTCATGTCAAAGCCTCTTGAGAATCATTGGGTTGCAACGAAAGGCGTCTTAAGGTATCTTCAAGGAACCTTAGACTTTGGTATTAAATACACTGATTCGTTTGATGTTAAATTGATAGTTTTTTAGACTTAGATTGGGTTGGCAATCTAGATGATCGATGATCCATAACAGGTTATGCATTCAACATTGGGTTCGGGGTCATTGCATGGAGCAGCAAGAAGCAGAACACTATATCCTTGTCTTCAGCAGAAGCAGAGTATAAAGCAATGTGCGCAACAACATGTGAGATAGTTTGGTTGAGGAGACTTCTCAAGGATGCAATTGTTATCAGATGTGATAACAGAGCTCAATAAAACTAGCAAATAATCTAGAGTTTCATAAAAACACAAAGCATATTGATACACAATTTCACTTTGTTAGGGAGAAGGTTTAGTGAATGATCCATATTGAATATTGTAATACTTGTGACAATGCTGCAAATATTTTTAATAAGCCTCTTGGAGGAATTAAATTTGAGTTATTTAGGGAGATGTTAGGAGTACTAGTGAACACTTTCTCCATTAAGGGGGAGTGTTGAAGATAATGGAGAAATATATTTTAGGAGAGAGTTGGTTCATTGGTTATGTGTATGCCTCAGATTAGGATTTAGTTCCTACTTCTTAGGTAGTTGTTCTAACTTCCCTATATGTTTGTAAACTATATATTCATGATTTGTAATGATGAGCTAGTAGAACGTTCTGCCAGAGGCAATGTCCAGGTGAATTCGTCACCTGAAAATTGCTCAATTTATTGAATATATTGTTTGTCTTCCATTTTTAACAATGGGCAATGCAATAATGTGCATGCCTGGAGTTACAAGGGAGACAAGTTGCATAAGCCTAATAATCTTGTTGATAATAAACTCCAACATTTCAAGCTCAACATTTTCACTAAATACCCAGAACAATTATAAGAAAACGCTCTTAAGTCTATCACATACAACGAAATGCACGTAAATATTTATGTACGTCACTCAGCCACAAGGTCTGAATGTCAAATCCTACACAAATCCCTGAATATATATATATATATATATATATATATATATATATATATTTCAGGGATTTGTGTGTGTATATATATATATATACGTTGTGAGATTGACTTGAGTCTCACCCTTGATCGCATAGCAAATCATGTGAGCAAGAGGGAAGAATTCAAGAGCCAACATCAAACTCGGTCGGAGGGTCAAGCCGTCGACTATATGGAGAAAAATATAAAATGGTGGAGCGCAGGGATAAGAGGCTTCTAATTACCACACATAATCATGTGTATATCGTAGCGTGGGAGGATCACGTGGAAAAGTAACCTGGTGCTCAGCCAAAGCAAGCCCGAAGAATTCAATTCTAAACTGGCCATGAGGAAGGCTTATTTTTCAACCACACCATTTGTCAAAAGGGGAAGGTCATGTGATTCATATAACCTATTGGTAGAGTGCATAGTGCTCACCAAATCAACGATAATGGATCATCGTCGAATAAACGGTGGGGACCCCCACCCCTCCTTCGTACTGATTATAACCAGATCCCCAGCATGCCGTCGATTTCACGAACGCAAGTTTAAACCAATGAATCATACGACGGAACCTTGCTGTTGAATGAGGAGCGTGGACCCCCTTGGTGATGTCACAGGGAGGAGAGAGGTCCCTTATCAAATCTGGACCGTTGCATTTCTTAATTCCCTCTCCTCCGTTAGATGAATAAACAGGTGCCTTAAAATTTGAATTCATGCACACATGCTGCCATATGTATTTGTGGTAGTAAATTAGATGGTGCGTGGAATACCGAAGCAGTTATGAACTTCGAAGGATATATATATATATATATATATATATATATATATATATATATATATATATATATATAGATATAGATATTCATGAAGACTATGGACCAACGAGAGGGTTACAATAAATATAAATCCAATTGCATGAGCTTAGTAAAATATATACATGCATAAATATGGTGGTACGACCCCAGAGCCGCGGAGTGTAGTTCAAATGATTATAATATAAAATTATGTTTACTTAACCCACTAGAAATCGATTAATGATAACTATTAGTGGCAGGTTAACACTTTATAAATTGCGACAATAAGAGCTCCACCAAGGGACCATGTCACATTGTCATATCATACACATAGGATTCTATGTAGTGGCCCCTGGTTGTTCCAAATGGTAAAGCACAAATATATTTGATTAAATAATGGAAAAAGGGTCCTCCATAGGATGTGTTTAGGTACGCCATATAAATATGTGTGGGCAGGAGTATACAACCTAGTGGCATCACTTAGGTGTAATATGACTATTGAAAAGGGAACAACTTCTTTATCCATGAAGGTCGTTAAGACCAACTAAGAGGGAAATAGCATTCCATCATAGCAAGGATGTGGCATTAAAGTAATACTACATGGGCACCACGTGGGATCTGAGTAGGTTCCACGTGGTATGTCAAGATGGAGTTGTCGATATTTAGGGATCTGAGTGGATGTCATGTGGTATGGCTAGATGGAGTTGTTGATATTTAAATTATGATTTTTTTTGGGAAACTTCAAATTATCATAGCTTTGACCCTCGAAACCAAATAGGGTAAAATTTTATATCACTAGAATCATCTAGATGAGACAATCAAAATGGTGTCATCTGTTTCTAGCATCGAAGAGTTTAAGCAAGACCGAAGTTTTTTTATATCCCATACTCATAATTGTACAATGAGAGTCGAGTTAGCTTAGTAACCACCTCTAGGGATTGGGTTAGATAAGAGGGTTTGTTACAACTCCAATGTATTATCGAATCACCATGCTAAAAAAAAGTTATCACAGTGCATGAGTGCATTAAATTTGTTAATAAATCTTAATATATCTACACAATACATATTAATTATCTAAACCTCCATTAATGAGAAAAATCAATATTTTTCCATAAATTGTGAACTTTGCAAAACATATAAGTGGTCTAAATAAGCAACAAGTTTCTCTGAAAAAGAATGTTTTTTTTTACATGATTTTGATGAAATCCGATGATTTTTTTTAGAAATCTAGGTTATAACTTATAGCTATCGAGTTTAAGAATTTTAGGTGCTCCAGGGTTTCTTGGATGTAATGATCCTTAATAGGAATACAAGTGATAATAAGCAAATAATACATGCAACAAATTATAAAAACGAAATATTGAGCAAACGCTCATATAAAAGCTGTAAATGAAGAACTTCTCAGCCATTTTATTATATTTCTACAAGTCAAATACAATAGATGATGGAATGTTGCACCTGGGCTTGTTTGAAAGGACAAGCAGGACCAAACCCAGGTAGGAAAATGGTTGAACTGAAGCCTGCCTAGTTGCTTCGCCAATCTGTACCACGCTGCCTAGAAGCTGTTGTTCTTCTGATGTTTGAATGGCTAGAAGTTGCACTAAAATTTATATTCTTTTAACTCTGGACTCCTTGGCCAAAACCCACAAAAACCCAGAAATGGTTTGGCCCGATTTGGACTTCCCAAAATTGAACCCCAATGGCACTATTTAATCCCCGAACAATTCTACATTATCTTCTGCAAAGATACGACTTAAAACCATACCTCTAGTGCTCATAAAATTATGAAACTTTATAAATGGGATCCTTGTCAAAAACCCAGAAAGGATTTTGGTTGGTTTAGACTTATGATTTTTAACCCCCTTGAAGCCTCACTCTAGTTCTAGCTGCCAATTTTGACTTGCTGGAAACTGCCTATAAATCCATCTGACAAATTCACCAAAATACTGAGTTCACCTGTGCTATCCAATCCCTGACTCCCTGGATGATCTCTTGGCCCAACTCAACTGCTCCCAAGTACCACGAAAATCTGTTGTGTGGCCTATGCACTGTCCCCTAGCCCAACAATTCGAATTGTTGGAATTATTGCTTAGCTGGCTGTAAAACCCAGCAAGAAGTCTAATGCTACTACCTCAGCTCCCCAACTCCCGGACAAGCAATCAAATCTCTTTTTGCCTCAATCTCTCTCTGCGTGTTTCCTGGCTGCCCAGAAATACACACTCCTTGCTCTACGCTGGTTTTTGGTGCTATGTCACTGCCCCATAACTCCTTAAATCCTTATAAAACTACCTCTCTAGGGCGGGCACAGATGGTCCCCCAAAGTAGAGGTTGAATCTCTCACTTGAGAGATTCATGGCTAAACAGCCAATTGACTCAGCTAAGCAACAGAGTGAACAATCAAGTGATTATGTTTGCAAGATGTATGAACGAATCCCAAAATGAGAGATGCTCCCTCCTTATAACTCCTTGGGCCTCCCTTACCTCATGTGGGCCCCTCCATCCACCTATTCGACTTTCCCTCAAATCTATTCGAATGGGCCAATTCAAATTCTCATGTGGGTGGCCCCCACATTCCACTAGCAACCAAATTAAGTCCAATTGCCTCCTAAGTCCCTAAGTTGAAAATGATGAGTTATCTTCCTTAGCCAAAACTATGAAAAATTGTGTAGCAGCACCCTGTTACAAATGTGTTTGAGAAGGGACATGACAGTCCTCCCCTCCCAAATGTTGTTTTCCCTCAAGCAACCTCAGATATGGGTGCTCCAATATGTGCTCACCCTCCTAGGTGGCATCCTCATCTGACAAGTTCTTCCAACACTCCAAAAATCGTTTGTCCTCAAGCAATCCCTGAACGCGAATCCTCTCTAACTATTTCTCCCCACTGTCACTGCAAAATGTGCTAGGGTCCCAGATGTTCCACTAAATCGTCCCTAACCTCTACACTGTGCTGATATGAAAGAATCCTTCAATACCAGGATCCCAAGCCATCTTGTCCAACATGAAGCTCCCCTCGCTCCACTCACTATCTTGCCCGGTGCAAGTACCAGAAGTCCCTCTCTCTATCAGTGACTCGTTAAAGCCCAATGGAAGAGTTGTATGATCTCCCCTTGCTGTAGTTGGCACATCCCTAAAGGTTATTGAGTTGTGAAGAGTTGTGATGCCCCAGTTACCTGCTAGTGCCAAAGTGGTGCCACATGCTAACGCTGTGCTACTTTGACTATGTCATACTCCCCATCGTGCGCAGAAAATATCCTCCTCTCCTGGAACTCGATGGTGGAATACTGAAAGAGGCGAGACACATCCTACCCGGGCATCTCCATGGCACCAAGGCCTACCCATCCAAATCTAACTCCGAACCTGTGCAACAATAGAGAATGTCTACCTCTTGATATGATGAAATCCTCTGTGAACACCCATGTATCATCCCAAGAGCGAACTATATCACTCCCTGCCACGACTCTTCTTATCTATCGATCAACTGAATCCCTGCATCCCATAGGCGTACCTTTTATGGCATAGCCCTGACAACCGATGGAATCCCTTCGGCCCTCATCTCTAGTCCTTGCATGCCACCCATATATAGGCTCCATTCATCATGAACTAATTTGAGGCATGCTAAACTGTCTAGTGATTACCCCATTACTATTGTAGTTATACCCCTTATTAATATTGTTGTGCCCCTATTGCCCCCATATTGTATTACTGTGCCCCATAGAATCCCTCTATTGTTATTTTTGTGGCTTTATATTATTATTGTTAGGTCGGCTGGATTATATTGTGACTCCTTAGACTCCTATATATAGAAAGGAGGTTTTGTCATTTGAATCATCCAAGAATTGTTCATTTATGTAATGTAAAGGAGGTTTCCCCCTCGAAGAGGCTGAATTCTAAGGCGTTGATCTATCTTTTCTATCTTTTCTTGAGTTGGTTTCATAACATTTGGTATCAGAGCTTTGGATTCTAGGGTTTCGCTACTCCAAACAGGTCATTGTGGAATTTTTGCTATAACTTTTTATCTGTGATGTTTCAGAAGTCACAAAAAAAACCCATTTGAGAAGAAATCGCGCTGAACCTTGGGTCCAAATTTCAGAGCTTTTCGCGTGATAATTGCGGAGATATGATCTGAGGAAGTTGGTCTTTTTGCAGACTCCTGAATTACATTCAAAACAGGTGACCTGGGGAAAATCGTCATAACGTTCTCTCTGGGGATCGAATTGAAATTTCGTCAGAAGGTATAGAAAGAGGACAGACTATAGTTTCTTGTATGCATGTTTGAGATCTAAAGGTCAAAACAGTGACTCGTGGCACGTCGTACAAGTTCGCTCTACTGAACTATTCTACAAGCAAGTCACTGTGGGAGATTTCACATAACTCTTCCTTGGAGAATCCAATTTGGGTCAGACTTGTGGCATTGGAAAGAGGACATAGAGGGCTACTACAGCTCACAAATTCAGAACTAGATGATTGGAAAGTACAGAGATACATCAGAGGCAATATCAAGCTCCTACAAAGTGAAAAAATGTGTGTAGATTTTCTTAAATTTTTGCTTAAGCTTGGTTTGAAAATTTATTTTGAAGGAATTCAAAGGGCATAGTAGAGCATTATTATTGGTAACTTATGCCTCGAGGAAAGAAAATTCAAACACCTAGTAAGGAACCTGAAAGCTCTAGCATGACTCATGAAGAAGAGGAAGAAATGCAACATGATATATCAAAATTACAAGACCAAGTGCAACAACTGTCCCTTGCACAAAAAGGAACAGAATCTAAGATGGATGGTTTAAAGAAAGATGTAGAAGCTAAGATGGATGGTTTCAAGAAAGGTGTAGAAGCTAAGATGGACTATTTAAAGAAAGGTGTAGAAGCTAAGATGATTGACGTGGAAGCTAAGATGGATGATTTGAAGATAGATTTGAAGACAGACATGGACGAATTGAAGATAAATATGAATACATTGCTACAAGAAATGGTCCCTAAGGGTGAAAGGGTACTAAAGGAAACTCATGATGAGAACAAAAGAAATGTTAATCATGATTCCATAGATGCTAATGTTGGATCGAAGACTCACCATATTCCAAAAATCGATATGAGGAAGTTTGATGGCAAGGATCTTGCCACATGGATATTACAGATGGAGTAATTCTTCGATCTCAATAATGTGCAAAACACACAAAAGGTACGTATGGCAACTTTATATTTGGAACCAAATCAGTTTGTATGGTATCAATGGCTTTGCTCTCATAAACCATTTATCACTTGGGCAATTTTTACGAAAGAATTGATAGCACATTATGAGGATACAAAAAGCAACACTTTTTTTAGCCAATTGATAAGTCTCAAACAAAAGGGTTCAATAATGGAGCACATTGAGGAGTTCCAAAAATTGAACATAAGGGTAAAAGATATTCCAGAGGAGCATAGGATTGATGTGTTCATAGGGTCTTTAAAGGATAATATCCAACATGATGTTCGCCTTTGGGAACCTGATTCATTAGAGAAGGCATTCAGGTTAGCAAGAAAAATGGAAAGCAAAATTATGGCAAATAGGAAACATACCATTCACAACTATAAAGACGGAAGTGTTGTTGCCCCTAGTCTTCCACAACCTATAAGGTTGACACCACAACAATTGGAAGAAAAAAGAGCAAAAGGGCTTTGTTACAGTTGTGATAGCAAATACACTAAAGGTCATAAGTGTGCTGAGAAGAAATTATTCTACATAGATTGTGAAGAGGAAGAAGAAAAGGAGCAAGAAAGGTCAAAAGAAGAGGATATACTCCAGGAACAAAGCCTAGACGAAGAAAAAATAAATCCGACCATGTATTGTAATGCATTGGTAGGAATTACCACTCCTCAAACCATCAAGATAGAAGGACAAATCAAGAAGAAAAAGGTAATAGTGTTGATTGATTCAGGAAGCACCCACAATTTTATTCATTGTAAGGTAGCAAAAGAATTGAATTGCTTCCTATATCCAGCACCAAAGTGTCAAGTGATGATTGCAAATGGAGGAACAATAAATTGCTCTAGAAAGTGCCATAATATCAAGCTATCCATGGGAGAATATGTATTGACTAGCCCAATGCTTTCCATTCCAATGGGAGGTGCTGATGTTGTACTAGGAGTCCAATGGCTACAATCCCTGGGTACAATAGCTTTTAATTTTCAAGAACTTTTCATCAAATTTTCTACGGAAGGAAAGGAAGTTGAATTAAGGGGTATTGCAGGGAAACCAAGAAAGATAATCAGCTCTAATAGTATGACAAAGCTTCTAAAAAAGGAGCAAAGAGGTGTAATTGCACAATTATGCTCGCTAGATGTTTCCACATTGGAATCATCTATTTCTCCAGATCTCCAAAAAGTCCTGGACAATCATTCCAAGGTATTTGAGACTCCCAAAGGTCTCCCACCTATGCGTGATCATGATCATGCTATTCATCTGATTCCAGGAAGTGTTCCTCCAAACATCAGGCCGTACAGATATCCCTATGTCCAAAAGAGTGAAATTAAACGTATGGTTGCAGAAATGCTAGAGGCTGGTATAATTCAACCAAGTCAAAGTTCTTTCTTTGCTCCAGTAGTATTGGTGCACAAGAAGGATGGATCATGGCACATGTGTCCGGATTATAGGGAGCTCAACAAGCTCACTATTAAAGATAAGTTCCCCATTCCTGTCATTGATGAATTACTGGATGAATTGCATGGATCAATTTACTTCACCAAGTTGGATCTTCGTTCAGGATATCATCAAATCAGAATGAAGACTGAAGACATTCTGAAAACAACATTTAGAACTCATGAGGGTCATTATGAATTTTTGGTCATGCCTTTTGGCCTTACCAATGCACCTTCAACATTTCAAGGTTTGATGAATTCAATTTTCAAACCATTCCTTAGAAAATTTGTGTTAGTATTTTTTGATGATATACTAATCTACAGCAAGTCTTGGAAGGATCATGTTGAACATGTTGACAAGGTGCTACAACTATTGAAGGAGAAACAATTATATGCAAAAAGATCCAAATGTTTCTTTGGAGTCCAGGAGGTGGAATATTTGGGTCATATTGTATCTCATGAAGGAGTTAAGGTAGACCCTAGCAAAATTAAAGCCATTAAGGAATGGAAAATATCCACATCCATAAAGCATCTGCGAGGATTTCTCGGGTTGACAGGGTATTATCGCAAGTTTGTTAAGAATTATGGGAGAATAGCAGCACCTCTAACAACATTATTGAAGAAAGATGCATTTTCATGGACTCCGGAAGCAACAAAGGCCTTTGAACATCTTAAAGAGGCAATGTGCCAAGCACCAGTCTTAGCTACACCGGACTTCACAAAAACCTTTATTGTGGAATGTGATGCTTCAGGAAATGGAATTGGTGTTGTTCTAATGCAAGATGAAAGACCCATTGCTTTTGAAAGTCGTCCAATCAAGGGAAAGTTTTTAAGCAAAGCTATTTATGAGAAGGAAATGTTGGCAATACTCCATGCACTTAAGAAATGGCGACCCTACCTAATGGGAAGACACTTCAAGGTAAAAACGGATCATGATAGCCTTAAATACTTTTTAGAACAAAGATTATCCTCTGAAGAGCAACAAAAGTGGGTCACAAAGATGTTGGGTTATGACTTTGAAATCATCTACAAAAAAGGGAAGCAAAATGTGGTGGCAGATGCACTCTCAAGAAAGGATGAGGATGTGGAAGCATTGTTGTGCGCCATTTCTATTATCCAACCAGATTGGATAAATGAAGCAAGGGAGGAATGGAAGAATGACGAAGAAGTGTGGGCACTTATTCGAAATTTACAACAAGATTCCAGTACGTCTGATACATTTAGCTGGCAAAATGATTCATTATGGTACAAAGATCGCTTATACCTCTGTAAGAATTCCCAGCTAAAACAAAAGATTCTTATGGAATTGCACACTTCTCCCTTAGGAGGGCACTCAGAATTTTTAAAAACTTACCACAGGGTTAAGAAGGAATTTTTTTGGGATGGCCTTAAATCAGATATTCAAAAGTTTGTGGCTGAATGTTTGGTTTGCCAACAAAATAAAGTTGAAACAATTAAGACACCGGGTCTATTACAACCTTTATCCATTCCAAGCCAATGTTGGGAGGAGGTTTCAATGGATTTTATCACAGGTTTACCCAAGTCTGAGGGAAAGAGTGTCATCATGGTGGTAGTTGACAGACTTACCAAGTATGCACACTTTTGTGCATTATCACATCCATTTAAAGCCAGTACAGTTTCTACTGCATTTATGGAAACAATTCAAAAGCTACATGGAAACCCAAAGATTATTGTAAGTGACAGAGATCCCATTTTCACTGGAAATTTTTGGACATAATTATTTTCTTGTCTTGGTACTCAGTTAGCTCATAGCTCATTTTATCATCCTCAATCTGATGGGCAAACTGAGATAGTAAACAAATGTTTGGAAGGATATCTTCGTTGCTTTGTATCTGATAAACAAACACAATGGGTCAAATGGTTGCCTCTGGCTGAATGGTGGTATAACACTTCCTTCCATACAGCAACAAAAATGACCCCATTTATGGCACTTTATGGGTATCAACCACCATCCATCACATCATATTTAAGAGAAAATTCTAAGGTTCAGGCAGTGGAACATCACATCGAACATCAACAACAAGTCCTCCAACTCTTAAAGGATAACCTCATGTTGGCACAGAATAGAATGAAACAATAGGCAGATCAACATCGCAGTGAAAGAAGTTTTGATGTAGGTGATTGGGTATTCCTACGGCTACAACCATATAAGCAAATGTCCCTCAAGCAAGCTAAGAAGGATAATAAATTATCACCAAAGTATTATGGTCCGTACAAGGTGTTGCAAAAGATTGGTACTATGGCATACAAATTGGAGCTTCCTGCAGCTTCTCGATTGCACCCAGTTTTCCATGTTTCATGTTTAAAGAAGGTTATAGGCGACAAGCTCCCAGTTCAAACAATATTGCCAGAACTTGACGAGGAAGGAAAAATTATATTGGAACCGGAAGCAGTCACAGAAACAAGAACTCGACAGCTACGAAATCGTTCAATTTCAGAGTATCTTATCGAGTGGAAGAACTTATCCGCTGAAGATTCCACATGAGAGGATGAGAATTTTATGTAGAAGTATCCAGAACTACTCAAGCATTGAGGACAACACTTTTTTGAAGGAGAGGGGCATGTTGGGTCCCTATAATACTAGTGATTACCCCATTACTATTGTAGTTATACCCCTTATTAATATTGTTGTGCCCCTATTGCCCCCATATTGTTATTACTGTGCCCCATAGAATCCCTCTATTGTTATTTTTGTGGCTTTATATTATTATTGTTAGGTCGGCTGGATTATATTGTGACTCCTTAGACTCCTATATATAGAAAGAAGGTTTTGTCATTTGAATCATCCAAGAATTGTTCATTTATGTAATGTAAAGGAGGTTGCCCCCTCGAAGAGGCTGAATTCTAAGGCGTTGATCTATCTTTTCTATCTTTTCTTGAGTTGGTTTCATAACAGGTGCCTTCCACTGTGTAGTATTAATGACTACTGGAAACCACGTGTGCCAAATAACTACCCCCTAAATGCAACCAATAGATGGGTATTTGATACACATAATCAACTCAGTGTATGCAGATCCATCCTGCTCTTGCCAACCATCGCCACTACTTCGACTACCCACCCCTTGGAGAATGTGTAGATACAATGTCGGGAACCCGTATACGTACTGGACAACTATCTCAATCGTACACAGTATCCTCTACTCATGCATGGTCCAAACATGCCCTGTGGAAAGAGTGAAACATGTCTCCCCTGTGACCAAATCCCTAGGCATAGGATCAATGATGAATGATATGCCATCTTTGTCGGTGATCACCTCATCCCTCGACCTGTGGCTGTCAACTCGCGCACCGAATTCGATGCCCCCTTTGAGAAGTCTCCCCTCTATCGCACCAAGTGTCATTAAAATATCTTGGGTGAGCTGCTCGTGCCCAGAGTGTCAAAGGACAACAACCAGATTTCCCATTCATGTATGTGACGTAGGAGAGGGGTAGGAGTGTGAGTCCCTACGAATACCATCAAGTATCGCTCATCTGTGTCCACATCGATCCTGGGTGAACTACACCCAAAGGTATGTCTGGTATCTCTGTCCATGGGTGTCCCTGGAGGCAGCACTCCAAGACCTCGTTGTGCAACACCATACTCCTCTGCATACCATCGATCATCCCAGTACTCCTGGACATGCCACTGTACACCGCAGCCTATCCTTGTACACTGCTAGATACCCTCGGCTGTAGCTATGCCATCCTGTACCATCCTGCTTCCTACATGTGTCACTGCACCTGTCACTCCCCACATGTACTCACTGTGATGTGAGGCACTCCCACTCCGCAACACAGTCCAACACACTACAACACACCACCATGCATCTCCATGCCCACCTGTAGACCACTGCTCAATGCTAGATGCTCCCACACATCCCTGGATATGATGGCCTAGAGCTATGTCTCTACGTGTCAGGCCACACCCGATCAGTATCATCACCTCCACCATCACATCATTATCCTTGCCAATGAATGGATCTTCCCTCCAAATCCCCCCAGAGGGATCCGAGAAGTGACTCTCTGTATGTGTCAACAGTGATGCCACCACTGCTCCAGTCCTCTGTGTCCTCTGTGTCCTCTGTGCCTCGCACAAAAGTGAAGAGCCCCCAGCTCCATGCAAGGCACCACATGGTGGCCTGCTAATGCCACCTCCTCCGACAAACTCCTGCCAGAGTATGCTGATCACCCAGTGATCCCGTGTACAAATGCCATACCAAGAAAACCAAAAGAGTTTGTCCATAAACTGGTTGGCCACTAGTGTTGACCGAGACTCCCCTAGAAAACGTGCATGCTCAACTGCTAGGTCAACTGCACCATCCCAATTGTAGTCAACTGGCATACATGGGAAATAATAGGTGGTCCCTCCTAGATCCCAATGCCAATCGGGGCTTCCAGCATCCCCAGTGCTTGGAAACTCCTGTTGATCACCACCTGGGTCCACTACCATCTCCATAGTCCACTCCACCAAGTACCAACTCAGAATCTCTCGCCACCCAACCCCAAGAGAGGGATTGAATGAACGAACTCTCGCACATGTAATAACCACAACATGTGTGTGTTGCACCCTGTTCAACTCAGGTCGTTTCATCTCGTTATCTTGGTCCATACATACAATATGACTAGGTAGCTATGTCTCCCTCTGTCCAATGGGCCAAGGTAACCTAACAGTGTTGCCAACCTCATCTATGTATGCCCGAAGAGGGCTGCTCTCATGCTCCAACGTGCACTCTGGCTACACCAGTAGGGAATCCAAATGCTCCCCAACATGAGTCAATTTCGTCGTGGACTCGGCACAAACCACTCTCATGCCCTCCAAATCCTTGTTTCGTTGTAGAATTGCCTCTCGCACTAACACAACCTTCATTTTTAATGCTAGAAGGTCGGCCTGAAACTGATGGAACTGTCGTGGGCATCTATCACCTGTAAACTCAGTCACGACTCTAGATACCTCAACAACTATTGACATCTCATCCAGGGATGGCACCCCCTCAACAAATGGCTCTATGCGAGTAGGCTCTATCCTCTCCACCAAGGTGTCAATTAGGGCTATCAAAGAGGTCTCTAATAAAGGTGACTCTTGCGCCACATTGGGTATATCGATGTGCTCCTCACCGTCCTGTGGGTTCTCAGCATCATGCTCAACGTCCTCCTTAGGCTCCTGATATCTAAAGCCATGTCTCCACCAGCAAAAGGCCCCCTTGTCTCACCCTCTAACTGTCTTTGTCCTATCTGCTCCCTTTTAGGAGATCTGGTGCCCTGATCTGGTCGACTTTCCCCACATGATGTAGATGGTTGCCCCCCCACGGCCTGCTCACCTCTAACGTCTTTGTTGTAAGGGTGAGGATGGGTTTGGTCTGTCACCCTCCTCAACTGGGCCAACCTCTCATCGTGCCAATGAATTCTACCATAGAATTTTTGCATACTGAAGTTCCCTTGAGCCATGGGTTTGTCTCTGGTTTCACCTGCCACTATGCACTCATACCCAAAGCTTCCATGATCTTCTGGCTAATTTCCCACAACTGGGCCAAGATCATGCTCTGATACCACTGTAATGATCCTTAATAGGAATACAAGAGATAACAAGAAAATAATACATGCAACAAATTACAAAAATGAAATATTTAGCAAACACCCATACAAAAGTTGCAAATGAAGAACTTCTGAGCCATTTTATTATATTTTTGCAAGTCAAATACAATAGATGATGAAATTGTGCACCTAGGCTTATCTGAATGGACAAGTAGGACCAAACCTAGGTAGGAAAATGGTTGAACTGAAGCCTGCCTAGCTGTTGCACCAATCTGAACTACGCTGCCTAGAAACCACTGCTCTTTTGAAATTAGAATGGCTGGAAGGTGCACTGAAACTACCCATAAATTTATATTCTTTTAACCTCGGACTCCTTGGACAAAACCCAAAAAACCCCAGAAATGGTTTGGCCCGATTTGGACTTCCCAAAATTGACCCCAAAGGCACTATTCAATCCTTGAGCAATTCTACACTATCTCCTGCAAAGATATGACTTAAAACCCTGCCTCCAGTGCTCAGAAAATTATGAAACTACATATGTGGGATCCATGTCAAAAACCCAGAAAGGATTTTGGCTGGTTTAGACTTCTAATTTTTGACCCCCTTGGACCCTCACCCTAGCTCTAGCTGCGAATTTCGACTTGTTGGAAACTACCTATAAATCCATCTAAAAACTGAACCAAAATGCTGAGTTCACCCATGCTATCTAATACTTGACTCCCTGGATGATCTCTTGGCCCAACTCAATTGCTTCCAAGTACCACGAAAATCTGTTGTGTGGCCTCTGCACTATTCCCCAGCCCAATAGTTCGAATTGTTGGAATGCAGGTTCAACTGGTTGTAAAACCCAGCAAGAACGCTGGTCTAATGCTGCTACCTCAGCTCCTCATCTCCCGGACAAACAATCAAATCTCTGCTTGCGTCAATTTCCCTCTGCGTGTTTCCTGGCTACCCAGAAATACACACTCCTTGCTCTGCGCTGGTTATTGGTGCCATGTCACTGCTCCGGAACTCCTGAAATCCTTGTAGAACTGCCTCTCTAGGGCGGGCACGGATGGTCCTCCGAAGTAGAGGTTGAATCTCCCAATTGAATATATATTTTAAGGAGTTAAAAGTTCAAATGTAAAAAGCCGTAGTCTAACTAGCAGGAGGAATTGCCGGAAAGTTATGGAAATTCCGGTCATATTTAGAGAAAATCTGGCAAGGATTTTTGTAAATCCAAATTATAGTTGTTAAACTTCAAAATTTTAGGTGGCCTACACGATTTTGATGGTGCTGAATCCATTTTTACCATCAAAAACACGATTCAAACACTATCTCTACAAGATTTTTTGAAATTTTTTTGCCTGGATTACGGCCGCTTTTGCCCATCCGAGCAATTCCTCCACCTCATTAGACAACTCCATTTAAAAAGCATGTATATATTTCTATAAATTTTAATTAGTTTAGATTTATTTTAATTTTAGATTTACTAAGTACGAAGAGTGATCAAATCCCTTGATATGTAAATTTTTTAGAGTGAAAAATATTTAATGTTTCTCCACCTTTAACAAGTGTAAAAATAAATAAATCTAATATAATTTCCCTTTTAAATAAAATACTTTCCTTGGAACTCCCTCCTTGGATGTAGCCACCTCGTCTTTGTCTTCAATTAAAGGGAGCAAACTTGGAATTTATGCACACCATTTATTTATTGTGGCGTTTCCCAAATTATTGGACTCTCATAGATTGGGAGCAAGTCAATGGATCGATGCATTGCATGTACACGTCAGCTTGAACCGGCTTATTTGGCAAAAATCTTCTAGTGTTTCCTTCCCGGATTCCAGCATAAAATAGTACCATACAAGTTGTAATGACCCAGCTTCGAGACAATTTTGAATTCAACCATATCTATAAGTCTAGAATAAAGAAACAGAGCCAAAGGATTTAATATTGTTTTCAATTTGTATAATATTCCATATTGTTTTCCATTTCTATAATATTCATTATTTATATGAGTTGGATAGAGGTTTCCTGGTCCAAAGAATTATAATATGTAGTTAAAGTATGAGGTTGCTTGTTGCCCTTATATTCCACACCCCACCAAGTATTCCAAGCAATACTAATGCATCAGTTGATCATTCACAATGTATGTTGAAAAAGATAAGATTTACTTGTCATGGAGGAATTCAAAGGCTATGGAGGAACTCTTTGAGGCTTTGAACAATGTATTCGTCACTAGTTAGGTTGCGATAAAAAGCTTTAAACTTGAGTGATGGAATGTAACTCTATTTGTATGATGTTTCGTTCAACTTGCTCATCAACACTTCGTATACATTTCACTGTCATTTTGTTACCATGGTCTTGCTATGCATATGTGTGGTCTTTTCACAATTCTCTAAATTTTGTTATTGTTTTCGTTTTTCATAAATGATTACATTTATATAAATTAAATGAGTTATAAATGTGGTTAGGTATTAAAATTTTCATTATATTGTAAATTTATCGGAGTTGTTTTAGTGTGATTTTTTGGATTTCCCGGCGCTAGAATTTGGTGGAAAAATTTGAGGTGAAATCTTGATTTGTGTTATTTAAACTGGTTTTTTCACTGTATATATGGATTCAGTACCCTGAAAAACCTAGGACACTTTGATTGTGTAGGGGTTACCCATCAAACTTGTGATTTCAATAAATCCCTGTCAGATTTTAGAGAAATTAGACTGGAAAAACCCACCAGAAAAGCTTCCAAAAAGTTGCACTAAAGACAACTCCAAATTTAACAATGTTATATTAAAAATAAATAAATCACAAAAATAACTAAATTTTGATTTTGTTTTAAATTATAATTATATAACTATTATTGATTAGGTGTTGTTTATCAAGGCATCAAATTTGTTCGAAAATAAAAAGTTGTCAAAATCGACCATTTTCTTCGAAAAAAATTAACATTAAGAGTGCTTGAATCTTGTTTTTGGTGGTGGAAATGGATTCAACGCCATCAAAAAAACCTTGGGGCATCCAAAATCTTAAAGCTTGGATTTCCAAAAAAATTCTGCCATATTTTAACAAAATTATGTTGTGATTTCCATTGTTTTACAGACAAATTTGAAGTCTCATTAGACTACTTGTTATTATTTATAAAAGGAATTGATGTATGAGTTAAACACGTATACATTTAAAAAAACATTAACATTTTTTTTAGTCATGGAGATTCACTCTCATTTTATCATGGAGATTCTTAACTTGTTAATAAGATTTGTTAAATTCCATGGGCCAATATTATGGATTATTAATGCCATATGCTGAATTTTTTTATCTCTTATTCATATGACAATTTTTTTAATTAATCAAATTAATTAAAAGGGTAGAAAGGACATTACTTTTGAGATAAATCTAAACCTTTGATCTATGACTACTATTAAGAATATTCTAGCATATTCCACGGAGGTTAAATCCCTACCATCCACCTAATTATTCTTGATAATTAAATTAAAATTTTGAAAGTCTTTTTCCAAAATAAACACGCTCATGGACATAATAAAACTTAGGCATGCAATGAATTTTCCAAAGAACATTTGAAGTGTTTTGAAGAGAATTTAAACTAATAATTGAAATGTTTTGAAGAGAATTTAAACTGATAATTGTCAAAGGAAAATCCTAAGAGGGATCCTTTCAATATTTTAAGATGAAATTACTTTGTGATTCCTAGACTTTGTTATGGGCCCTTTAAAAGAAGGATTGGAAGCTCAGTGGTAACATCCAATTATTTAGTGATTTCATATTTATTGCAAACGCAAAGGTAAGCATCCAATGGTGGTGGGGTCCTTTGCCTTTTTACCACTATGTTACTTCCACCTAATTAGAATAAGGCCACTCATTATTTTACATGCATGCTACACATATACACGCACATTCTCCCTTTGCATTCATTCAATAATCTATATATCGGGGTTATATATAGAAACACAAAGAGAAGAAAGGGTGTTTGTATATTGCTCCCTTGTTTGGGGCACTTAAACTACACATGTGATGTCGAAGCATCTTTTCTCTCGCTATATATGGTGGCCAAATTCCATTTTGGATTGATTTAACTTGCTCATCCTTCGACCTCTAGTGTGGGATCATTCAATCCCATTAATCATGATTGTAGATTGATTTCTAAATTGTGCACAACGCAATATATTAATAGCTCCCCTAAATCCCACAAGAGCTACAACTAATACAAAAAGACAATGTGCACATCTAGCATGTAAACCTCAAATTTTATATAGCCCTTAACACCAAGGCTTAACTTATTATGTCATACAATTTTAGGCTTGGAACCAAGAGTTTAACCCAAAGGCACTAAGGCCTTTTGGGCCCCTTCGTGTTAACACTTTTACGTTATAATTAAAAATGATCAATCCTCAAACCTTAATGTTAAACACTAACCTTGATCCATTCATCCAGGGTCCTTGGTGATCCCTTACACCTCACACTTCCAGATATGTTATTCAACTAGATATGCTCCTTGATTTAGTTGTATCCACCTTGAGCCAGATATCTTCGCCTCAATAAGGATCTACTGATCAACGATGACTTTGATGTGTGGTTTCCAAGGGTTTTTGGGTCTACAAAAAGTGATCGCCCATCTAAGGATCCTGATTGATCCAGGGTTGCAACACCTATTCGATGTTAAATACTCTTCCAAGGCTGGATAGCTTTTACTCATCCCAAATGCCTTTGTACTAGCATTTTTATCTACCCATCTTAGATCTGCCCTTCAGCGAATTTATCACTTGATTGAACCATCAAATGCTCTGCGACCCGAATGTGGTTGTATCTAGATAACTTTGCTCTATGGTTCCCATGCCAGATATCTCATTACACTTCCTCTACAATTGGAAATATGAGATCTAACTTATAAAGGATTTAGCTGCAAGACCAATGGGCTTGGATCGAAACCATGTGAGGCAAAACCTTGACCCTGATGGAAATTTTGACTACAACTAATAGGAAAATTTTGTCTTCATTTTTCACTAAGTCCCCAAATTATAACATTCTTAGCTCTGTCAAAGGCCAAACTCTGCTTTACCCACAATTGACAAGATTTACTCTGTAGAATTCATTCATCCCTTGTAGATAGGGATTTCTTTACACATTGTATTAGTCGGTCTGCAACAATTAATCCAATGACTAGCCCTTTGTTGCTATCCTATATTGTTGAATCCTTCAACTTACTCTCGTTGCTCACTCGAATAAGAATCTACACACTCATAATTTCATATTAGATCGGACTGTATCTAGTAACAATGTCCAAAAAACTCATCCATAAAACACACATTAACTCAGATACACAGAGATAAAGCATACACAATAATGGAATATAATCTCACACAATTTCTACTAACATAGGATATGTACAATATTGCATGATTTACATAATAATTAGCACTCTCCATTCTTCCTATTTGACCTTTCTTGGTCCCTTAGCCTCTCTTAGTTAATTCCTATTCTCTTCTCTTATATCATTTTCTCTTCAAAAATTTGTCTATATACAATAGATTTTTTTTGTTTGTTGAGATCCACTAAAGGTGAATCTAATCTTCCATACAAGAAAATTATCAAATCTAAGGCTAATACCTCTAACTCCTTAACAAATTTCCCCAAATAGTGAATTACATGTCAATGAGGGAATAATATCCTGTTTCCTAAATAAATCTCTATTTAGAATAGAAAATCAAATCCCTCTATTTTAATTACATATTTGACTTAAATTAAATTAAGGGAACCCATTCCCATTAGTAAATTTGGCATGACCTCCTAGATTTTATTAACTTGAAGAAATTCCCCTGCATCAATATGTCTCATAAGGAACACTATTTTCATCTTTCTTTAAGTATTTTCGATTTGCATACCCCTTTACATATCTTTGGTGAGAAGAAACCTAGTTCTAAATAGTCTCTATAGTCCATCTTTTATTCATTTATTTGCTTTCTTTATATACAAAGGGGAGGAATTAATCAGTATAGGACCAATGGGTTGTGATTATGTTGAGCGAGAGAGTTTAGGAGGGAGGTATTAATTTCTTCAGTTCTAAATTGGTTGTTATTCCAGAAAAAATAGTTTTCAAGGAGTTTCCAAAAGGAGGGATTTTCTCAATTTTTGGAACACGAAAATGCAAGCTGATGGGGGCTCTTGGTTACCCAAAGGTGCAGCTACAAGAGCATTATCGATTCCATCAATCACATGTTTTGACAAGAGGGTGTCCCTTTGTGATAGACAAGGCCATACTTCACTGTCTACAGGAACATGATCATGGCAACCTCACAACTGGCCTCCTATGATCAAATCGAGGAGTACATCATCTCCCGTGACATTATGAAAGACAGCTTGGGCATACATGTCATAACCATCTTTAATGCAGGTTTTGTGGTCATCGTGGCTTCAATTCTCATCGACATTATCAAGAATTGGATTATGAATATGAACTAAAAAACAAGACAGTTGGCACCTTATTCTAGAGACCTAGATTGTGCTATGAAGATCATCAAGGAAAAATGTATTATGGCACTATACAAGGTATTTATTCCTTGAGGAGTTAAGGTCCTTTTACTATCTTTTCGTTACTTGGATAAAATTAGCAAGCTTTTCAAGGACGTGGATTTTCATAAGCCATTTTTTATCATTTCATTTATTATATTCTTTAAAAGCCTCTCATTGATTCTTTTCCCTTGGTAACTGTTGGAGAGGTAAATCCCCTCTACGGATAGAGGCGATCCCTACTAGCCCAGAACGGGTCTAGCAACAATCAGTCAATGCTACTATGCAAGTTCCTAATTACAATTAAACAAGAGGCAAAGAGCACCTACTTGGATTCCAGCGCTGTTGTTTGGTGAAGAGATGCCACCTTCGCTCCTTCGCTCTGGCTGGTCACGATCCTCCGCGATCTCCACGAATAGACACCTGCGCCCACGAAGAGGAAACAAACACAAGCATGAAATCTAATAAAAGCAACCATACATCAGTCAGAAAGGATGTAATTCACATTTAACCATTGCATAGACAAATGAGAATGGAACAATAATAGTAGTCATCTATTATTAATCAAGTAGAGAAGAGTACAACCAAATGTTCTGACGTCGGTAACCTTCTCAGGAGGGGCCAATCAGCAAGTGTCTCAAGCATTCACCTTTGGAAATGATTCTCTCAAGACAAGAAACTCTCTCTCTCACACAAGCAACACAACACAACCTTCCCTAAGCTATCATGCACTTCCACACTTATCACACCAAATACCTATAGTAGCAGCAATCTGAGCACTATAAGCTCTACACAATCCAAGCTATTCCAAACTAGCTACTCATGGTAATGGTGGAAGTTTATATAGGAGAAGGAGTCTCCATGAAGGGTGGAAGGATGAGCTTATCTTCAAGGGAAGTAGTTGCAAAGGGTCGAACAGACATGCCATAGAAGGGAGTCGATACTCACAAGGCCAACAACCAAGTCTGGAGTTATCTGGAAGGCTGGCTGTTGGAACAAATTCGCCAAAACTGGATCAGCGCGGATTATAACAGGACTGGTGCGCTGACGTCGCACCTCAATAACTGAGAAGGCCATGTCAGTGCGACTCAATACAAAGGCAAGACGCGTTGGCTCATGAAATTCGATCAGCGCGGAAAACAGGTGTACTTCCGCGCTGGCAGCGCATTTGGTCTATTATGGAGCGCCCATCAGCGCGGTTATTTGGGCAAAAGTCGCGCTGATAGAAAAAACTTTAGGGAAGTGGGTTTTTGACCAGTTCAGAAGGCATGAACTTGATTATTGTGAACTCCTGACACAGTAGGGTGACTGACATGGAGACAGTGACAAATTACTGTGGAACAGTAACCCTTTCCACTCGTTATTTTCCCTTGGAAACTCTTCCCATTATTATAGCATGGAGTGTCATTCTCATAATTGAAAATGATGTTATAAATTTTCGGAAGTACTAAGTTTCTCTCATAAAGTCCCTCATTTCAATGACATTGTAAGAATTGGTCATTAGAGATAACCTTCATTTTTAGAAAATTAATCTTGAGTCCCCATCCAATTATCACATATCTCAAGTATACCATGGACCGATAGGAAAATTCATATATATATATTTTAAGGTTTTTCAATGGTTGATGATGTCTCATATGCTTTCATATACTCTGAGATATGTTATTTTTAGATAGAGTTAAAAATCAATATAATATTCCAATATATTATTGCAAATGAATCCATAAAGACATAAAATATAGCATTCATTCAATACATAAATGAAGTTGTTGCATTTACATTATTGCAAATGAATCTCTAAAGACATATAATATATCATTCATCCAATACATAAATGTAGTAGTTGCATTATATAAAGTGAAAGGTATTACTAATTATTCATATAGACCTTACCTCATCTTGAAGGTGATATTCCAAGTGTCTTTTTTTTACACAAATTTGGTGGAATTTCAATTTGAAATCAAACTTGGTGAAGTACTTGGCATATTGCAGTTGATCTAGAAAGTCACCAAGCCAGGTAAAAGGTATCAAGTCTTGAGGATAATTTTAATCAATTCTCTATAATTGATACACATTATCCAAGTCCCATCATTCTTAGTACTATGATGATAGGTGTGCCATAAGGTGAGGTACTTGGTCGATTTGCTCCCTACTCAAAAGGTTGTTGCAATTATTTCTTCATTTCATCTACTTCCAATATGGACTATCTTTTGCACAGTCCTATGTTTAGCAATGGGGTTTCACACAACAACCATACTTCATTTTCCACTTCTCTCTTAAGTCACAAGCCTTTAGGCTCTTGGAACACTTCTTTATATGCCTTCGAATAATGTTTCTACTCTTGAGGACATCCCTCCTGTTGGGTCCCTATAATACTAGTGATTACCCCATTAATATTGTAGTTGTATCCCTTATTAATATTGTTGTGCCCCTATTGTACCCATATTTTTATTATTGTGCCCCATAGAATCCCTCTATTGTTATTTTTGTGGCTTTATATTATTATTGTTAGGTCGGCTGGGTTATATTGTGACTCCTTAGACTCCTATATATAGAAAGGAGGTTTTGTCATTTGAATCATCCAAGAATTGTTCATTTATGTAATGTAAAGGAGGTTGCCCCCTCGAAGAGGCTGAATTCTAAGGCGTTGATCTATCTTTTCTATCTTTTCTTGAGCTGGTTTCATAACATTTGGTATCAGAGCTTTGGATTCTAGGGTTTCGCTGCTCCAAACAGGTCATCGTGGAATTTTCGCTATAACTTTTTTTTCTGTGACGTTTCAGAAGAGAAAAAAAACCCATTTGAGAAGAAATCGCGCTGAATCTCGGGTCCAAATTTGGGAGCTTTTCGCACTATATTTGCGGAGATATGATCTGAGGAAGTTGTTCTTTTTGCAGACCCCTGAATTACATTCCAAACAGGTGACCTGGGGAAAATCGTCATAATTTTCTCTTTGTGCATCGGATTGAAATTTCGTAAAAAGGTACAGAAAGAGGATGGACTTTGGTTTCTTGGGTATATTTTTCAGAGCCAAAGGTTGAAACAGTGACTCGTGGCACATCATACAAGTTCGCTCTACTGAACTAGTCTATAATCAGGTCATCTTGGGAGATTGTGCATAATGCTTCCTTGGAGAATCCAATTTGGATTAGACTGGTGGAATTGGAAAGAGGACACAGAGGGCTACTACAGGTCGCAATTTCAGAACTGGATGATCTGAAATTGCAGAGATACATCAGATTCAATATCAAGCTTCTACAAAGTGAAAAAAGGTGTGTAGTTTTTTTAAAATTTTTGCATAAGCTTGGTTTGAAAAATTGGTTTGAATCAGTAATTGATGCCCCGAGGAAAAAAATGCAAACACCTAGTAAGCAATCTGAAAGCTCTAGCATGACTCATGAAGAAGAGGAAGAAATGCAACATGATATATCAAAATTACGATACCAAGTGCAACAAGTGTCACTTTCACAAAAAGCAACAGAATCTAAGATGGATGGTTTAAGGAAAGGTGTAGAAGCTAAGTTGGAGGGTTTAAAGAAAGGTGTAGAAGCTAAGATGGATTGTTTAAAGAGAGACGTAGAAGCTAAGATGGATGGCATGGAAGCTAAGATGAATGGCATGGATGCTAAAATTGATGGCATGGATGATAAGATGGAAGAATTGAAGATAAATATGAATAAGTTACTACAAGAAATGGTCACTAATGGTGAAAGGGTAGTATAGGAAACTCATGATGAGAACAAAATAAAGGTTAATCATGATTCCATAGACTCTAATGTGGGATCAAAGACCCACCATATTCCAAAAATCAATATGAGGAAGTTTGATGGCAAGGATCCCGCAACATGGATATTACAGATGGAGCAATTTTTCGATCTCAATAATGTGCAAAACACACAAAAGGTACATATTGCAACTTTATATTTGGAACCAAATCAGTTTGTATGGTATCAATGACTTTGCTCTCGTAAACAAATTATCACTTGGGAAATTTTTACAGAAGAATTGACAGCACATTATGAGGATACAAAATGCAACACTTTTTTTAGCCAATTGAGAAGTCTTAAACAAAAGGGTCCAATAATGGAGCACATTGAGGAGTTCCAAAAATTGAACATAAGGGTAAAAAATATTCTAGACGAGCATAGGATTGATGTGTTCATAGGGACTTTAAAGGATAATATCCAACATGATGTTCACCTTTGGGAACCTGATTCATTAGAGAAGGCATTCAGGTTAGCAAGAAAAATGGAAAGAAAAATTATGGCAACTAGGAAGCATACCACTCACAACTATAAAGATGGAAGTGTTGTTTCCCCTAGTCTTCCATAACCTATAAGGTTGACACCACAACAATTGGAAGAAAAAAGAGCAAAAGGGCTTTGTTACAGTTGTGATAGCAAATACACTAAAGGTCATAAGTGTGCTGAGAACAAATTATTCTACATAGATTGTGAAAAGGAAGAAGAAAAGGAGCAAGAAAGGTCAAAAGAAGAGGATATACTCTAGGAACAAAGCCTAGATAAAGAAGAAATGAATCCGACCATATCTTGTAATGCATTGGCGGGAATTACCACTCCTCAAACCATCAAGATAGAAGGACAAATCAAGAAGAAAAAGGTAATGGTGTTGATTGATTCAGGAAGTACCCAAAATTTTATTCATTGTAAGGTAGCAAAAGAATTGAATTGCTTCTTATATCCAGCACTAGAGTGTCAAGTGATGGTTGCAAATGGAGGAACAACAAATTTCTCTGGAAAGTGCCATAATATCAAGCTATCCATGGGAGAATATGTATTGACTAGCCCAATGCTTTCCATTCCAATGGGAGGTGCTGATGTTGTACTAGGAGTCCAATGGCTACAATCCTTGGGTACAATATCTTTTAATTTTCAAGAACTTTTCATGAAATTCTCTGTGGAAGGAAAGGAAGTTGAATTAAGGGGTATTGCAGGGAAACCAAGAAAGATAATCAGCTCTAACTGTATGACAAAGCTTCTAAAAAAGGAACAAAGAGGTGTAATTGCACAATTATGTTCGCTAGATGTTTCCACATTGGAATCATCTATTTCTCCAGATCTCCAAAAAGTCTTGGACAATCATTCCAAGGTATTTGAGACTACCAAAGGTCTCCCACCTATTCGTGATCATGATCATGCTATTCATCTGATTCTAGGAAGTGTTCCTCCAAACATTAGGCCGTACAGATATCCCTATGCCCAAAAGAGTGAAATTGAACGTATGGTTGCAGAAATGCTAGAGGCTGGTATAATTCAACCGAGTCAAAGTTCTTTCTTAGCTCCAGTAGTATTGGTGCACAAGAAGGATGGATCATGGCGCATGTGTCTGGATTATAGGGAGCTCAACAAACTCACTATTAAAGATAAGTTTCCCATTCTTGTCATTGATGAATTACTGGATGAATTGCATGGATCAATTTACTTCACCAAGTTGGATCTTCGTTCAGGATATCATCAAATCAGAATGAAGACTGAAGACATTTTGAAAACAACATTTAGAACTCATGAGGGTCATTGTGAATTTTTGGTCATGCCTTTTGGCCTTACCAATGCACCTTCAACTTTTCAAGGTTGGATGAATTTCATTTTCAAACCATTCCTTAGAAAATTTGTGTTAGTATTTTTTGATGATATACTAATCTACAACAAGTCTTGGAAGGATCATGTTGAACATGTTGACAGGGTGCTACAACTATTGGAGGAGAAACAATTATATGCAAAAAGATCCAAATGTCTCTTTGGAGTACAAGAGGTGGAATATCTGGGTCATATTGTATCTCATGAAGGAGTTAAGGTAGACCCTAGCAAAATTAAAGCTATTAAGGAATGGAAAATCCCCACATCCATAAAGCATCTGCGAGGATTTCTCGGGTTGACAGGGTATTATCGCAAGTTTGTTAAGAATTATCGGAGAATAGCAGCACCTCTAACAACATTATTGAAGAAAGATGCATTTTCATGGACTCCAGAAGCAACAAAGGCCTTTGAGCATATTAAAGAGGCAATGTGCCAAGCATCGGTCTTAGCTACACCAGACTTCACAAAAACCTTTATTGTGGAATGTGATGCTTCAGGAAATGGAATTGGTGCTGTTTTAATGCAAGATGAAAGACCCATTGCTTTTGAAAGTCGTCCAATCAAGGGAAAGTTTTTACACAAAGCTATTTATGAGAAGGAAATGTTGGCAATACTCCATGCACTTAAGAAATGGTGACCCTACCTAATGGGAAGACACTTCAAGGTAAAAATGGATCATGATAGCCTTAAATACTTTTTAGAACAAAGATTATCCTATGAAGAGCAACAAAAGTGGGTCACAAAGATGTTGGGTTATGACTTGAAATCATCTACAAAAAAGGGAAGAAAAATGTGGTGGCAGATGCACTCTCAAGAAAGGATGAGGATGTGGAAGCATTGTTGTGCGCAATTTCTATTATCCAACTAGATTGGATAAATGAAGCAAGGGAGGAATGGAAGAATGACGAAGAAGTGTGGGCACTTATTCGAAAGTTACAACAAGACTCCAGTACATCTGAAACATTTAGCTGGAAAAATTATTCATTATGGTACAAAGATCGCTTATACCTCTATAAGAATTCCCAGCAAAAACAAAATATTCTTATGGAATTGCACACTTCTCCCTTAGGAGGGCACTTAGGATTTTTAAAAACTTACCACAGGGTTAAGAAGGAATTTTTTTGGGAGGGCCTTAAATCAGATATTCAAAAGTTTGTGGCGGAATGTTTGATTTGCCAACAAAATAATGTTGAAACAATTAAGACATTGGGTCTATTACAACCTTTATCCATTCCAAGCCAATGTTGGGAGGAGGTTTCAATGGATTTTATCACAGGTTTACCCAAGTCTGAGGGAAAGAGTGTCATCATGGTGGTAGTTGACAGAGTTACCAAGTATGCACACTTTTGTGCATTATCACATCCATTTAAAGCTAGTACAGTTTCTATTGCATTTATGGAAACAATTCAAAAGCTACATGGAGACCCAAAGATTATTGTAAGTGACAGAGATCCCATTTTCATTGGAAATTTTTGGACAAAATTATTTTCTTGACTTGGTACTCAGTTAGCTCATAGCTCATCTTATCATCCTCAATCTGATGGGCAAACTGAGATAGTAAACAAATGTTTGGAAGGATATCTTCATTGCTTTGTATCTGATAAACAAACACAGTGGGTCAAATGGTTGCCTCTGGCTGAATGGTGGTATAACACTTCCTTCCATACAGCAATAAAAATGACCCCATTTATGGCACTTTATGGATATCAGCCACCATCCATCACATCATATTTAAGAGAACATTCTAAGGTTCAAGCAGTGGAACATCACATCGAACATCAACAACAAGTCCTCCAACTCTTAAAGGATAACCTCGTGTTGGTACAAAATAGAATGAAACAACAGGCAGATCAACATCGTAGTGAAAGAAGTTTTGATGTAGGTGATTGGGTATTCCTACAGCTACAACCATATAAGCAAATGTCCCTCAAGAAAGCTAATAAGGATAATAAATTATCACCAAAGTATTATGGTCCATACAAGGTGTTGCAAAAGATTGGTACTATGACATACAAATTGGAGCTTCCTGCAGCTTCTCGATTGCACCTAGTTTTCCATGTTTCATGTTTAAATAAGGTTATAGCCGACAAGCTCCCAGTTCAAACAATATTGCCAGAACTTGACGAGGAAGGAAAAATTATATTGGAACCAGAAGTAGTCACAGAAACAAGAACTCGACAGTTACGAAATCGATCATTTTCGGAGTATCTTATCAAGTGGAAGAACTTATCCGCTGAAGATTCCACATGGGAGGATGAGAATTTTATACAGAAGCATCCAGAACTACTCAAGCATTAAGGACAACACTTTTTTGAAGGAGAGGGGCATGTTGGGTCCCTATAATACTAATGATTACCCCATTACTATTGTAGTTGTATCCATTATTAATATTGTTGTGCCCGTATTATCCCCATATTTTTATTATTGTGCCCCATAGAATCCCTCTATTATTATTTTTGCGGCTTTATATTATTATTGTTAGGTTGGCTGGGTTATATTGTGACTCCTTAGACTCCTATATATAGAAAGGAGGTTTTGTCATTTGAATCATCCAAGAATTATTCATTTATGTAATGTAAAGGAGTTTGCCCCCTCAAAGAGGCTGAATTCTAAGGCGTTGATCTATCTTTTCTATCTTTTCTTGAGCTGGTTTCATAACACCTCCCAAGATGCCTCTATCTTTATTAATTCATCTTCTTATCAATTATGCCTTAAAAATATAAATACAAATTTCTTGTTTGAACTTATCAATGCCTTCTCTTAATTAACACTAACTAGAGAGGTATTAGATTACCATTGTCTCCATTGACGATGAAAAGCTCTACATCCTTAATCAAGTGGTATTGGTTTTCTCTCCTTGTGAAGATCACGTCCCTTATGTACCTGCAAGGGCTTACCAAGTGTTACTACAGCTACCTCCACTTCATTAATACAGTTTTCACTTACAAAAAAATTGATATTACACTACTTAGCGACCATAAGTGATACATCCTTATTTACCCATACTAATTGGTATGGGTGAGGATGATCATGAACTTCTAATCCAAGCTTACTTACCACATCCTCTACCATGATATTGGTGTGTGACCTGGATCATATAAGGCATCCACCTTTGTCTTCTTGGATTGGATCTTGATATGGAATAATTTATCCATCTCCGTCTCTTCCTTGGATGGACACTATTGGAATTCTCCTAGCTTTGATTGTACATTGTAGACAAACTCTCCATATACATATAAGTTGTTTACCTAGTTTCCTACACCCACAATTAGTATCTTCTTCTTCTTGGTCACCTTGGTATTATTTTGTTTCCACTCTAAGTGAAGCTTCCAACACTTTTATTTGATAACACTCTTGGTATTATGATGGGTACAATGGTTGATTCAATATTTACATCAATTTGCAATGGATATTGTATTTGTATCATTTTCTTTCCACTTCTTTCCATTCTTTAGATTGTCTTTTTAGTCTTTTTGTTTGTAACCATTTGGTTGACCTTTCTTTTTGTCCATATTCTCTAGATATTTTTCTTGCACTCAAGATTCATTAATGTTCCTAGTTTAAAGAGTATCACTTACCCCTTAAATGATTGTGGATATACTCAAATACTTAAGATGTGCCTTCAACTTCTTGGAACATATTCTTGTTAGCTTTAATGGCCATTAAAAAACACATAAACAAATATACAAGGCAAGGAACACTAGGAGTTATACTCAAGAAACCCCCAAAGGGAAATTTTTATTATAAAATCATTCTAGAGTGTGTTTTTATTACACAAATAGTCCCTTTGTATAAATTTAGGTGACCATAACAACTATGTCATAATTGAACATTAGTTCAACCATCTCCATATCTATCTCCACAGTATTTCCATGAATATTTCAACAAATCTTCATCCCTAACTTCTCCCACTTTTCCTTGTCTCTCATTCTTACATAAACTTCTAGAATTCATCTACAACATTATAAATTGTTATATAATTTATTAATTAAACAATACAAGTTGGATTTATTCATTCAAGTCTTAGTATAATGGATTGTTTTCTAAATTGAGTGGTATACTCTTTTTTCCCGAGGAATTATCTAGGAAGATCAACCCGAAGGGATCCATTCCCACCGGCTTATTAGCAGAGCCTAACCTTGAGAGTGTCGAGGAGAATTGACCATGTGACGTCGCAATAACAAGGTGATTTTAGTGACGGGACCTCAACTAATTTAGCTAACCCTCAAGGCTCTTGAGTGGTATACTCTTGTACACACTACCCTTGCTTCTAATAAAAGTAATGCCAGTAGATCCATTGGTCTTATTCATACTTAGTAGGGTAGAAATAAGACTTAATGAATGCATTAAACACCTCACACTTAGCTTTTATGGGATCATACTCCAACCTAAATGTCTCCATGTGGCTTTCCCACCACGTTTTGGCATGGATCTCTAAATTCAATTGAAAAAATGATATAATTTACTCTTCTTCTATGTTATAAGCATTAAAATAAATTTACAAGTGTTGTTGTTGATGATTCAACTTAAAGGTTTTTTGTCCACTTTTGCTTCCACTAAATATAAACTGGGAAGAGATGTTGCTAGAACCTGGTCTTTCCTTCACTACTTCCTTTCATGGCTCCTTCTCTAGTGCTTCTTTGTATCCATATTTTCCATCTAAGCTAGCATTCGAGTCAGAGCTACTAAAATCCTAAAAGGTCCACAATTATTGTCTAGAGTTGCCACGATGATCATCATATTGTGAGAGATGTCAACAAAATTTATTTCCATCTTTTAAAGTCTCTCTTTTGATACATTCCTTGGATTATTAATATACTTCTTTGCAATAGCTATGGTTTTGAAAATTGTTTCTTATGTCAGTTTTTTGATCTTGCAATTTCCTAGAGAATCACCAAAGAGAACTTCTTTCATATGAATGGGATTTGTAAATTGATATGGATATTCCACTAGAATAGTTTGTCACAATATGTCTTACAAGTTTCTGTAAAATTTTTGTTGCATATGTTATACTAGTAAGATTTAGATTTGATATTACTACACAAATGTTGAAATAAAATGAGAGTAAAAAATTCTTATACCCTAGGAAGTGAGAGCTATGCCTTATCATTATTTTCTAAAAAATAAATTAAAAATACAAAAAATGTAAATTCAACTTTAATTTTCCCATAAAACCATAATTATGCAAACAAGCATGCCTATTTTGGAATAGTGCTTCTAGAATTTTAACGTAATTATCAATAATTATTAGGGGTGTTGTCTAAGTATTCTATGTTTTGGATTTTTTGACGATAATCCATTGAAACAATTTGTTAGGCTAGGTATTGGTAACTCCACGAATCATTGTTCTATTGAGAGAAACATTAATATATACATTGGAGAGGGATACCCTTGGAATTCATATTCCAATGCTTCTTCATCTTCTTTTCATATTTACAATATTTACAATATTTTCCCAATCCCGAAAGATTTGGTGTCAAGATTCTCCCCCTTAATAAAAACGGGTGTTTGTAAGTCCAAGCATTGTTCTGAATCTTTCAAACTTTTCTCTTCCAAGCTCTTTGGTGGAGATGTCTGCAATCTCCTCATTTGTGGAACAATGGCATAGGTTAATAGTCTTGGCATCAACATGATGTCGAATCAAATGATACTTTATATTGATATGCTTGGTTTGATCATGGAACTTTTGGTTCTTGTCCAATTTTATTGTAGAATTATTGTTAATTAGAATAGGAGTAGAATGCACTTGTTTCACTTGCAAATATTCAAGAATTTTCTTGAGCCACACAATCTCCTTGGTTGCTTATGCAGGTGCCACATATTCTTCCTCTGTTGTGGAATCTATTGGAACTGATTATTTGCGTGGCCTCTAGGAGACAACTCATGATCTCAGACTCATAACATAACTTGAAGTAGATACTCAATTTTATTGATCTCCATCAAAGTATGAATTAGAGTATCTAATCAAGTTGAAGTCATCCACCTGGGTATACTTGAGTCCAAACCCTTAAGTTCCCTTCAAGTACCTAATTAGAACTCTTTTTGCAATAGACTAATGACCCTCACAATTTTTTTCATAAACCTAGAAAGAATTCCAACAACAAATTAAATGTTTAGTTTGGTAGTAATTAGGTAGTTAAGACTTCCTACGAGTTGTTTGTAATTAGTTGCATCCTAAAATTCATTTCCTTCTTTGGATGTGAGGTTTAAATTTTGTTCCATTGGAGTGGTCAAAGGATTGCATTCAAGCATGCCAAATTTGTTCAACATATCTCTAATGTACTTCTTTTGAGAGAGGAATATAAACTTCTAATGTAGGGTTACTTCAATACCTAGATGGTAGTGAACATATCCCAAATCTATCATCTCAAAACATTTCCTCAATTATTACTTTATGGATGCAATATAATTTTCATTATTCATTGTCATCAGTAGATCATCTACATATATCATAATATATATATAAAAAAATCCAACTTTCTTGACAAATAAAGTTGCATCATCAAGTTCATAGTGTTTGAAATTTAGTTTTAGAAGATGGTTAATCAATTACTCATACCAGGCTCGTAGTGCTTGTTTGAGGCCATACAAGGATTTGATAAGCTTGCATACTTTGTTTGAGACATAAAAACATTTTCTTTCAAATATCCATCTAAGAAAGCAATTTTTACATCCATTTGATGGAATTTCCATCCATTTTGAGCTGCGAAGGCAAAGAGAGTCCAGATTGTAGCCCATTTGCTATGGGAGAAAAATTATCCTCATAATCAACCCCTTCTTTATATGCAAAACCTTTTTCCATGAGCCTTGCTTTGTGCTTGTCAAGTGAGCCATCTGATCATACATTTTCTTGAAGAGCCACTTGTAGCCAATAAGTTTGGTTCCAAATGGAGGGTCCACAAGTTTCGAGGTCCCATTCTTTATCAAAGCATCATACTCTTTCTTCATTTCTTCTTTCCATTCATCAATGAGAAGCAAATTATTTAAATGAAGTTGGTTCAAAATCAATAGAAAAATTTAATTCACAATCATAAGAAACATCCATATCAATATTTGACTCAGAATCATCTACATCACCTCCATTTTGTTAAGTAGAAATTCTCATTCCTGTCTTTCCAACCTCATCAGGAAGAACACTTTCAAGTGTCTTGGAGAGCCATTTTGGAAGACCTTTCTGAGATGGCCCAGATTGTTTAGATGACTGCGATGGTGTTGAATCAATATTTAGCCTTCCAATTCTCTCAATCACATCACTCAAAGTGTCTTCTTGATCAGTGGTTGGAGCTTCATGAGGGGGAGAGATTTACTTAGAAGGAGATTCCACGAATTGATCCAGGATAGGGATCCCCCCTTCGAGATGTGGAATCTCATTATCAAATTCTTGACAATATTTTGCATTCCTAAACTTGTCCAAGTGATCAAGTTGAAACTCAACAACATTGTCAGCCTTGGAAGATTCAAGAAGAATCACATCTCTAGATAATATAAAGTTCTTATTTACTTCATCGTAGAGACGATATACTTTGGAGGTTTCTGAGTACCCCAACAAGATACACCTGTGACTCATTACACCAAGTGTGTTTCTCTGTTCCTTAGGAATTAATGATAACATGCATAACCAAAAACCCTAAGATGCTCACCAAAGAAATGTGGCTGTATCACATTTCATAAGGAGTCTTGTTTTTTAGAGCATGAGATGGACATCTATTTTTAATATACACTGCACATAGAACTTCATCAACCTATAACATTAGCTTAACATTTTTTAAAAACATCATTGAAAAAACCATATATAAGATTGTCCTAGTCATTCTTTTAGCTACATTGTTCTGTTGAGGATTATAAGGCATTGTTGTTTGATGTTGAATCCCATGCTGGTGAAGATATTTTTTCAAATTCATTTGAAGTATATTCATTCCATTATTAGTACGAATAGAGCCAATATGAGATTGTGTATTTTTTTCAATCCATGCATGAAATATTTTGAAAGTTTCAAAAGATTCAAATTTATTCTTCAAAAGATATACCCAACACATTTTGGTGTAGTCATCAATAAAATTCATCATGTATTTATTTCCATTTGCAGAAGGAACGGGCAGAGGTCCACACAAGTCAGAATGAATCAGTTCAAGCTTTCTACATGCTCTGGAAAGAGAATCATGAATGACTGTTTGCTATGTTTTCTTAAGATACAAGCATCACATTGCTTTAATTTCCTAGTAATGGTTGGAAACTAGTAACACAATTTCTCTTCAATAAAGAAATATTGTCATAGTTAATATTTCCAAATATAGAATGTCATAAGGGACTAGATGGTGTTGTACCTTCATCATATTGACAACTATATGCACAATTAGAGGTTCCTTGCAACTTGAAGTGTCTTTCTTCTTCTATTCTCGTCATGACAAGTGAGTTTTCTAATGATTTTCTCACCTCAAATTTGACATTAAACATGTGAATTGAGTGTCCTTGCTGGTGGATGTGAACCACGAAAAACAAGTTTCTCCACAACTCTAGGAGGTAGAGGACATTATGTAGAAGAAAAATTAGAGAAACCATGCAATTTGATCCAAATGGTGCCAAGTTTGGATGGCTTGAGTTTTGATTCGTCTGCAAAGTCAACCGATCCATCTACATTATCACTAAAGTCTTCAAAGAATTCCTTTTGAAGGGTCATTTGGTAGGTCGCTCTTGTATCAAGAAATCATGCATATTTCCATGAAGAAAATGAAGTATTAAACAAGTCTTCAGTTACTCTAATATTGTAATGTGCCACAACATAATGAGTGGATTCATGCGCTTTACATTTCCATGCATATGGTGATTTACCTTTCTTCATTTCTTTCTTATTTGATTTTTTCCCAAGAGAGGTTTCATGTGGAAGCATCATATCCATTTTTTTTGCAACATTTACAATGAATAATAGGATTTCCTCCTTCGTAATGTTTGCCCCCCCCCCGCCTCTATTATTCTTCTTTCCACATCCTCTTCTACCACCTCTTCCTCTAAAAGAATCTTGTGTCTGATTCTTCTCTTTTTTTGTAAGGCACATAGCTTCTTCAGAAGTCTAAGAATCTATCTTCCAAGGAAAATTTTAAGGATGGAAAAATTTCTTGAAGTTTAAAAAATTGGCGAATCTCACTAATCCCTAATATGCAAACTATAAAATGTTTATTGATAGATTAGTAAAATTATTCAAATTTATAATGATTTTATATATAGCCTCTATACAATGTTGGCGATTTTTAAGGTAAAATAATTTTATATTCTAAAATTTGGGCGAATCGTCTTTTATAAAATTGGAAATTGGCGAATCTTTTTTGTGGAAAAATCATGGAAAATTAGCCCACTGGGCGAACATTAGCCCCTAAAATTTTCCATTTCCTCTTTCCAAAATCTTTCTCTCTTTCTTTAAACTTCTCCATAAGAGAGTCAAGGGTAATCTCTTTAAGTTTTCCACTAGCTTGTAATGACTCAAGATAGTTATAATATGTGGGATATAGTGCCTTGATGAAACCTGTAAGAGGAACATCCATTTAACATGAGTGACTTCTACATCATGCATAATAGATATGATTTCAGAGGCTAGGGCAAAGGGATTGTCATATTTTAATTCAAGATTGAAGAGTTTGATCATTAGTTGAACTACTTCAAACTCTGAGTGTGAGCCATATAAGTCTTTCAACTTCTTTAAAGCACTAAATGCATTTGTAAATGGTGTAATGTGATGACTCACCTATTCATTTACTAATGCATCAATCAAGGCATAGGCATTGTTGTTCTTATTCTCCCATATGACGAGCTCTTTGTCAAAGTGGGATTTTCAGGAGGATTTCCACCTTCTCCTTCATAAACACCTTTCCATACTTCATTGAAAATGAGAGTATGCTTTATCTTTTTGGACCATTCATGGTAGCTCTCTTTTCCAATGAGAACTACTCCAACTATTGAAATGAGAGAATGCATTATTAAATAAAATTCAAACAAATGAATGTTGTAATAATAATCTCTTTAAACATGCACCAATATTACAATCAAAAACTATGTAGTAGTATCAAGGTAATCATATATTACAATAGCATGCAGTATGAATTCTCTCCTCCTATGTGCAATATTTCTGATACTTTTCTCATCCTACAGTGGACTTTCACACATGTTCTCCTCACGGAACTGCCACCGTATTATGTTCACCATTGCTTCCACTAGCGCAATTTTGACTTCAAATTTTTGATCAGATAACTTTTCCAAGTTTGTGATTGTGTGAGCAGTTTCCAAGGTAGGTAGTCTTCATTCATGACACCAATTATTGGACAGCGAGGATTTGGTTACAAGACTCAAGAATTCTACAACAAGTCATGATAGACAACAACAATTGTATGGATCATGATCATGGTCGTTAGAGGAGTTGTATGAGTCTTTGAAAATTGAGACAAGTCACAATGTAATTAACAACCTGCAAGGCAGAAAGTTATCTAATCAGAAAAGTTGTGTGGTAAAGTATATCACAACAGAGGAGAATAAAACCCTAGAGACGCCAAAACCCTAGACTGCCTTAACAATACGTGAATGACATGTATGAGTGAATGGATTTCAAAATACACTACATGGAATCAATATACATTGTAGAGAATGAATAGACCAACCTCTGTATTTAAGCACACACAAAGAGTAATATAACTCATTGCTTCATGCCATAAATAATATGCACAATGAATGTTGATATTAAATGTGCACAAATAATGAACTATGCCTAACATATAATCACTGTGATTCAATGCATTAAATGTATAACCATTTTTTCAATAACAACGTAACTGGAAAATTGGCAGAGTTGTAACAACAACAAGACTGAGGCAAAGGAGTTACAGGGTAGAGAGAGCCAAATTTAGGACCTATGCTCTAATACCATGTTAGGCTAGTTATTGGTAACTCCATGAATCAATCTTCTATTGAGAGAAACATTCATATATACATTAGAGAGGGAGACCCTTGGAATTCATGTTCAAATCTCTCTTCATCTTCTTATTTTCATATTTACAATATTTTCCCAATCCTGGAGGATTAGGTCTCAACACAATTTTTAGGTAATTCTTGTTTTTTTTGCTTAAAATCTTTTTTTGAATACATAAATGGATTCAGTGCCTTGAAAAACCCTTGGATCACCCGGATTGTGCAAAGTTCGTAGATTAATTTGTGATTCCAACAAATTTCTACTGGATTTTGGACAAATTTCACCCAAAAAAATGCTCAAGAAACCTCCAAAAAGCAGAACAAATAGACTCCGACATTATTAGGTGGATGGTAGGGATTTAACCTCCATATAGTATTCTAGAATATTCTTAGTAATATATACAAATCAAAGTTGAGATTTATTTCCAAAATAGTTATGCATTTTTTCCCTTTTAATTAAATTCATTAATAAAAAAAAATGTCATATGAAATGAGTTATGGTTTTTTGGAGATGTGGTATTAATAAGTCATGGTATTGTATCAAAGCCTATTTACAAATTAAGAATCTCTATGACAAAGTGAGAATGAATCTCCATCATTAAGAATCTTATTACATGTTTTTTCTAAATATATATATTTGATCTATATATTAATTTTTTTATCATAAATAATACTAATAATTTTAGATGTATAATTTAATTAATTCTTATAATTTTTTTAATTTTAATAATTTGAGATCTATAATAAAATAAGTATTTTGATACTTATTATAAATTTACACCTATCAACATTTAACGTTTAACCTCTATTTAACTTATATAACTGCATCATAAATTCTAATAAACTACCATCTTAGGATGAGTTTTATCCCACCAACATTTATTAGTAGTTTGTTACAAATAAACCCTCTCTCGAGGCCATTGCCACGACTCCTTATTCCTTCTCCTGAACATCCATTATCGAGCTTGCAATGACATCTCTAATTGTTGTTAGACACATTTAGCTCGATCTTGTTTATGGATAATTGAATCGTTATGTGTATAGTTAACAATGTTACAGGTGTTTGGAACTTGAGTGTTGACAATATAACCCTAGTTACCACTTGTAAATGAAAGTGAAGTTTCATAGGTTTTCTTGTGCTTCTTTATATATGTGTATGTGTAGGAAAATTTGTGGGACCTCAACCTCTTCTTTGGAATATCTAGATGAGTGTGATTCAAACTCTAGCCATAATACCACTCAATAAAATGAATGAAGTTAATAATGAAGAGTATATAAATATTCTAACTAATAGATAAAATGACCCATTTTTTGGCACATTTTCTGGTCATTTTTTCCCAAACTATGGTAAAGATTTTAAAAATTCAAAGTTTAAGTTGTTTAATCTACAAAGTTCGAGAGCCTCAGGGTTTTTTAGGATGTTGAATCAATTCATGCATTCAAAAGTGCAGTTTAAAAAACAACAAATCACAGTCTTGCTTGAAATTGTATTGTCAGATTCCGACCAAGAAATCTACTTTGTCTATCACTTAGACTGCGCCCACACACTTACTTGTTATGGAAAACGTATAATTCGTGTTATATTTTATTATGCTAAAATGTTTTTTCTACATTTTTTATCATAACACTTATGTAGTATATTTTAATTAAAATATTTAAAAGGACACACCACCATCCCAACATAAACCTATCTTAAATGCAAAACTATTAAGTATTAAAAGGGAGAAAATACCTTTATGTATAAAATTTTCAATTATTTCATTTTATGACATGTATTAATTCATTCATATTAAATGATTAAAAAAAATCACCTAAGAATTTTTTTTCCTCTCAATACTTGATAGCTTGAGTTTAAGATGGATTGACATTGGTTTTATTTTTTAGATGTTGTCACATATATTGTATGTATGTATTTATTTTTTATTGATTTTTTAAAACTATCTTCCTAACTTTCCTTCTTAACTTGGATTTTGATATGGAAGATCGTAACTGTATTCTTGTCTTTCTTGGGATGGAGGTCACTTGAGTTCACCTCCCTCTATGTTGTTGTACAGACAAAATTTTCATCTATATTTGAGTTCTTCTCTACCAAATTTCCCAGAGGCAGCATGTTCTTCTTCTTGGCCTCTTATTTTGATTATTTGGATTCCACTATAAATGTAGCTTACAACTTATCTTCAGTAAGACTTGATATTACAATCCTTACAATGGTTACTTGGATATTTTCATTTATATGCACTAGCAATTGTATTCTTATCCTTTCTCTCTGATTTTCTTTTTCCCTCCAAAGTGTCTTGCTGGTCTTTATGTTTGGAATCATTTAGTTGTCCTCTCATCTTCTCCATATTCTCTAGGTATTTTTCTTACACATAGGACTCATCAATGGTCCTGTTTTAAAGAGTGCCACTTTCCATTTTGAATGAATATGGAGGATACGTAGAGACTTAAGGATTACATTCAAATTCTAGTGACATATACCCAATATAGTGGCTTGCTTTCTAAGCTTCGTGATGTACTCACTTTTTTTTGTTTTGTGACTGGTAGAATCGGTAACATTTTGGCTCTCGTACTCACATGACATGGGATCGATCCCCAACATCTACCACTATAACCTCTAGGTACAACTACACCACCCTTAAGCACGTCACACGAGTAAGACGAGGTTTGAACCTGTGACCTGCACAATGGCATGAATGCCTTAGCAGTATGTTCATTGGCCAAGAAACCGCACCCCTGGGGGCTCTTAGTGATGTACTCTTAGATACATAGCCCTTGATTCTATTAGAAATAATTTCAATAGATGCATTGGTCCTCTTTGTAACCAATATAGTAGGACTAGGATTCAATGAATATTTTAAACACCTCCCACTTAGCTACTGGGTGATAAGCCTCCAACCTAAGCATCTCTATGTGGCTTTCCCACCAAGTTTTGGCATCTAAATTTAATTGAGAAAATTATATGTTTTTATCTTCTCCTTTGCTATGAACATTGAAAAATATTGATAATTGTTAATGCTAGTGATTCAATTGAATAATAAGTCTCACCTTAATAGAGTGTTATGTCCATTGTTCCTTCCAATTTGAATAGATATTAGGAAGAGATGTCTCTAGAACTCGGTATCTCTTTCTTTGATTCCTTTAATGTATTCTTTACTAGTTCTTATTTGTCTCCATATCTCCCATCTAAGCCAACATTTGGATTAGATCTATACATATCCCTAAAATGTATGTTCCCTAGAGTTTCCATCAGGATCATCATGTTGCAAGAGATGTGAGAAATTTTTTATCCCTTGGATTGTAGTGTTTTACTTAAGGTTTACGTCTAATATTAATGGCTTAGTGCACAAATCATAATAAGATGAGACCAAAAATAATTGTACCTTAGGAAAATCAAGGCAGAAAGTGAAAACTATGCCTTGCACTTTTCTTCTCAAAGTTGAAATAAAAATACAAGGAAAGGTCATATTTCAATCTAATTGCCCCATGGAACCATGGTCGATTCATGGTGCCAATACACCCCTACTTTGGTTTTTGTCCCACTAAGATCTATGAATAATTCTTATACTTTTATGGGCTTGGTACCCAAGCTTGGATTTTTCACGTGATCCATCTCTCCAAGCCATTACCGTGACACTATGACGTGATAGATATAAATATTTAAAGTATAAATTACATAGATTACTCAAAAATATTGCAAAGAGAAATACAATTGCAAACATAATGAACTAGAATATTAAATCTTTATTGATATGGAAGAAATGTACACTTTCCTCTTCAAGGGGGAAACCTCAAATAGAGAAAAGCTCATATTATAAATGATTTTGAAGACATATTTTACAATGGTTTTACATCTTTATATAGTACATTCTATCATCTAAGAAAAGTCTATAGAAGGAACTTTCTAGTATGTGGAACCTTGTAGCAAGTCTCTTACAATACTTCACACTACTACATGGGCCTTATTTACTAGTGATGGCCTCCATACATAGAAATATATATTAATTTATTCACTTAGGGGGTTTGGGAGGTCACAACTCTAACATGCCCTCCACCTTAAAAAGAAAATGTGTCCTCAAGGTTGAAGATGTGGGAAGTGTTACAGAATGATTTATGGTTCCCATGTGGTATCCTATAATTTTGTATCCTTGCATTGTATTAAAACTTCTTAGATAGCATGCTAGCGTATATGACAATCTCATTTGTCAAGGACAACGTCTGGTTGCAACAAAATGGAACCTTCTTTATCTAATTTAGGAAAAGTAGCTTGTACATGGAAATTGGATCCAACCACTTTCTCTAAGCAAGAGACATGAAATATAGGATGAATCTTAGTGTAGCCTAGAAGTTCTAAGTTATAAGCCATTAGCCCAATACGCTTGAGAATATCACAGGGGGCATAAAAATTTGGAGCAAGCTTCTAATGGTGGTGTTCTTTGAGGGAAGTTTGGCTATATTGTTATAGATGAAGGAAAACCTAATCTCCTTCTTAAAGTAGCATTCAAAGCAACATTGATCAACTTGTTGATTAATCCAATTTTGATCCATGACCACGGTATCTTTAAGAGTGTGAATAATGTCAACTTGAGTTGTAATATTTGTTTTTAACCTCTACTTGCAGACCCCTAGTAAGTAAGGTAATACTAATGGGTACTTTTGACCATAGAACGCCTCAAAGGGAGTAATTCAAGTGATGCCATGCCACCATTATGCTTTGGGTAACTGTTGATCCCATTAGGATTTTCGTTCAGAATTAAAGAACATCAAATATGCTTCCAAACAATTGTTGACAACTTCAGTTTGATCATCAATGTAGGTGTGATATGCAATGCTAAGATTTAAATGAGTGCCCTTGAGCTTGAATAATTATTGAAGAAGTTACTAGTGAAAATGGGATAACAGTCCATGACAATAGATTATAGCATAGCATTTAGTTTGAATATGTCATCCATAAAGACTTAAGAAAACATATAAGATTTAAAAGGGAATTGAAGGGCACAAAAGGGAATTGGAGGGAATTTTTAGAAATGTGATCAAGCACAACCATAATGACAGATTTATTGCCAAATTTGGGTAACTCCATAAGGAATTCATAGAATTATATGCTTATATAGTAGGAAGGATAGGTAAAGGTTATAATGCACTTGGTGTTTTCACTATTTATCCTTTGTGTCATTATCAAAAATTGCATTCAACCATAAAAGTATGGATTCCCTTCCTCATGCCTTTGAAGAAGAGTGAACATTTAATCCATTCATATGTTTTATGAAAGCCAAATTGACCTATTGTTGGTGGTGCATGGAGTTCAGATAGCACTATGGGTTTAAAATTTGATTTCTTGATCAAATATAAACACCCTTTATAGTGGAGCTCACTATTATGCCAAGTGTAGCCCATAGACGCATTAGAATCGTGATGAATTTATTAGATCAAGATGGAAATCATGGTATCTATGAACTATTCATTGTGGAGTTCATTCACCCATGCAGTTAAACTGAAGAAGAATGAAAATACATACCCTTCGTCTTCATATTTTTTAGAGTGAGCATGAGTTATAAAATTCTCCTTGCCCATCTTATAAATGATCTCATAATCATAGTCAAACATTTTGGTAATCCATTTTTGTTGTTTACGGGATGAAATCCTTTACTCTAAAAAGATTTTGAGACTGCAATGATCAATTTTAATATGTAAACGTTTCCAAAGAAAGTATGGACACTAGAAATTCAAAACATGCAAAATGACCAAAATTTATTTTCAATAGGTGGATTTCCACAAGTGTCATCCAAATTTTTTTTTATTGGTAGAGGCTAATGTTCTACCTTTTTATATGAGAGCTACACGTATGCACATTTCCAAAGCAAGTATGGACACTAGAAATTCAAAACATGCAAAATGTCCAAAAATTATTTTCCATAGGTGGATTTCCACAAGTGTCACCCAAAAAGTTTTTTATTAGTAGAGGCTAATGGTATACCTCTTACAGGAGAGCTACGCCAATGTATTTTTCCTAAGGCATCACATTCTAGAATAAAAGTTAGTGAGTTTGGGCATGTTGGGTATGTATCATATTCCTTGCACAACTAACCCCATGCACAATTTATATGCACCGGGCATACTAGGGGGGTCACAGGGGGGCAGGGTCTTTAAAAAAATGGGGTGTTCTTTTGTGTATGTTTTTGGTGTTTTTTAGCACACAATTTTTCACTTTTGGAAATTTTGCAGCGCGTGATAGTTCCACCCATGATTTTCTAATCCATGTTAAGGAATTAAAGGTGTAATATAAACTGGGTTAATGGATTAGATTTCCATGGGATCATATATATTATATTTTAAACAATGAAGTTAATTGATCATAAAATTAGAGGTGTGCCTCTAAACAATTTGTTGGTTTTCTCAGTTTGGGTTTCTAATGCATATCTTTGTGTAATATGTGATTTCCATTAATTTACTTTTATGATTATTAAGAATTTATATATGCATTGAATTATTGTAAAATATTTAGAAATTATATTTGGTACTAGAGTAGTTATTGACTTCAATATGACGCCTTTGTGGCTAAGGGTTCGAATATCTTGCACATGTGATAAACCTTGTTATAGTAGGAGCTTTGCAATGGTGATGCTTATGTTGTAAAAGAATGACAAGTAGTTCAAAAATAGAGATTGAGAAACTTAATGCGAAAAAAAAATCGAGTTGTGGAAACTCAATATGGAAGATATTTTAGTAGACAAAGATTAACGGGTTGTTGTGGATCCAAGTAGTGCACCTATGGAAATGTCAATAGAACATTAGACAAAGCTTATATAGTAACTCCATAAGGAATTCATAGAATTATATGCTTATATAGTAGGAAGGATAGGTAAAGGTTATAATGCACTTGGTGTTTTCACTATTTATCCTTTGTGTCATTATCAAAAATTGCATTCAACCATAAAAGTATGGATTCCCTTCCTCATGCCTTTGAAGAAGAGTGAACATTTAATCCATTCATATGTTTTATGAAAGCCAAATTGACCTATTGTTGGTGGTGCATGGAGTTCAGATAGCACTATGGGTTTAAAATTTGATTTCTTGATCAAATATAAACACCCTTTATAGTGGAGCTCACTATTATGCCAAGTGTAGCCCATAGACGCATTAGAATCGTGATGAATTTATTAGATCAAGATGGAAATCATGGTATCTATGAACTATTCATTGTGGAGTTCATTCACCCATGCAGTTAAACTGAAGAAGAATGAAAATACATACCCTTCGTCTTCATATTTTTTAGAGTGAGCATGAGTTATAAAATTCTCCTTGCCCATCTTATAAATGATCTCATAATCATAGTCAAACATTTTGGTAATCCATTTTTGTTGTTTACGGGATGAAATCCTTTACTCTAAAAAGATTTTGAGACTGCAATGATCAATTTTAATATGTAAACGTTTCCAAAGAAAGTATGGACACTAGAAATTCAAAACATGCAAAATGACCAAAATTTATTTTCAATAGGTGGATTTCCACAAGTGTCATCCAAATTTTTTTTTATTGGTAGAGGCTAATGTTCTACCTTTTTATATGAGAGCTACACGTATGCACATTTCCAAAGCAAGTATGGACACTAGAAATTCAAAACATGCAAAATGTCCAAAAATTATTTTCCATAGGTGGATTTCCACAAGTGTCACCCAAAAAGTTTTTTATTAGTAGAGGCTAATGGTATACCTCTTACAGGAGAGCTACGCCAATGTATTTTTCCTAAGGCATCACATTCTAGAATAAAAGTTAGTGAGTTTGGGCATGTTGGGTATGTATCATATTCCTTGCACAACTAACCCCATGCACAATTTATATGCACCGGGCATACTAGGGGGGTCACAGGGGGGCAGGGTCTTTAAAAAAATGGGGTGTTCTTTTGTGTATGTTTTTGGTGTTTTTTAGCACACAATTTTTCACTTTTGGAAATTTTGCAGCGCGTGATAGTTCCACCCATGATTTTCTAATCCATGTTAAGGAATTAAAGGTGTAATATAAACTGGGTTAATGGATTAGATTTCCATGGGATCATATATATTATATTTTAAACAATGAAGTTAATTGATCATAAAATTAGAGGTGTGCCTCTAAACAATTTGTTGGTTTTCTCAGTTTGGGTTTCTAATGCATATCTTTGTGTAATATGTGATTTCCATTAATTTACTTTTATGATTATTAAGAATTTATATATGCATTGAATTATTGTAAAATATTTAGAAATTATATTTGGTACTAGAGTAGTTATTGACTTCAATATGACGCCTTTGTGGCTAAGGGTTCGAATATCTTGCACATGTGATAAACCTTGTTATAGTAGGAGCTTTGCAATGGTGATGCTTATGTTGTAAAAGAATGACAAGTAGTTCAAAAATAGAGATTGAGAAACTTAATGCGAAAAAAAAATCGAGTTGTGGAAACTCAATATGGAAGATATTTTAGTAGACAAAGATTAACGGGTTGTTGTGGATCCAAGTAGTGCACCTATGGAAATGTCAATAGAACATTAGACAAATTTGTATTGGAAGGAAAAGAAACTGTGTCTCTCATATTCAGCATTACTCAATGTTTTAGGTGAAGTTACAACCAATGAATTATGAAATATGTTAGGGTCTTATATCAATATATGTCTTGGGTAAAAAAAACCTTTTCTATTTGGATAATTTGTACAACCTAAGGATGAATGAGAGAGACTCAATGAAAGAGCATATGAATGTCTTCTATATTGTGGTAAGTCAATTATCATTTGTTGATATTAACATTTTTATGAAGATAAGTGTATCTATTTACTATTCTCTTTACCAGGCTCATGGGGTAGCATATTTGTAGCCATAGGCAATAATGAATCTACTTTAACTTTTGATGATGTGGTCTCATCACTATAGTCAAATGGGACGAGGTGTAAAAACATGGAAAGTTAGAGAACAAGTTCCATATCTATATGAGAATTTTCACAAGATGGAAATAAGAATATGTTCTCATAGTGGGAAATCTAAATCTCTAGGAAAATTTGCAAAGAAATGTTAAAAATGTGGAAAGAAGGGCATTTTAGGAAGAATTGTAGATCCAAAATCATTAATAAAGGGAAGGGAATGGATTTGATGATAGTCTCGCTAAAGACAAGAAGAAATCCCTAGAGGAAGGTGGGGATGTATGATTCTTCAAGAACATATGCAGATAATGGAATATGGTTGATCAACTTAGGTTCCTCCTTTCATATGAATCCCCATAAGGAGTGGTTTTGCAAATATGAAAGGTATAATGGGGGTGTTTTTTTCCTTGGATATGACTCAAAGCTAGGATCATAGGATGAGTAAAAATCAAATTCATGCTCAAGGATGGAAGGGTTAGTACTCTCCTTAGTGTTTTACACATTCCAAGGATGGCTAGAAACCTAACATTTGTAAGAAGGATGAGTGATGTAGGTGTACATACTATGTTTGAAAAGGAAACCTGAAATATTGTTTGATGAGTAATGGAATTGTTGAGGGGATTTCTAAATGGAAATCTATTAAAACTATTGGGAATCATTGTTAGTGATGGGTGCGAAAATTCTATCGTTCCCAAAACCCATGTTTTCTCTAGAGAGAAAACAATGTTGTGGGATCGAAGACTAGGGAAAATTTGAGAGAATGGCCATCTACAACTACATAGTGAATATATGGTTGAAGGTATGTATGGTTGCAATCTAGATATTGATTTATGTGAACATTGTATTCATTGAAAAAAAAATTGGGTAAGATTCTCAATAGGTGCTACAAGGGTTAAGGGAATTTTAGAGTTAGTACATAGTGATGTGTTTGGACCTATGATTATTCCATCACTAGGAAAATCTATGCATTATGTCTCATTGATAGATGATTTCTTGAGAAATACATGGATTTATTTCCTTAGGAAAAGATATGACATATTTGGAATTTTTAAAGAATTCAAGGCTCTTGTAGAGAATCAAACAGAGAAAAAAATCAACTTGTTGAAGACAAAAAATGGTGGGGAATTCCGTGGGAATGAGTTTGAGGAATTTCGTAAGAATTATAGTATAGAAAGGCAGAAGAATACACCATACACACTATGACAGAATGGAGTTGCAAAAATGTTGAATATGATAATGATGGATAAAGAAAGGAGCATGCTCAGTGGTGTTGAGTTATGCTAGGAATTATGGGCAGAGGTAGTGGGTACTATGTTTTACCTGGTAAATAGATCATCCTAATTAGATTTGGTTGAAAAGACGCTACACAAGGCATAGGATGGTAAGAAATTGCTTTTTGAGCATCTCATAGTTTTTGGTTATGATGTTTATGTACATGTTCCAAACATAAATGATAGTAAGTTGGACAATAAAGTTGAAAAGTGCATATTTATAGTTATAAAGATCATTTAAAAGGCCATAAGATTTGGAATCCATAAACTAAGAAGGCTTTTTACAACTGAGATGTTGTCTTTAGAGAGGTCAAAGGTGTTGACAAATAGAAATTCTCGTCAAGGGAAAAAGAGCTAGAGGTAGTGGATTTCGAGTTGCGGGATAAATAATCTAACCCACTAGAGGAACATGATTCAAAAGAAGAAGAACCACATACTCTGGTACTAAGGAGTTTAGTTGGGAATAAAGGGAACCAGAAATGGATACACCATCTAATTTTCATTGAATGTTTCCTTTGTGAATAACTGACGATGATCCTAGAATTGTTAGGGAGGCAATACATTTAGAGGATGGTAAACTCTAGAAAAAGGCCATGGTCAAGGAATTGGAAACCTTGGACAAGAATGAGGTATGGGATCTAGTTGAGTTTCCAATTGGAAGAAATGTCATTGGTAGAAAGTGCATGTTTAAGAAGTTGGATGCATAAGATAAAGTGGAGAAATACAAAGTTTTATTAATAGCAAAAGGTTATTCCAAAGTAGAGGGAATTGACTTTGGTGAAATTTTTTGTGTTGGTACTAAGTTAAATTCTATTATATTTCTTTTATTTGTTGCTACTACTTTTAATAATGAAGCATAATAGATAGATTTGAAGACAACATTCCTACATGGGGATTTAGAAGAAGAAACCTACATGAAAGGTAATCAAGAACTAACTTGCAAGATAAAAAGGTCTATTTATGGGTTAAAGAAATATCCAATGACATGGTATCAAAATTTTGATACTTCTATATTGAGACTTGGCTTCATAAGGAGAAAAGTTGATCAATGTGTGTTTCAAATTAGTAGGTCTTCATTTTGTATATGTGGAATTATATGGGGATGATATGTCACTAATTGGAAACATGGAAATCATCAAGGAAGTGAAAACTTAGTTTTCCTATTAATTTGACATGAAAGATATTGGTGCTACAAATTTTATTTCAAGTATGGAAATTAAAAGAGATTGGACTAACAGGAAACTTTGGTTGAATCAAAGGAAATATGTTGAGACAATATTGTAGAGGTTTAATATGAAAATATGTAGACCAGTTAAGGTCCCTATTCCTATAGGTGAAAATCTATATACAAATATGATCCAGGTGGATATTGGTGGCCACCCGCCTATTCCACTTGGACCTCGATTGTTTCTTTTTAGTTTCTTTGATTGTAGTACAACTTACTATTTTTAGTAGTTTTCGTGTCCTAAACTTCCGGAGTCATTTTGAGGGCCTAGAATACATTTTTTTTAGGGAAAACAGAAAGACCAAAAAACAAATTTGCTTGTTTTTTTTTGCCTGTTCTAGGAGATCTTCAAAACAAGGTGTTATGATTGTCAAACCAAGATTGTATGCCAAAGTTACGGCCCTGGGAGGTTGACGTTCCAACTAACCCCAACGAGGCCCACAAGATTTTGGCGCTTCATCTCTTAGGGTTAGGTTTTTGGATGTTTAGGGTTTCCCATCGTTTCTCAATGATAAAAAGGACATCGAGCCTCATTGTAACACAGTTTAGAGGCATGTAGCCACCACATATCTTCTCATAGATAAGCTACCATCGTCTGTGCTGGTTTATTTCCATTCTGCTTATAAGAATCTTTCATTTCTTTGATATTAATGAAATGAAGATTTATTTCTATTGCATCTCTGTGTTTATTTTTATATTTGTATTTTGTTATGTTCTTGCATAATTATGGACCAGTGGTATTAGAGAGGTATGCTCTTTCTCTGTTTTTCTTTACACGTCCCCACCGAGAACGGGGTATAAGGAGTTAGGGCTTGAACTGGTTGAACCTTTGCAAGACCAGCCTCACAAACCCTGACAACCTCCCATGGCGGAAGAAAAGAATTATGAGGGAATAGGAGATCCTTTCAAAATATTGCTCGAGGAAGCCCTACAGTGATATAGGAACGCGATGATGGATAACTTTGCCCAAATCCTTCGGTAGCTACCCATAGGCGACACATCTTCATCCAAAAGCCACTCTGGAGGTGCCACTCCTTTTAAGGTACAAGTCAACTTTGACATTCCCATAGTTGAAGGCTGGATAGATGCAGACGTCGTAGATAGATGGTTAAATCTATTAGAAGGATATTTTTTAGTTCATGACTTTTCCAATCAGGAAAATATTACTTTTGGACTCCTCAAAGCCACCCCCTATGTCAAGGACTGTGGGAAACCTATTGCGAACAAAAGGACGAGAGGGAATCCTCACTGTTTTTAGCCACATTCACCTGGAATTATTTCTAAGACGCGATCAAGGAAAAATATTACCCTATTGGGAGCTATGAAGATAAATATATAAAGTGGACCACGTTACGATAGGGAAGGGACCAATATGTGTTAGAGTTTCTCAAATATTTTTCATACCCTTCGTACGAAGTTGGGTATCAAGGATTCTGAGTGTCATTTTGTACTCAAGTACCACAATTGTCTACAGAAGTACACCCAGGACGATATGGAGTTCTTGGACATCTCCTCGATTGGTGTTGCCTATCGATACACTACCAATATCAAGCAGAAATTTAAATAGAAGAAGCGAGACTTTGAATCTATGAATCCAAAGCAAGGGAACGGTGCCCCCAAACCACAGAACAAAAGAAAAATTCAAGGCGAGGCGACCTAGGACACTGAAGCCGCAAGAAAATAATAACACCAGGAAGACAAAGAAGGAAATAGGGAAATGGTGTGAGTTCCATAAGAGCCTCACTCACAACACAAGTGAGTGTTGAGCCCAGTAGTCACTGGTGGTTGAGACGAAGACTTCCGAATCAGATGCATGTTCCGACTTTGAGTCAGAAACCAAAAAGAGGAATGGCAAAGGGAAGCATATTATTGATGCGGAGCCCAATGCCACTCTTCCACTCATAGATGTGGGTGAAGCATTCTCTATTGCAGTTCATTTTCGACTGTGGAAGCCAAAAGAACCTCATTTCAGTAGTTGGACCTACCGACCACACCACACCCACAGTTGGAGACTATTGGGTGGATTCACCAAGGACGAGATCTTTGTGTCAGCAAACAATGTCGCCTTCCCTACAACATCGAGCCCTTCACAGATGAGGGACTGTGTGATGTTACTCCTCTTGAAGTTTGTGTTGTATTATTAGGCCAACCATACTTGTGGAGGAGTTATATTGTGTATGGGCATTAGAGGAATTTTGAGGTCTAAAATGGGCCTCCTAAGGAAATTATAAAATAAAATTAGATTACATCATCATATTTTAGAGGGAAAAAAGAAAAAATTATTTTTCAACTCGTATTTTCAACTTATCTCCCTATAGGCTTACTCAAATTTTGAGCGGAAACACTTGTTGGATGCAGAATTTGATTCATCATCCAAGAAGTATCCATGTTGCATACTTTCAATGGACCTTGATACACAAAAAAAATGAGAAATACATGAAAAACGTGGTTGCAATCATATTTTTTTCATGTATTTCTCATTTTTCGTGTAGTAGGGTCTATTTAAAGTATGCAACATGGGTATTGCTTGGATGAGGGATTAAAATTTTCATCCAATGAGTACTATTTTTCAAAATTTGAGTAAAACCTTAGGGAGATAAGTTGAAAATACGAGTTGAAAAAGTAGTTTTATTATTTTATTATTTTTTAGTCTTTTTACTTTTTTAGTAAAAAAATGGTGAATCATCCCCCATGGTTGACATCATCATCTTGAATCATATTGGTTCTTATAAAGTTTATTTTAGCTGTACATTTTTCTTAGGAGGCCTATTTTAGACCTCAAAATTTCCCTAATGGTTTAGGCCTTGCACTGCTATTATTTCTTTGGGAAATAAGTTATACAGGATACCGAAGATAGCACTGCCTACCGCCATCTCTTTGATCTCTGCGAATAAATGAAGATCGATCATTTCCCATACTGGGAAACTTTTCTTCCTTATGATTTTCTCTCAGGGAAAGAAGAAGAATGTGGCCACATCCACAACCTTCAGAAAAGGCTCCTTCTCACGACAACAATAGATGGAAAAGGTCGTGGAAGAGTACAAGGACATATTCATCTCACCCATAGGGGTATCCTTACACTGTTAGGTTAAGCACTTCATTGATCTAACCTCAGGTGCATTTCTACCCAACGGAACAATCTACTGATGCTCTATTCTAGAGAAAAATGAAATTAAGAGGCAGATTCAGGAGCTGTTGCATAAAGGGCACATCAGGCCAAGTCCATCACCTTGTGGGAGCCCCATTGTGTTGGTACAAAGAAAGATGACACCTGGAGACTCTGTATTGACTATCAAGCATTGAATAAGATCATTGTTCGAAATAGGAATCCAATCCCATGGATTGATGACCTTCTAGACCAGCTCAAGGGGGCCAAATATTTTAGCAAGATTGATTTGAAGTCTGGTTATCACGAGTGATTCGAATGGGAAAATTAGTTTTGCTCTGCTAAATTCCTCTTCAGAATATGTAAAAGTGCTTAAGGATTCATGAGCTTCATTGCAAGTTTTATCATGAGTTTTTGAGAGTTTTTATGTAAATGCCATGTACAAATTAACATAAACAAAACATTGAACAATAACATATAACATACATGAACATCACCAAAACAATATCACAAAAACACATGATGAAGGAGTTCACCCCGCCTGGTCTATGTCTCCTTGGTCCAGCTCCCAATGGCTTGGCCCTCTCTATTATGCTAAAAAATGTGAATGCATTAGTTTACAGTGCTCAATCAACTATGGAACCTGCTCCAATGGCTCCAGAATTCCCAAAAATGCCTTTCTAGCCTCTTCCTAGTCATGAATTGGTCAAAAACTGAAGAAGTTATGGCTTCCCCTAGCTCTTGCATTATTTGATCTACAATTTCCCCAAAATCCGGCATCATCCTACAATTTTGCCCCAATTTCTGCTAATTGGGCACCGATTCCACCAAATTTTGGGCAAATTTGTGGTATGGATTAAATTCCTAATGCTGCCTTATTTCCAAAAATCAGGCCACACGGGGGGCCACGTGCCCAGGGATAAGGCCAACAGCGGGCCCCCACCGGCCAGGCCCCCACTTTTCTTCGCTCATGGTTCAGTTGGGTAGTATGCACCCAGGGGCTGGCCCCTTTTTCGAATGGCCCAAACCTTAGAGTTTAAATATGATTTTCATATCAATATATAAAAAGCAATATAGTGTTGTGTTAGTAATTGGCAAGGTTTGTTGGATGGATGTTTGGTGTTCGACCCTTGTTCTGTCCATTCGGCCCTTAACAAGATTTTTTTTGGCCCTTGGGCCACGTGGCAGCTTATGGTTGGCCACCAACCAACCAATGAAAATTGCCCAAATCAGCACCAATGAAATCATGCCACTTGGCACCATCTAATTCGCTAGAGGAAAATAGTTATATGCATAGTCACCCTGCCTTGTAGGCATGTCTAGTCAGCTCCACATCAACAGTATGGACTATTGACTGGGCTGCCTGTATATATTTTTTTAATTCGCTTATTTAGGAAAATGAACAGAACATGTTTATGGGAGCATACAGAGTCTGTTTTGCGTGAAACAAGTTGCTTTGGATTCAGAATGACGAGTACTACGTAGTTGTTTAGGTTTCACATTGATCCAATAACTTTGAATTTTGAGCAAATTTTTGAGCACCTGATCACTCCTCCTCACTGGAAGCTTTTGGACCCCAAAAGATCACTTTTTGTTATTCAGGAGGTGAGGGTACAGTTCCATCACCTTTCCAATCTCGATCCATTTGGCCTTGGAAGGATTTGTTCCTTTGAGCCCCACACGAAGGTAATCCACATTTTCTCGTTTTGAAGACCTTGTTCTTCTGTCAAGAATGGTGTCTTGCTGTAGTTCATCAAGGTATTCAGGAGAAAAATATTCAATGGATGGAATTTGAACATTCTCTCTTTGATATTCAATCAAAGGAGGTTCATACAACCTTAAACTTTCGACATTAACAACAACATAAATTTGCATATTTGAAGGAAAATCCATCCTGAAGGCATTGCCACCAATATTTTCCAGAATTATGAATGGACCATATTGAATTGGTTTCCACTTTTTACCTTCTCCTTGGAGCCTCTCTTTGCTAATGTGAATCCAAACTTCATCACCGACTTGGAACTTGTGATCTACCTGATGCTTGTCGTGTCTTGCTTTGTACTTTCCTCGGTTCTTTTCAAGTTGATCTTGAACTATTTGAGGTACCATTTGGAATTTTTTAATGAACTTCTTAGATTTTTCCATGTCACTATCAATAGAAACATCCTTCTTACCAGGATAGTACAACACATTATGATGCAAATGGTAATCAAATTCCCCTACTTGGTTCTCTTGACTCAAGCTTAAATGTACATTTTGAAAGTATGCATATTGCTGAACATAACTTTCATGCAAAACAAAATTATGTTTGAGTAATGTAGTTCCACTAACAATAGGCCTAGAAAGCATATCATCAACCTCGTTGTATATACCTTTCTTATACCTTCTTACCAAGTGGAATCTTTGTAAGTATCCCATCTATCAAAATTGCCTTGATTGTTGCAACTTTGTCACTGCACCATTGAAAATTTCTGAATGACATGAAATGGGCTTACCATATTGCATGAGGACTGTGCCCATGACATAGTCAATTACAAGTACATGATCTGAACCGATCTTTTCTTTCAAGATATCAAATTCCTTTTGTTTCTTGCCTCCCCATTGGAAGACCTTTTCCACACTATTCAATGCATGCAAATGAGTTGCGATAGAAGAAAAGTTAGCAATAAAATTTCTCCAATATTGGGCCACTCCCAAAAAACTTCTTACTCTAGCGAATGTCTTGGACATTGGCCAATTCATCATGACATCGACCTTGGAGGGGTCTATATTCAACTCACCACCTCCAACAATATGCCTCAAGCACACCAAAGAATTTTTACTGAATTCACACTTTGACATCTTCAAAAACAATTGTTCTTTCTTAAATACATCAAGTACTTTTCTCACATGCATGACATGTTCATCAAGAGATTTTCTAAAAACTAATATGTCATCTAAATAGACTATCTCATCTAGAAATGGCTCCAATACATCATTCATCATACACACGAAAGTAGTAGGAGCATGGCCGAGACCAAAAAGCATAACTAGCCATTCAAACAAACCTTGCTTTGTTTTGAATGTCATCTTCCATATGTCTCCTTCAACAATTCTACTTTGATGATAGCCACCCCTTAAGTTCCACTTTGTGGCATGCTTTTCATTCTTCTTGGGCACCAAAACAATAGTTGACCCATATGGCGAAGGATGTGGCCGGATGATCCCTTTGTTCAACACCTCTTGGGTTTTCTTTTGTATTTCTTCATTTTTCATTACTGAAATCTTGTACATGCCAATATTAGAAAGATCACAATATTGCTGCAATGGTATTTCATGTTGGATTCCCCTCTTGGGAGGTAATCCATTTGGTTCTTGAAACATCTCATCATTTTGATTAATCACCTCAATCAAATCAGATTTCAATTTTTTATCACAACCTTCAAATGCTTCATAATCAAGATCATTCTTGGGTTTGATCATATGAAGCACTAAATTCTTGCTTGAATTCACTAGTCTTTTCATTTTCTCTGCATTAACTAAAGAAAGATTTAGTTTCTTGCGATGATTTCTCACAATATACTCCACACCATCTTTGAACAAGTGGTACTTGTTTTCATGGCGATAGAAGATTTCTTTTCTGTCATAGAGGTAAGGAATACCTAAAACAATTCCTGCAATATCAAGTTGTACAACATCTAATTCAACTTCGTCAATGAAGTTTGATATGATTTCAAAATGAAGAATACATTTTCTTATAACCTGTAAGTTTGTGTCCTTACATATCCAACCCAATTGATATGGCTTGGGATGTGGAATGGTTTCAAGATTAAGTTTCTTGACTAAGTCTTCAGATATCAAGTTGGCTTGAGACCCACTATCAAATAGTGTGTCGAGTTTTGTATGTTTTGCAATAACCCTCACATGAAATAATTCAATCTTTGTTTCTTCATTTGGAGTGCTAGTGTGACAATTTGATATACTAGTGCTAGCAATGGATTCTTTTCCTTTTATACCCATGGCTGTAATTTTAGTTTCATCAGCTGAATCGGATCCAAAATCCTCTTGAATGATTGCAATTGTCTTTTATTTTCCTTTGTTGTTGAGTTTCTTAGGCTTCATCTCGGGATGAAGCTTCCAACAATGGTCTTCATCGTGACCCTCTTTGGAACAATGTTTACATGTTATTTTCTCTCCTTCTTTCTTAATGCTTGCATTTTTATTTCCTTTCCCTTTGAAACCCTTTTTTTTTCTCTTTACCCTTAAATGGATTTGTTGGGCATGGAATCCCCCCCACAACATGTTTTGGGGCTCAATCCCAATTTTTGGTCAAATAATGTTGTAAGACTCCGCGAATTACAGGCACAGAGCACGAAATGTATGTTGAGTCCTAGGGTTGTCTACCTTAAGTTTTGCAATGTACTGTCGACCTATAAATGGCTCGCAGACCATGGGATTGTATAAATAGAGCGAGGCTCTAAGTTGAATTAGGGGGAAGAAAAGGAATGGAGTCTAGAAGATAGAGAGCATAGAGAAAAGTTCTAAGTGTCTTGGGTCGTAGTAGTAGGAAGAGGCTCTGCAGCTGAGTGTGCAGAGGCCTAGTAGAGTCTGCAACTGAGTGTGTGGACCCCTGCCGCTGAGTGCACAGGGCAGAGTCGAGTCTGTAACCCAAGAAGGAGAATAATAAAGAGAAGTCTGATTCTAAATACTGTGTATCTGCTTTTGTATTACTTACTATGCATTTATACTATTTTGTTTATTGCACGCACTTATATGAATATTGAACACTGTTAAGTATAATTGGGCTCATACAGAGAAGTTAAGTAATTGGATAATACCAGGTTAAGAGTAAGGAACTAGGGTAATAACACGGATTGTGCCTTGAGGAGGGCTATGCGAAGGCAGCATCGCAGGTTGCGAGGGACCGATAGATCCGTGTAGCGACATGCAGCAAGGGTCAAACCACAGACCACCGAAAAACCATCAGACATCTCTAGGGTGCAGAAACCTAGTTCTAGCACCCTCCCATACTACTTCGGGTGAGACCTCAGTCCGTGCTCCGCGGACTGTTGTTGAAAGGGCCAGTAGTACCAGGATTTGTTTGGCTAAATCATCTCTGAACCTGGGTCAGGCCCATACAAGCCAACAAATGGTTCTGTTGTCGGGACCAGGATCTGCATAAAGGATGTCTGATGTTGTGTCACTGGAACCAAACAAAGGAAGAAATTGAAGGGTGGTTGGACAAGAATATTCATGAGTTCGCGGCGCAAGAAAATAGGAATTCGCGAGTATCTAAGGAATGGTGGTTGGAGCACTACTTATATACGGAAATCCATGGAATTTTCTTTGCATCCTTTCCTTCTGAGTTGTATGAGTGGATCGCGAAGCTAGTAGATAGTCATGGAAGGTGTAGGCTCGATAAACTAATCGTGTGGACTACGGAATTAGTGCGCAGACTAGAAGCGTTAGGAGATAATATCCTACGAGCTGTGGACCATTGGCTCGATCGAATTATAGGAGGATTTATCACTGAGTTCGCTGTAGATACGACCATCAACTATAGTGAGGTAGAGCGACGCTTCCTCAAAGGACCGCAAGGTAAGTATATTAAATCTTTGAACACTTGGATTAAGATGCTATTGTGTGAAAAGCAGGTTATGCGAATAAATTAATGTTTGGGACTACGCGAAGTGGGAAGATCTACAGAAGCGGAGGTAGTGAAGAATTAGAAACTAGTCCCTTAATTTCACCCTCGCGGGAAAGCGAGGAAGAGCTCACGAAAGTTTCTCCAAGAAGCGCAGTCAGTCTGATAAGGCAACGAATTCTGCGCTTACCACCTCCACCTACACCACCACCCATCTCACCCTCCTCACCTCCATCTCCACCCACCCCACCTCTGCCACCACCACAGTTCAGTATGGCAAGTGCGATCAAACTACCAGTATTCAGAGGAGTAGGGAATGAAGATTTAGAACAATTCTCGTTCGCGGTAAGGGCAGTATGGGAAGCATGAGGAGTCATGGATGACAATATCGAAAAGGCTACACTAGTAAGCGCGTTGCAGGATCACACATTAACATGGTACATCAAGCATTCTAATGACCATCCAAACACAAGAATCGCAGAAATCCAGACCGCGCTGAATAGGGAATTTAGCAAGCCAAAGTTGGAGACACAATCAATTATCGGGTTTAAGGAGATCGCAATGCTCCCGGGCGAGACCCCCTAGGATTTGGACCAAAGACTGAAGAGTATGATTCACGAAGCCAACTTGACTTTGACGGATGGACAACACCGCACATGGTTTGTAGCATCACTAACACCGCATTTAAGGACGACGTTGTCACAACAAAAGCTTTCCACCCATGCCGAAGCTTTAGAGATGGCAATGAGATTGCATGAAACCACTATATAAGACCCTGGTCTGGGAGTCCAACAAATCCACACGCAACTGCAAAATCTATGTGTGGAGATGCAAAATTTGAAACAGGACAAGACACCTTGGCCAGAGGCGCTCGAGGAGGTATGGTGCATAAAATGCAAAGGCCAAGGGCATGACAAGGACCACTGTCCAGTGTTTCGAATTACTTGGCAGGAGGAGGGCTGATGCCGTTAAGACCTGAGGCACAAGCAGGACCAAGCATGGTGCCTGCTCTATGGTTCGCGACCTGTCAGATACGAGGAAAACACACTATGGATAATTGTCATATATTGTAGAAGTATACGCAGACATCCCAACAATTGTTTTGTAATTTCTACAGGTGGGTAGGCCATAATGAACGCACCTATAGAAGCTACGAACTAATGATGGATTAGAATCTTTCCTACAGGGTGTAGACCGAAACACAAGCCCTCGACCCAAAGACATGAATGGCGCGCGTTGGATTTCAGGGGGGAGGACGAGGTTGAGGTGGAATGGGACCAAGAAGGGGTCGCAGACAACTAATTTGTTACAATTGCAGAGGGCCAGGGCACTATGCCCGTTATTGTACAAAACTGACAAGGACATCATGTTTGTACTGTATTCAGTTTGATCATGAGGCAGAAGACTGCCCTACATTGATAGAGAGGCTGCATAAAAAAGGGGTACTCCAGTGTCCTCTGACTCAGAATTTGCAGATGATGAGGTCTGAGCCATGCGAAGAAGACCCGAATGTAAACATAGTTCTCAGGAGCGGTATGACCACTGGCAATGATAAAGGTAAGCAGTTAGAAGAAAGTGCGTGGGTTTGCAAGGCTCCTACAAAGGAACCCAAATTTGATTTAGAACGTGCGAAGGAGATAATCATGGAAGCTAAGAAGAGCTTCACGGAGGCCTCCATTTCAGGTAGTAAGGATCAATTAGAACCAGGGATGGATCCTTCATTTCTCACTACCTTTCTGGAGACATGCGTGAAATTGATACGTGGCAACAAGGTAGTAAAAGGACTACAGGAACTTATCACTAGGTGCACGGGGTTAGGAGAACCGCGCGTGTTCAGGAAACTTGGAAAGCATGCATTGCGCACAAGAAGAGAAATGAGGTTGACTGCGCAATCGACGAGTATGAAATGGATCGGGTAATCCTGGATCTTGGATCAGACGTGAATGTACTACCGAAACAAACATGGGAACGCATGGGCAGACCCGTGCTACAATGGTCTCCTATTCAGTTGTGAATGGCGAACCAACATAAGATCTTGCCCATGGGAAGAGTGCAAGGGGTAACGGTGGATATTGAAGGTGCGAGCGCGCATGTGGATTTTGATGTGATAGAGATTTTCGATGACAGAAATCCCTATCCCACACTACTAGGAATAGACTGGGTGACTGATATGAACAGAGTCATAAATCTAAAGAAGCGCAAAATGATTTTTGAGAAAAAGTCACTACACATAGTAGTACCGCTAGATCCAGCAGAAGGAGCGCGATACACTGGACCGGTGCGCAACAATGATAGTGATGATGATCTCGACTGAATCTACAAGATAACCACACACGAACAGGATTGGGTAAACCCGACTGCAGATGGTAGGATTTTGTGAGAGCACGAAAGCTCCTGTACTTCAGATTCAGACGAAGAAATAGAGCGATGGCAGAATTGACTGCACGAAGTAGCAACGCATAATTGCAACATGATGGTTAGATCACTGCGCTGCGTAACAACAGAGGCAAGGGATTTGCCTACATATGACGGGTTGACAGCGATGGATGAATCCCTGAACAAATTTGAAAGCGTAGTACCAGAACAACAGCGGTTCAATGCTCTGAAATGGGCACTGCGCGCGATGCCCACAAGGTGGTGGGGTACACATTAGAGAAGTTTTGAGGACTGGTGCGGATGCACAAGGATGATGCACCTACATTTTGGGAAACCGCAAATACGGCTAGTATACAGATATGATGGATGGGATGATCCACATACACACCTTGCGAAATGAACCAAGGTCTATGGGGAAGAGCCACAACCTGAATGGGTACATTTATTCTATCATATCCTGGATGTCATACCCATGAATTGGTATACTGAGATGGAGCTCCGCCATGGTACAAGCGACTGGGATGTCTTATGTGAGGGATTTATGTTAAATTTCACTTTTGAAGATCATTGGTGGGATATTGTTGATGATGCGCTACAGGGAGTAAAAGCAACTATCTTCAAAATACCCCAGGAGCCAATGGAAGTACTTCAACCAGAATGGACAACACAGCTGAGCTGCATGCTAGAGTGCTACAACATAAATGTTGAGGAGGATGATGAGGACCCAGAAAATATTAACATTCCAGAAACGAAAGGCTGTCCCGAGATTCGAGGCCCATTAATTGAGGATCCTGACATCACCACGCCGCTAAAAAAAAAGCAGGTAAACATTGGAACAGAGGCGGAGTTGAAGTACGCGACACTTGGGGACTATTGGGACGATGCCACAGTGGATAAGGTCACTGCTTACTCCGCAAATACCAAGACTTTTTCCCGACCAAAATTACGGACTTAAAAGGGATCATCAGCCACTTAGGGATGATGAAGATCACCCTGAAACATGTTGCGAAGCCAGTTAAGCAGTGGCCTTACTGCTTAAATCCGAAATATAAAGAAAATGTCCACGAAGAATTAAACAAAATGCTTGAAGTCGGAATTATTGAGCCAGTAGAAGAATCCGACTAGGTGAGTCCTATGGTAGTAAAGGAGAAAAAGTAGAAGGGTGAAATTTTAAGAATATGCGTGGACCTTAGGAAGCTGAACGATGCCTGTGTACATGATCCATTCCCGACACCATTCAAGATGAAGTACTGGAGAATGTTGGTGGTCATGAAGCATATTCATTCACGGATGGGTTCTTAGGGTACCATCCGATCAAGACCACGCCGGAAGATAGGAGCAAAATGACCTTCGCAACAGAATGGGGCTGCTTTCAATACAATGTTATCCCGTTTGGACTGAAGAATGCGCCAACCATATTTTCGTGCATTGTTGTGGCTGCGTTCAAAGAATACATCCACAAGTTCTTGGAGGTCTATTTGGATGATTGGACTGTCTTTGGATTAATTAAGCACCATGTAGCAAGCTTACGCTTGATGCTGGATACTTGCCACCGACACCAGATTGCATTGAACCTTAAGAAGTGTACATTCCTCGTTCCCTTTGGAAACCTGTTGGCACATATGGTCTGCAAACAAGGACTGACGGTGGACCCTGCGAAGATTGCCGTTATTTTAAATTTGGAAGCACCGTGAAGTGTGAAACAACTGCGCGCTACCTTAGGACACACCAGATACTATAGGAAGTTCATCAAAAGTTATGCCCAAATAACAATGCCGATGGAAAAACTACTAAAAAAGGATGTTACATATTGCTGGAATGATGATTGCATGAAGAGTTTGGATGTTTTAAATGGGAAACTGGACCCCGCTCCAATCCTGGTCTTCCCAAAATGGGATGTGGAGTTTCATGTACATGTTGATGTGTTGTGTATTGCGTTGGGAGCAGTACTCACACAGGAGGGTGCGGAGGGCATGGATCACCTGATCGCATTTGCAAGTCGGACATTGTCCAAAGCAGAAAAGAGATATTCCACCATCGAGCGCGAGGTGTTAGCGATGGTGTACGCACTCCAAAAATACCGACGCTATTTACTCGGAGGACATTTCAAGATGCATACCGACCATTTCGTGTTGAAATACCAAGTCAACAAGCTTGTGTTGGGGGGCCACATATGCAGATGGCTCTTACTATTCCAAGAATATGATTTTGAGGTCATAGTCAAGGTGGGATGCCTGAACGCAGGACCAGATCACTTGTCACAAATTCAGACGGGCAAGGAACCAACAAATTTGTAGGAGGGACTACCTGATGCATAGCTCTTTGCAGTGCGCATTGCAGACGGACACTTCAAAGATATAATCCAGTTTTTGACAACAAGGACTGTGCCAGAGGAATATTCAGTCCAACAGAAAAAGGAATTGGTGGTGCAAGCGACAGACTTTTCTATCATCACGGGGCACCTATACAAAATGGGCAATGATGAGATATTGCAAAGATTCATACCTGAATTTGAACGAGGTCATATCCTCGCGGAAGCACATGGGGACACTACAGGAGGACACTATGCAGGACGCGCGACCGCACAAAATATTCTTCACGCAAGGTTATGGTGGCCAACCCTGCACCAGGATTTGAAAGTGCACTATAAGGTCTGCGATATATGTCAAAGGACTGGAAAACCATCATGGAGGGACGAGATGCAATTAAATCCACAAATCACACTGCAACCTTTTGAAAAATGGGCAATCGACTTTGTGGGACCTATCAAACCTTAAGGAAAGACGGGCATGCATCATCATTGTGACGGAGTACCTGACATGATGGGTGGAAGCGCAGCCGGTCAAAGACTTCACAGCCACTATGACTGCGAAGTTTTTGTTCGAAAACTTGTCGACTGATTTGGTTGTCCAAAAATATTAATGAGTGATCGTAGAACACATTTCCTGAATGAAACCATCAGCTCACTCATAGAAGAGTTCCAGGTGTATCATCAGAAGAGTACACAGTGCCACCCACAAGCTAATGGGACAGTAGAGGCATTCAACAAAATACTAGAGACTGCGCTGAACAAAGTGTGCAATGCACAACGAAACGACTGGGACCTACGCGTACTTGTCTTAATATGGGCTTACAAGACAACGTGCAAGAAATTGACGGGACAGACACCTTTCCGGTTAGTCTATGGCACAGAAGTTGTCATGTTGATGGAATACATCGTACCTAGTATGTGAATAACAACGCTCACAGGCATGACGGACCGCGAAGCTCTAGAAGAAAGGCTCGCGTAATTAGAAGAACTTGAGGAAGAACGATTTTTGGATGGATTTCATTAGTAGGTACAAAAACAACGTGAAAAGGCCTAGTATGACCGCTATATCAAGTTGCGCACCTTCAAGGTAAACGACTTAGTTCTGCTGTATGACAGTAAGTTTGAAAAATTTCCGGGAAAATTCAGAATGCACTGGCTGGGACCATACGTGGTTAAGGAGGTCACAGATAGAGGCGTGGTCCAGCTAGTCAAACTAAATGGAGAACCCTTCCTAGGAAAAGTAAACGACAATCGCTTGAATCCCTACATGGGTGGGTTGGCTATCTGACTAATCGGCCAAAGCATAGTCTTCGCAACCCAAGGAGCCGGACAAGGGTGCGGGACTATAAACATATGCAGTAGATGCTGGTACAGAGGTACGAACACAATTCAGACACAAGGGGTTCAGAAGCAAGAATGCAACAGGTTTAGCAGGCAGCAACGCAGTGCGCTGCAGACATTCAGGCCGTTCGGGATTAGTTGGAGGGACTCCGCGCCAAGATCACCGCATCGACAGAGGGACTCGAGGGTGAGTCATGATGTTTGTGTTGGGGCCTGTTGGGCATGGAATCCCCCCATAGCATTTTTTAGGGCTCAAAGCCCAAGTTTTGGTCAAATAATGTTGTAAGACTCCGCGAATTGCGAGCGCGGAGCGCGAAATGTATGTTGAGTCATAAGGTTGTCCGCCCTAAGTTTTGTAATGTATTGTCGGCCTACCCATGGTCTGCGGACCATGGGATTGTATAAATAGAGCAATGCTCTAAGTTGAATTGGGGATGGAAGAAAAGGAATGGAGTCTAGATGATAGAGAGCATAGAGAAAAGGTCTAAGTGTCTTGGGTCGTAGTAGTAGGAAGAGGCTCTACAGCTGAGTGTGCAAAGGCCTAGTAGAGTTTGCACCTGAGTGCGCAGATCCCTGCAGCTGAGTGCGTAGGGAGGAGTCGAGTCTATAACCCAAGAAGGAGAATAATAAAGAGAAGTTTGATTCCAAATACTGTGTATCTGCTTTTGTATTAATTTCTATGCATTTATATTGTTTTGTTTATCCTGCACACTTATATGAATATTGAACACTGTTAAGTATAATTGGGCTCATACAGATAAGTTAAGTAATCAGATAATATCAGGTAAATAGTAAGGAACTAGGGTAATAACACGGATTGCACCTCGAGCAAGGCTGCGCGAAGGTAGCATCACAGGCTGTGAGGGACCAATAGATGCGCGTTGCAATGTGCACACAGGGTCAAACCGCAGACCACCGAAAAACCATCAGACATCTCTAGGGCGTGGAAACCTGGTTCTAGCACCCTCCCATACTACTTCAGGTGAGACCTCAGTTCGCGCTCCGCGGACTATTTCCGAAAGGTCCATTAGTACTGGGATTTGTTTGGCTAAATCATCTCTGAACCTAGGTCAAGCCCATACAAGCCAACAAGATTTTTTCTACCCTCTTCTGGAATATTTTTCCCTCTTGCCTCAAGATGAGTGTCTTGCACACAAACCTCATCTAGAATGTTGGGATTAAACATAAGAATCATATGCTTAGGGTAACTGTGTAAACCCCGTATATACTTCAGCAACGTGTCTTGTGATTGAAAATCTACACCTAACATTAAAGACCTTCTTCTAAATTCTTGGGTGTAATCTTGCACATTTTGACCTTTAAGTTGTGTAAAGTTCTACCAATTCATGATGGATTTATGCATATATGCAAAAGGGTAAAAATGTCTTTTAATTGCAGCAATGAAATCATACTGAGAATTTGAGATATTACCATGTTTTTTTTTATCTCTTCTTGTGTCTTGGCTTCCCACCATATTAGTGATGCACCCTCCAGTCTTGAGGAAGCTAGCTGAATCTTTGTGTCATCATCTTGAAGGTTTTGAATACTACAATAGATCTCCAACTAATGAACCAAATTTTCAAGCTTCTCTACATTCACTTCACCATTATAGATAGGCAGCTCAACGTAATATCAAGTTTTAATAGGGGTGTTTTACCAATTCCTTTGAGGTATGTTGATGAGTATGAGTAAGGGTTGTATTAGTGGAAGAGCATGAAAATTGTTGTGAATATGAAGATAAATATGATGGTGGAGATGGTGGAGGTTTAATCCATTTCCATGACCTCCCCCTTTTGAAGAATCTTCTCCTTTTGGAGGCTTGGAGCTTTCACCCTACAGTCTTGTGTTCCTCTCTTCATAGAGGACTTTCACCATATTTATCATGTCAAAGAAAGACTTCCTAAAAACCTTCTTATCCTCTAACATATTTGCAGGCTATCCTTCATGTGGCATTCTTTCTGCAGCTTCAACTACGATTTGAGGTAGAACTGGTGGTGGAGATTGTGGCAAACCTGCTCTCCTTCTCCTTGACCCAACTTCAGGACCTTCAACCAGCTTTCCTTCTCCTCTCTTGAGCTTCAACCTTGTAAGCATCACATTCATTTACAAACAGTTAAATCCTCCTTGCACAAATAAAACCAAGAGCTATGATACCAATATTGACATGAATGGGAAAATTAATTTTGTTGTGCTAAATTCCTCTTCATAATATGTAAAAGTGCTTAAGGATTCATGAAGTTAATTGCAAGTTTTATCATGAGTTTTTGAGTGTTTTTATGTAAATTTCATGTACAAATTAACATAGACAAAACACTGAACAACAACATATAACAGACTTGAACATCACCAAAATAGTGTCACAACAACACATGATGAAGGAGTTCACATTGTTTGGGCTATGTCTCCTTCTAATGGATTGGCCCACTCTATTATGCTCAAAAGTGTGAATACATCAGTTTACAATGCTCAAACAACTCTGAAACCTGCTCCAATGGCTCCATAATGCCCAAAAATGCTTGTCTAGCCTCTTCATGCTCCTAAATTGGTCAAAAACTGAAGACGTTATGGCTTCCCCTAGCTCTTGCACTATTCACTTTACAATTTCCCCAAAATCTAGCATCATCCTACAATTTTGCCCCAATTTCCGCTAATTGGGCACCGATTCTGCCAAATTTTGGGTGAATTTGTCGGATGGATTAAATTTCTAATGCAACCTTATTTCAAAAAATCAGGCCACATGCCTGGGGCTAAGGGAAACATCCCGCCCCCGTCGGTCAGGCCCCCACTTTAATCTGCTTGCGGTTCCATTGGGTAGGACACAGGCAAGGGCTGGCCCCTTTTTCGAATGGTGCAAACCTTAGAATTTAAATATGATCCACATATCAATATATATCAAGCAATATAGTGACGCATTGGTAATTGGAAAGGTTTATTGGAAGAAGGTCTGGTGTTCAATCCTAACCCGTTCGATTCGGACTTAATAAGATTTTTGGTGGCCCTCGGGCTGCCAAGTGGCGGCCCCTGGCTGGGCCACGTGGTAGCTTGTGGTTGGCCACCAACCGACCAATTAAAATCAGCCAAATCAGCACCAATGAAATCGTTCCACTTGGAACCATCTAATTCGCTAGAGGAAAATAGTCATATGCACAGTCACCCTGCTACGTAGGCATTTCCAGTCGTGCCACGTTAGCAGTATGGACTACTGACTGGGCTGCCTGCATATTTTTTTTTAAATTTTCCTGTTTAGGAAAATGAATGGAACATGTTTGGGAGCATACGAAGTCAGTTTCGCGTGAAACGAGTTGCGTAGGATTTAGAACAACGAGCACTATGCAGTCATTCAGGTTCCACATTGATCGAAAAGTTTTGATTTTGAGCAAATTGTTGAGCACCTGATCAACCAAATACCAATTAAACCCTATGATGTGTGGAAGACACCTTCAAATCTAAGGAGGGCCTTTTTGAATGGTTGGTCATGCCTTTCGGGTTGATTAATGCCTCTGCAACCTTCATGCGGCTAATGGACGACTTATTGTAGCCCTTCACCAACTCGTTTGTGGTAATGTACCTGGATGACATCCTGATATTCAACTGAAGTTGGATGGATCACATAAACCATATTCGATAGTTCCTCCAAACCTTGAAACAACACAAATTATGTGCCAATTTGGAGAAATGCACTTTTGGTATGACCCAGGTTCAATATCTAGGGTACATCATTGATGAGCGAGGTGTGCATGTGGACCTAGCCAAGATACAAGTTATTCACGAATGGCCAACCCCAACCACTCTAACAAAGCTCCACAACTTTTTGGATCTTGCCGATTTCTATCACAAGTTCGTGGTTGGATCCTCTCATATCACTTGGCCTTTGAGTCAAGTCATCAAGGGCGGAGTGAAAGAAAAGTTATTTTGGTATGAATCCCAACATAAGGCATTTTTTGAGTTGAAGCATCATGTCTTCTCTGTACCGATGCTCACATTAGCTAGCTTGAAACAACCATTTGAAATTGAGAAAGATGCCTCTGACTATGCTATTGGTGCAGTTCTTACCCAGCAGGGGCATCTAGTGGCATATAATAGTGAGAAAATTTCAAATACATTCTAAAAGTATACCACTTATGAAAAAGAGATGTATTCTATTCTGCAGGTCTGCCGACAATGGAAGCATTACATTATGTGGATGGAAACAGTCATCCACACAGACCATCGACCCCTTCATTTCATACAGACACAATGGAAGATGATGCAGAACAATCACCATAAACAAAGGTCCACATATCTGGAACAGTTCCATTTGAACATCAAGTACAAGAAGGGTAGCACAAATAATGTTGCAGACTATCTCAGACGACCACCGTTTATGGTGCTGGCCACTATGTTTGACTCTTGTGGACACAAGACTTTAGGGTGGCTTCATCTTTACAATAATGATCCAGAATTTGACAGCACGTACCAGATTCTCCTGGAAGGAAAGCAAGTTCCATATTTTCACCTCTAGGGTGCACTGTTATGCCACTTGGGACACCTTTGTGTTCCTGCAAGTGAGCATGCCAACATGATTTGGGAGGCACACTACAATCAGGTATTCAGACATTTCAAAGTAGAGAAAACAGTGATAGTGTTGCAGAAGTATTTTTATTGGTCGAACCTTCGACAAGATGTTGGGAAGTACATCAGATCCTGCACTGGATATGTCATCGCCAAATTGACAATCGAGAAGAAAGGTCTATTTACTCCTCTTCCTACTCTTAATCAGCCTTAGGAATCCATCTCCATGGTTTACATGTCAAGCCTTCCTTCTACTAAGCATGGCAACGACTTTGTGTTCATGGTCATCGACAAATTCTCTAAGATGGTCATTCTAGCGGCTTGCAAGAAGAGTATCACGGAATAATCCACTGCTAAGCTCTTCTTTGAATGAGTGTCGGTAGATCTTGGGATCCCATAGTCCATTATCTTAGATCAGGACAATAGGTTCTTGAGTACATTTTGGTCAAGCCTCTAGTCTATGTTGGATACCAAGCTCACTTAGTCCATGACCTTCCACCCCCAAACCGATGGCCAAACAGAGGTCGTCAATGGGATGATCATGCACATTTTTTGCATGTACAACTCAAATCATCCATGCACATGGGATGAAAGCCTCCCCTAGGTCTAGCACAGCTACAACAAAGCTCTCAATATCTAAACATGCCAGAGTCCCTTTAAGGTGGGGTTGGGAACCTAGCCACTATGGTCCATTGATGTGGCCATACCATTTGCAGCTACTCACGCAGATTTACCTCATGTCCAGTCCGAAGTTGATTGGGTTAACAAATTCATTGAGTGCATTTAACACATCCGCCAACAGGTCCATGACATATTGGACAAATGCAACGCTAAGTACAAGCAACGTCATGATCAACATCCAGTGCCACACAAGTTCCAGGTGGGAAATAAATTTTGGTTACATTTGCAGAAGGAGTGGCTCGCTAGACCCCACTACAAGTTTTTCCTACTTCAATATGGACCATACACCATCACCAAGGCTATAGGGGACAATGCCTCTGAGCTTAACATTCCACCATTTCTTGGCCTGCACCTAGTATTCAATGTGGACAGGCTGCGACCATACTTTCCCCCATTATTGGACACATACAACGTTGTTGAGCAGCTGACACCAACAGAGCTCAACCCAAGCTGCATTGAGCAGACCACAACGAACAGGATCATGGACACACAGATCAAGAACACTCGCCAACAGAGGATCCAACTATATCGATTCGTCAAAGCGAGCCAACTCCTTCACCAAGGAAAGTGGCTCACCAAGGACCAAGTTCAGCAGAAGTTTCCCCATCTCATGAAGGCACTAAAGGCAATGGGAACCATTGCTTCCTAGTGGGGCGATTGATCTAGGTGGATATTGGTGGCTACCCGCCTATTCCACTTGGATCCCCACAGTTTCTTTTTAGTTTCCTTAATTGTATTACAACTTACTATTTTTAGCAGATTTTCAGGTCTTAAACTTCTGGAGCCGTTTTGAGGGCCTAAAAGACATTTTTTGGGAAAACAGAGACATAAGAAAAGTGCCAAATTTTGTTTATTTTTTGCGTGCTCTTGGAGGTCTTTGAAACTAGCTATTATGATAGTCAAACGAAACTCGTATGCCAAAGTTACGACCCCGGGAAGTTTATGTTCCGACTAACCCCAACAGGGCCCACAAGCTTTTGGCGCTTCATCTCGTAGGTTTAGGTTTTTGCATGTTTAGGGTTTCCCATTGTTTCTCAATGATAAAAAGGCCGCCGAGCCTCATTGTAACACAGTCTAGAGGCATGCATCCATCACATCTCTTCTCAAAGATAAGCTACGATTTCTCGTGCTAGTTTATTTCCATTCTGCTTGTAAGTATATTTCATTTTTTGATATTTGATGAAATGAAGATTTATTTCCTCTCTATCTTTATGTTTATATTTATAACTGTATTTTGTTGTGTTCCTACACAAGTCCAGATTGAAATAAGTGTCCTAAGGCACGTGAATAATAAGAGGACATGTCATGTATTCCAAATGCCAACTTTGTTGGCAATTTGATGTATGCAATGGTCTCGTATAGACTAGACATTACACATGGAGTGGGAATTTTGAGAAATTATGTCAAAACTAGGGGGGGAGAATTGGATAGCTGTAAAGCAATTTTTTAGGTATTTTTGTGGCACTAAAGAGTATGGAATTTTCTACCAAGGAAGACCCAGAGAATAAAATGTCCTGGGCATACATGGATTTTTGATGCAGACTAGGTTGGAGATATGGATCACATAAGATCTACAATAGGTTTTGTTTGACATTTTTTGGGCAGAAATTAGTTAGATAAGCAAGAGACAATTTATATTGGCACTCTCAAGTACATAAGTTGAATACATGGCAGCCACTCATGCAAGTAAGGAAGTTGTGTGGTTACCGAGATTGTGTTTAGGCATTAGCTTTGTATAGAAAGTTGTAAGGTTGGATTGTGAAAAATACAGAGAAATATTTTTGGCAACCAAAGTAGCTTATAATTCTAAGACAGAGGATATTAATGTTCATTATCACTGTGTGAGAGACATGGTTGAAGACAAGAAAGTAATGTTGGTAAAGTTGGACACTGAAGAATGTTACAGATACATTAACTAAGTGTATGAACACTGAGAAGTTCACTTGGTGTAGACAAATAATGGACAATGATGCCCTAGATTGTTGATCATGTATTCCTATGAATTCAAACAAAACAAAAAGTGGGAGAAACACAATTACCAATCAAATAGGAACTAAATTGAATTCTCATTTTTTTAGAGGTAGCAAAAAAACATCCGATTTTGAAAAGTGTTCATTAATAATACATTTTTTTTTTAGCATAGTTTTGATCCTTTAAATTTTCTTTGCACATTTCTTTTAAAATGTTAGTGACTTTGATGCCAATTTTGAAAAGTGTTGATGCAACATCAATCCCTTTTTTATTGTGACTTGTTTTCAAATTTTCAAAATTTCAAATACTTAATGTATTATTTTTTATTTTTTTAATTTTATTTTCTTGTGGATTTTGAAAAACATCAACCTTTTATTTTTTGAGGCATATTTTTTACACTTTAAATTTTTTTATGCCTTAGGTGTGCAATTTTTATTTAAATATTTGTTTTTTAACCATTTAAATAATAATAAAAAATCAAATATTAAAAAATTATATTAAAAAACAAAGAAAAAAAACATAAAAAATAACAAAAAATAAGCCATAAAACCATGAAAATTCAAACATAAAAAAAATAAGAAAAAACAAAAAATATTGAAAAAAGACCTAAATTTGAAAAAAAAAAACAAAACAAATAGAAAAATAAAAAAAATAAAAGAAAATTTTAAAATAATAAATAAAATCGAATTGCCACCCCCACTTAGCGGCTAAGGGGCCACTAGGTGGTGGTGGCCACCCATCCTAGCGACCAAGGGGTTGCAGGCTAAGTTGCCTGCCTTTGCCTGTGGCCCCATTGGCGAGGGTGGCAGGCCACTTTTGGGAATAGGAATTAGCCTGCCACCCACGCCCAATGACTAAGGGGTTGCGAACCAGGGCACTCGACCTGCCACCCTAGTCTAGTGGCCAAGGGTCACTGGCTCGCGACCCCTTGACAACTGGGTGGGGGTGGCAGGGTGATATATATGTGTGTGTGTGTGTGTGTGTGTGTTCTTATTTTTTTATGTTTGAATTTTCATTAGGTTATTTTTCGTTATTTTTTTTAATTGTGTGCGTGTGTGTGTTTTCTTTGTTTTTTACATTTTTTTTTTGTCATTTTTAATTCTAAAATTTTCTTTTTTCAATGTTTTAATTTTATTTTTTTACTTATTGGTTTTTTATTTTTTGTTATGATTTAATTTAAATTTTTAAATTTTTGTTTTTTTTTTTTGCTTTTTTGCTTTTATTGATTTATTGATTTATTTAGTGTTGTAGGGATTGTGTCAATGTATGACTAGCAACCGGACCCCAATATGTGTCAATTTGATAGTTGTTTTTTCAGTTTTCGTTAAAATGAATTAAGTTCGCCTACACTATGTGTTAATTTGATGATTATTTTTAAGTTTCAATTGCAATGGGTCAAGCATGCCCCCACTATGCGCAATTTGGTGGTTTATTTTTAAGTTTTCGTTGTAATGTGTCAAGTTGTCTTAGGCTAAGATTTTAAAAGGACTATATTTTTAGTATTTGGTATAATGACTTTTTGATTTAGGTATTTATTTTTAAGGTTTATTTTAGTCATGATATTTGATCTTGGAATATGCTGAAAATCTAAGGTTTTTATAGTTGTGATATTTGTTTTTAATTCCATCACTGAAAAATGTTGAAATTTTAAGGTTTTTTGGAGTCATGATATTTTATTTTTAACGTCGTGGTTGAAAAATGTCAAAATTATAACGTTTTTCAAAGTCATAATGCAATAGTTGGAATTTGTTGAAAATTTTAGGTTTTTTGGAGTCGTAATATTTTATCTTCAACATATTATTCAAAACTATTAGAATTTTAATGATTTTTGGAGTCATGGTATTTTATTTTTAATGTCATTGCTAAAGAATATTGGAATTTTAGCCAAAAAAAAAAAAAAAAACATTGATGCTAACATCAACACTTTTTTATTTCAGGATGTTTTTTGTGCAAAAAAAATTGGTTTTCACTATCATTTTTAAAAATGTTGAAAATTTACCCCAAAAAAATGTCGATCTAGCATACACACTTTTCATCTTTGGGCTGTTTTTTCATGTTTTTTGGGGGTTTTTTAGCTAGAGTTCCCATTTTGAGGTTACATTTCCCGTTTGACTGGTAACTTTGTTGAGAGTGTCAGGGGTACTTGTTATATTCTTTGCACTACTAACCCCACATGCAATCATATGCATTGAGAATAACAAGGGGATCATAGGGGTGGTCAATCCTTAAAAAAATAAGTGTTTTTTTGCATCCATTTTGGTGGTTTTTAGTACAGAATTTTTGCTTTTGGTAGTTTTTGGCGCATAGTGATTCTACCCATGGTTTTTTAATTCCAATTAAAGAATTAAGGTTGTAATCTGATCTATGTTAATATATTAGAGGTTTTAAATGCCTCAAGATCATATATATTGTATTCTAAACAATAAGTTGATTAATGATAAAAATTAGAGGTGAAACTCTAAATTGTTTATTGCTTTTCTCAATTTGGGTTTTTAGGATAAGCCTCTATGTAATATGTGATTATCACTGATTTACTTTTCCGATTATTAAGAAATCATGTATGCATTGAATTATTGTAAAATGTTTAAAACATATAGGGTAAAGCAAGTACTAGGGGTGTACACATCAGATCCTTCAAACCCTAGAAGGCTTAATCTATGGCTACATTCGAGCTAAAAATATTTTTCTTAAGTAAGGCAGTAAGGGGAGCAACAATTTTTCCATAGTTTTGGCTAAACTTTATATATGACCTTATTATACCAAGAACACATTGTAAACTTCTTAGAGTCGACATAGGATGGGGCTAATCCTTCATTTCTTCAACTTTCCTTTAGTTCACTCATACACCATCCTTACTAACAATATTGCCAAAATATTCTACTTTCGAGACACCAAATCCACATTTTGACCTTCAGAGAAATATTCGATGATGAGAAAGTAGTTGTAGGACATTATCCATGCGGGTAACATGGGCCTACCAATTTTTATTGTAGATTAAAATGTCATAAAAGATATAAGGACAAAATGACATGGAAAGGGTTGAAGTATGCAATTCACAAGACTCTAAAAGGTAAATGTGTATTAAAAAGGCTAAAGGGCATCACCAAAAACTCATATTGGCCTTCATGAGTACAAAAATTAGTTTTGGAAATATTTTCCTACATATCAATTTGGGGATGTCCTAAATCAAGATCAATTTTGGTAAAAAATTGAGCACCTTTAGATTGGTTCAAAAGATCATCAATGATTAAAATGGGAAACTTGTCCTTGACAATGATTATGTTAAGAGCTTGAAAATTAGGGTAGATGTGCCAAGCACCTTATTTTTTTTGTATTATGACAACAAGGGATGAATAAGGACCGGTACTAGGGTAGATGACCATTACAAATAAAACTTCCTAAACATTCATTTCAATTTAATTTTTTGAACAAATGAGCGGAAATAAGGGTGGACATTGGGTGGGAGGCTACAGGGTTTGAGTGTAATAGAATGATCATGTGCACCATTTGAGTGTGATAGGCCTTGGGGCGTTTCAAAACTTGATTGGCACTTGGATAATACTAATTAAATTTTAGGATGAATGGGTCGGGAAGGGGTATCAAAGGCTTGAATGTCATGGAATTGGTGATAATGCCAGGATGTCTTTTTTAAGGAGCCTTTTTGAGGGAGAGAATCACCATCATCTTTAGAAATATCCTCTAAATGGCCATAAAATTCTTTTACTCCTCACATTTGTTCCTATAAAATATTTTTGATTACAACTGTAGAAAAGGCTTTTAAGTTGGAATTCTGCCATTTTAGCATGGGCTAATTTGTGGCTCTTGAGAGGAAAAATGGGACAAAATGGACTGGTGGGGCAAGGATAGGGAAAAGAGGGAGGCTTTTTATTTGAGCATTGATAACCTATTGGATTTCCTTGGCTCATTGAGTGAATTTGAGCCAAGTGGTAGGGAGACCATCATGGATGGGGCATAATAAATTATTCTAGGAAGAAGGTATTGGACATGCCTTAAGTTTAGAAAGCAAGATTTTGAAAAGAAAATATGTATTCTTCAACTGCACCCAATTATTTATGTTTAGTTAAGTGGCCAAAGTGATGAGTGTGGGGTTCAAAACATTCATAGAGATATGCTACAAACTTTTACTTAGAGAATTTTATATATCAAAGATGTACCTATGTTATTATTGGTAAGCTAGGTAGTAATTACTTTATTTTTGTATCTTATTTTCACTCCACTAGAGAAGCTCTTTCTTACAAAAATCCCACTTTTGAAACTTAGTGTGATTCTTTGATTATAGAGCAATATAAACAATTGCATCTTGGAGTGATCAACACAGTAGTTATGTCTAACATATCCTTAGTGGTACAATATATGGATAAATCCAAGCATCTAAAGAAGACGAATCCTCACAACAAGTAGAATAAGCATCCCAAATATTCTCAGCTAGCTCCTACTCCCAATGGTGGAAAAGGAACAAAATAAAAGAGTAACAACACTAAGAGACATTGTAATTTTTGTGGGTGAGATGGTCATATTGAGTCTAAAAGTTTTAATAAGATGAAATCCTTCTCACTCTTCTTATTATTCCTTGAATGAAACATCTACTACTTCTTCTCATAGGTGCCTTATTTATTTTAGAGGAAATTATTATAGGTCTAAGGATAAATCTATTCCTTCTTCTCTTAATGTGGAACACCCTCCTCCCATATCTACCCAAGTAACCAACCAACCAGGGTAAACATGTGGCGAGAGGCTACTATGATTTGATTCAACCTCCTAGGTATCCTTAAGGAAGTGGAATCGATGGAAACCCATCAAGCATACCTTCCACATTAGCAACAACACTCCCAAGAGCCATCCCAACCACACACGTATCATGCCCCTAGGTCCCATTGAGTTTTTAAGCTATTAAACCTTTGGACGCTCCCATGATATGGGCATGTCAGTGTCTAGGAGGCTCCGAACGCTCCCACAAGCCTACATGCCTCCATCTAGGGACTATTTCTAGCAGATATATGCTAGAGTATGCGGGATTTAAGGCACTTTCCAAGCCTAGAATTTCAGCCACTGCCCAGAACTTGTTGTAACCCCAGGAATCCACTAAACACATGATAACAAGACTAATAAAAAAAACTAACTCCAAGACTAGGCCTAACCATCCCCAACCGGGACTAACATTTTTTCCAACACTTGGCATCAATACCATCTACAGGTCTAGGATGCAAGACAAAGCATGAATGATTGAAAACTCTTACGAGACATGACAAGAAGGATCACTACCTTCTCCCTTGAAATGTTATGACATCAATTAGGTCTTGCATACATTGTCCTTTAAGTTACAAGTAAATACATGAAATAACGATGAAAAGAACTAGTCATATAACCATGCTTATAACCAGAATTAAACTGTGAAAATAACAATGATATATCATCCATTAAATCCACATATTAATAAGTACAAAAGCAAGAGAACTTAACTTCTATAAAACATAGGAAAATCCGACCAGGTTCAGGACTTCCATGTACCACCCAACTGTAGACATGATTGAACCAAATATTTCTTTTATCCAATCACCTCGTGCCATATTCCAAGCATGAATGTGGGGTCTCATGGATAAAACAATCCAAAAACAACCAAGGTAACCCAAAGGGTAAACCACCTCCACCCTCACCAATCTGTGATCACACCAAAACTGATGCTCCGATAAAAGAACGAAACTGAACTTGGAATGTCATCCAGAATCCATCACTATGCTTGAGGAATTTTTTGTCTCCTTGTTTCTCAGGATTTACCAAAATCGAATCTCGGATCACTAGGCCCTAAACTGAGACTCCACCCTCAAGTTTTACCTTGTATCCTGCCAAAGCCAGTCAAGGTATTCTTAGGCCTTTAAGAATGAACATTGAGACCACCTCCCCTACAATTCCGAAATCCATTCAGAAATTCCAAAGCTCAAAAACGCGATCAACATCCCAACACACCATGGAATCTGGAAAAAGGAAAGGCTAGGCTGAAAACCACTATCATAACCCGACAAAACCATGCCACTGACAACAAGGGAAACATACACCAACATGCAAAGCCATTCATGTCAAAACTAGCTAGGAAATCAGACGCAATATATTACCTACAAGTATTCTTGCTGAAGTTGCTTGATCCTTCTCTTCCTTGCTTGATCCTTGCTTTCCTTCCTTGTTTCGATGCTAGAGTGCTCCAAGAAAATTCTAAGTGTCCAAGAGTGAGAGAGAGAATAATGAGAGAGCTCCAAAACTGAACTAACCAAGCTTACACCGACCAAGCCTACACTGACCAAGCTTACTCTGACCAAGCCTACACTAACCAAGCTTACACTAACCAAGCCTTGAGAAAAAGCTTGCCAAATGATCCTCAGAAGCCTTTTTATCAATGAGGCCTCTATTTTCTTCATTTTCCATTATTTTCCTTCATTTTCCTCCTCACATGCAACCTGTGACCTTTCACCTCCCTTTTCTACCATTTTCCTTTATTTTCATAAATAAATGTTCCAAAATGCCTTTTTTCCTTTTTAATGCCTTTTCCTTTTATAATTTCATTTAGCCATAAACACATCCAGTGATACCCACTAGGATATTTTTTCCCAACATTCAACTTAGAATATGTGTCCCTTATCCATGGGCTTATTTTACCTTTATTAACTTTTATTACATGGAATTTTCACCAGCCCTGTTACATAACGAATGTAACAAAAAAAAAATATTTTGTGGTGATGATGAATATTTTAATGTTATACGGTTTGGAATAGTCCAAGCAATATAAACTCTATGGAAATTCATATGCCATTGTCACCATTGTTATTGCTCAATTTTTAAATACAAGACTCCCACATGAAATTTCATTAAATCATAAGTGATTCTATGTAGTGAAAAATAATGTTCCATTTTAGTGACCCACCTAGTGGGTTTGGAGAAATAAAATTGATTCAAATCCACCTTATGAATTCATGGATCATGAATAAATGGGTCAGAGTGTTGAAAAATGCAACAATGAATTTTCAATTTGATTTTGCCTTGACTAAATTGAGAAAATTCGAATTTCCACATCACCAGGCAACATGGATGTAGTTAAATTGTGTGACATGGCTTGTGTCACCCATTTTTCCGAGTAAATTCGAGTTGGAGGAGTTAGAGTTCAGTTAAGCATGTGTGATTTCTAATTTGTAGCAATCAAGGCTAGTTATTTCAAGTTGTTTTCAGTTAAACTAGTTCCAACTATTGGAGGAACTAGTGGAAGGTTAGTTGTGTAGTGAGACTTTAGTCTAATTCAGTGATCATCCAGTTAATTGGTCAATCATCCCATAATAGATAGAACATGTAGATAATTCGAGTTGCCCAGATGTGGTGGAGATTCCAAGGCAGTGCAACATCAGTTTTAGACTAGTCTTGAGTGTACATGTGTTGCATGTAGTAAGATGATTAGCCTTGGTAATTACACAATCAGTTTGAAGAATTTCCTAAATAATAAGGGGCTTGTTACACTAAAATTTGTCACCATGACTATTTGCAGTTAGTATGGCTCTATCAACTGTCATACTATCCTCCTTGGCAAGTCTCATACCTCTGCTCTCCATGTCAAACTCCAAGAAAAAGAGAAAGTCTTTAAAAATCTATATATCTCTGGGTACGCAGTTTCTCTTAGCCTTACCTGCGTGTATGCACCCCAAGTTCACAATACCTGCATACTTGTACGCTCTGTCTGTAAAGGGGAGGGTGCGTACTCCTGTAAAGGTCAAAAGGCGCAAGTTTCACTCCAAAAAAGTTACTTGTGGTCATTTCTAGAGCATTCTAGAAGCTTGTTTGACGTGTATGGAGCGCCTCCAGATGGTTCATGTATCCCTATGAAAGAGGAACTTATCCCATCAAGAGGGGAGCTATCCCATCCAAAGAGGGGCTTATCCCATTGATGGTGGACCTGATTAACTTCCTCTAGAGCACTATAAATACAAGCATTGGGCCAGAGGGAGGAGAGGTTGAAAGCTGAACATTCCTAAGGGTAGATGCTGCTGGAATTAGGACTCCCTTGTAAAGCTTGAGAGGAGAGATTCCCATCCTTTCCTAGCCTTATTTGGAAGTGGGTGAGCTGATAAAAGTAAAGGAAAACTCTTGCTGGACCCTAGGAGGGACCTGCACAACACCAAGGCTCAGGTTGTAATGGTTTCTTTTGTTTCCACTTAATACAAATGAACTCATTTTTCTCAACAGATTGGTATTCATGATTTGTTTCATATACTCCTTGGTCTGTATGATGGATATGTGTTATTTTATAAGTTTATGAGGTGCTATTTAATCTTTTGGCTTGTTAGTGAATGCAAGTTTCTAAGAGAAGGAGGAGCTCATCCGGATCGGCGAGGCTGGACTACTACAAAGCGTTGGACTAAAGGTATGTTATAATCACCTAATTACTTGTATTCTAAATGCATGTTTAGAGAAAGGTAGTGTTTATTTGTCTTGTTTGTCACTAGAAAGCCTTTGCTTCTAGGGAGGTCGGTTTTGTCCGCAAAATCGACTCTTTCCGCATGGCAAAATGGCGACTCCACTGGGGAATCCATTGATGTGAATGATTTTTCCTTTGTATGAAACTTTGATCTGAGAAAAGTCGTTTGTTTTCTGGTTTTTGGCTATCTGACTGTGTATTTGGGTGGGCTAGCTTAGGGTTAAATCAGATTTTAGTTTTTCTTAGTTTTGCTAGAAGTACGCAGCCTCTACATTGAGCACAGTGCATACCTGTACGCACTGCAGCTTTGTGCACAGAGCGTACACGCACCTGTGCAAACAGGTTGCCTGCGTACCCTGTCAAAATTGAGAAAATTTCAATTTTCTCCTTTTTGCCTCTTAGATTTTGTTTTTAATTTGTTTTTTCTGCCCAGATCCACTGGTTACCTGTCATAAATCTTCACCTAAGCTTGTTTCGTCAATGTCAAGAGTTTTAGTGAAATTCATAGAGATTTTTCCCTAGGGTTTGATTTTTGCACTTGTCCTGTAGTGACTTTGGCTTTAGAAGTTGTAAAACCTTTGATCTCTCTGGTTTTGTTCAGTCTTCTCAGGAGTCGGACCTGTCATAGAATCCACCCTTGTGAGAAACCTACCTTTGTGTTGTCTCTTTGCCAAATCTCGAAAAAGTTTGTTGATTGAACTTTGAATTTTATTCTTAAGAAAAAGAACAAAAGGTTTTGATTTTTGTTTTTGACTGGTTTTTGATTTTGCATTAACTAGTCCTTAGTTAAATTTTGACTGAGTAAAACATCCTGGAATCATACTTGGTAGGATTTTGCCTCATTAGATTTACTTTTAGGTGCATTTCTCTTGGATTTGCTTTTGTGTGAAATTGAGTTGATTTGATTGCCATAGATTTTTTAACTTTGATTTTTGTGAAAGTAAGTTTTACATGCTTTGCTAATATAGGGAAAAATAAAATAAAAAACTCTTTTGAAGAAAAGTTTGCTTTGGTAGCATTTGAGTCTTTGAAAGGAAAAGGAATTTTCGTGAAGTAATTAGTGGTCATGTGTTGTATGTTTTGGAAAAGATAAAGAGTTTGTTTCTTTGATTTTCATTGCCAAGAAAGTTGTTTTTTCTATCCATTTTGCATTCTCCAACTCTCTTAGCTAGGGAATTCATTGAAAAAGGAAAATTAGCATAAATCATCCTAAGTGCATCTTTTTAGTGGATTTGAGTCGAGTCTACACACCATCAGTTTCATCTCCACTACCTTTTGTCTTAAAGAAAAGCCATAAAAAATTAACGCTTAAAGTAAAATCAACTTAGTAACTTTTTATTTACTAGGGCTCTTAAACACCAATATAGATCAGGCTAGTGTCTTGGAGTAGGAGAGTAATTAACTCTCCAAGACAGTAAAACCAAACAAGTAGCTCATCTTGTGGTAGGATAAATCCAACTGTTTCATTTGTACTCTGGGAAAGCTCCTCTTAAAGGAGAAGCACGAGACCATGTCCGAACCATTGAGGGGATCAATCCTCCTTCATTGGGAAAGACGCCAGATACGCACGTACTACAAACGGTAAACCTCGGATTATTGTCGAGGAGCCTGGGGTCACTTGTCGGTAAACCTTGGATTATTGTCAAGGAGCCGACAAGGGGATTGAGCTTGTTACTCTGCCCTTGCGTGCTATTGGGTCGTAGACTGTTCCCCCAGGTATATTTGATGTTGTTGGTAACCTTAGCGACCATTATCTTTAGGATTCTACCGAGGTGACGGTGGAGGGAAGATCCCATTGTACCTGGAGCAGACGTCGGCTAGACTCACTTGGATTTTCCGGGGGGTTCACTTCACTCGAGACGGTTAAAGTGGAGGAATTTGTGCCAGTCTATTCATTAAGCAGGTTGCCGGGTAACTGTTCCACCCACCACTTCTGTACTGAATTCGGCGATGTTGGGCTTCATCACCAACTAGTGTTTTCGGTCCGGAAGGCTACTGTTTGTGTATGGTTTGACGCCCTAGATTCTTTAGGCGTGTGCTTCGAATATGTTTGTTTCTTTAGAGACTTTAGGCGGTTTTCTTTGAGATTTTACTTTGTTTGCGTGTGCAGTAGTTAAAAGTTTTTAACTGTGGCTGAATTACCGAGACAGTCCTGTAGACTTCGGGGCAAGTCTCCTGAGATTGTTACTGTGGCCGATTTGTTGAGGAAGTCCCGTAGACTTCGGGGCGAACCTCCTGAAGACGTCCCGGGTCATTACGAAGGTTTGAAAGTCCTTGTAACTCCTAGTGGCAGTAAAGTAGGTTCACCTGAAGAAGGAGAGTCGTCGTTGGTAGTCCATCCAGATTACCAAGGTCTAGAAACAGGTTATAATCCCGAAGCTGTTGCAGTTTCCGAGCTTGCTGGTAGTTTTTCATCTACTAGTGATATAGGCGAAGAACCTGAAATATCTGAACCTGTTACTCCAACTTCTAGTGCTCCTAAATCACCTAGGGTAGAAAGAGTCATCACCGAAAATCTTCCTGCTGGTTTGATAGCTATTGAAGAACTTGCTCCAGAAGAAGAATTTGGCGTCTCTATCCTTGAAGATCAACCTACTATTGATTTAAGGGAGCGCGAATCCATATTTTACAGTCCTCCTAGAAGTACTACTTGGTATCTTTCGTTAACTAATTATTTAGAAAACTCAGGGTCAAGTTTTTCTCCACCTCGTACTCCTTATCCAACTGGAGGTATATATACTCCTGTAAATATGTCTGGTTAGTCGTCTATGTTTACTCAATCTCCTGAATCTTTCTTGTACGGCGGTCCTTCTGTTCCCTCTAGGTATCAGTCACTTTCTGGTACTTTTGCGGGAGCATCTCCTCAACCCATTGAACATGGGTTATTAGCTGGAAACAATGGTAATAAACCGTTGGGTGTAGGAGACATTTACATGATGTCAGGTTCAGTTCCCGGTTCTCAACCTCAAGGTGGCCAGTTACCGCCTGGGGGGCAGCCTCAATTAACGCCTGGGGGGCAACCTCAAGGTACACAAATTGCGTCTGGGGGGCAACCTCAAGGACAGTATGTACCCATAGTACAATACATTCCTCAAGGTCAACCCCAGCCTCAATATGTACCCCAAGGTCAACTTCAGTATCAATTTATAGCTCAAGGTCAACCCCAGTATCAGTACTTACCTCAAGGGTATCTACCTCAAGGTTAGTACTCGAATCAAGGTTATCAACCACCCCAAGGTCAATTTTATGTTCAAGGTATGGGAAATGTACCTTTCAATTATCAATCCTACCCTCAATCCAGTTATGGATCTCAATATCCTCAACCTGTCATGGGTCAATACCCCGGAATGAACTTAGTGTGGGATCCATCGCAAGTTCAACATGTATTGCAGCCAAGTGTACAGTTGTCATCTCAAGCTGGACAACCCTTAGTTTCTGGTTCACCCCAGCAACCAGTCCAGTCTAATGTTCAAACTTCTGTACCTTCGGTAGTTACTCAGTCGCCCATTGCACCTAGTACTCCATCCCAAACGACTGCTGCAACTACCGCAACATCTGTTCCTTCCACCACACTTACTTCTGGAGTATCGACAGCTCCGGTTTCTACTGTCTCTGCAACTACTCCACAGACATCTTTACCATTGTCTGGATCTATGATTCAAACTACGGTTCAGATGCCTGTCGGACAGCCTGGTTTAAGTACGGTTGTTACTAGTCAACCACAATTCGCTTATCAACCGTACCAGGGACAGTACCAATACGGGCCTGCTGTCCAACAGCCAGTTTACCAGTATCAATCGTATCCTGGGTACACTTATCAACAACCTCAGCAACCCCAGTATGGTCCAGTTAATCCTGGTTTTCCAGGAGGATACAATATCCCGAATGCGATTCCTATTCCAAGTTATCCTGGATATCCACCTCCTGGGACTGGTCTTGTGACCCAGAGTTTTAGGGATCCTAATCGGCAATTACCGTTTATCGCAACTTTGGATTTACCGGACTTGTCGCGCCTAACGAACGATCCAATAAATTATCTTCCGTTTTGGCCGCCAATGCCAAATAAGTTGCTCAGTGATATACCCAAGTTTGAGGGTAAGTCTGGAGAGGATCCGTCAAATCATGTGATGACTTACCACCTCTGGTGTGCTTCAAATTCCATCTCGGATGATTCGATCCGCTTACGTCTTTTCCAGCGTACGCTCATTGGTCTCGCGGCCAAGTGGTACATTGAGTTACCATGGGCCTCTTTTTACAATTTTATTCAGTTAGCTACCTCGTTCCTAACTCATTTTCAGTTGCCGGTCAGATATGATAATGGCACGGAGTTACTGACTTCATTAAAACAATCGACGTCCACCTATATTTCTGATCATATTCATGAGTGGAGACGTCGAAGGTGATTAGTGAAAGTTTTTATCCCGGACCAAATCTTAGCTGAATGGTTTGTTAAATCATTGTTACCGAAGATTACTGAAGACGTAGCTAAGGCCGGAGTAGTTACTGAGGAGCAAGTGATTGCTCAAGCGCAGTACCTTGACTTAGTTTACACTCAGTCAGGTACGTTACACGAAAAGATCCCAGATCTTCCAAAGTCAAATCAAATCGCTGCTGCTCCTTCAGGATCTCATGCTGCTGATGGCATGATTGGTACGGTGAATACTAAAAGCAAGAAGAAGTCTTCAAAGAATTCTTCGCCCATTATAACCTTACCAGACTCCCCGACAGGAGAATCTTCTCCTGAAGTTTCCGCTGATATCCACGCTGTAGAGTCATCTACGGCTAAATCAAAAAACGGTGGGAAGAAGAAAGGTAAGAAGAAGAGTAAAGCAGACAAGACTCCAAAGGAGAAAACAGAAAAGTCGGAAACCAATGACGAAAAGCGCAAACCTTGATATCCTTGTCTTATTTATGAAGAGGATCATTTTACAAGAGATTGCCCTCATCAGGCTGAGGTTGTGAAAATCGTCAAAGGTTCCCCAACTCCTGCTGTTTTGAAAGATCCATTTCCAAAGCAGGAGAGTAAGATGATAGGTTCTTCCTCAGGTGCCAGTGAAGAACCCATATTGATGATGTCTCATGTAAGGATTGCGACTCGATCGCAAGATTATGGTAGTAAAAGTCCTGTTGATGGATCGAAAGAAGCATAATCTTCTCATCCAAATCCATCAACCTCAGCTCCCGGTTCCGATCCACTACAGATCGAGAAACCTAACCCTGACTTAGTAATCAAACCGCCCGCTAAGGGTGTACTTCGAAGGTCTGCTTTCAATCCACATGCGAGAGCGGCCCAGAATTACAACATTGTTGAGGATTTAGCTGTTTCACCCTCAGCAATGTCGGCTTTAGAAGTGCTGCAATCATGCCCATCACAGAGAAAATTACTTTTGTCGGCTATAGGAGCTGTTGATGTTCAGGACCCGAACCTAATAATCTTTGATCTAGAAAATAGTACACCGCGTTTGCCTCATCAGATGGCTTTCCAGATCCCAGTGATAGTAAAAAACATGCCTATTCATCGGACTGTAATTGATGAGGGAGCTCCCACGTGTATTATGTCGATACAGTGCCGGAGATCGCTTGGTTCTCCTTCACTAAATCAATACCCGACAATTCTTAAGGCCTTTGATGGCCGTGGGTTCCATCCGTTTGGCATTCTACAGGATTTGCCTATAGGGGTTGAAGGAAAAACCGTTAGTCTAGATGTGGAGGTGGTTGATGCCCCTCTAGACTACAACCTTCTTTTGGGTCGAAGTTGGTCTTACGCTATGACAACAGTCGTTTCATCGGTCTTCAGAGTAATAAAGTTTCCACATAATGGCAAGATCCTAACCATAGACCAGCTGGCTTACTTTTCATCCGACCCAGCCTCTTCAAAGAGTATCCAGCATGTCGGTAAAACAACTATCCCTTACAAGGAGGTTGGCGTAGGATTAGTTAAAGATGCCGGTTTACTAGGAACTTTTCCTTTTCCTCCAATAAACGCTGTGTCTTCATTTGCATCTATTCATATGATTACTTCAGACACCATTATTTATGACGATCCTTGGATCGTTCCTTCTGAATCTGAGATAGACTCCTTTGGTGATGCAATGCCTTTGAGTCCATATGAAATTGCCTATGAAGTCGTGCAGTCTTTTACCGACCCGAGTTCAACCAAAAGCGACCAAATGAATGTGGTCCATGAGGAATCCCTTTTCGCGTCAACCTCGGAGTTAATAACGTTTCCTGAAGTTGTGTCATCTGACGAACAGCTTTGTGAAGTCCTGTGCGTAGACGATTTACCATGGGAAGATCTCCATCATAGATCTTCGTTTTTACCTGAGGATGATCATTTTGAAAACGATTTCTCATCAATATTTACAGCTGAATATGTCAAAGAAGCTCAGAGTCCAATGAAACATCCTGATTCAGAGCTGAATTTGGGAAACATTTCTCATACTATTCCCATCGACATTTCAGTCAAGCCCGGAATTGTTGAGCACATTCATATAGGTGCCTCGTGTTCAGATGACGAAATTCAAACATACAAGGCCCTATTTCAAGAATTCCGCGACGTGTTTGCCTGGTCCTATGAGGAAATGCCAGGAATTGATCCCACCATTGTTTTCCATGAGATCAAGACTTACCCGGACGCTAAACCTGTCCGGCAACGTTTGCGTCAGATTCACCCACGAAAAGCGGCTGCAATTAAAGCAGAAGTTGAGAAGCTGTTGAAAGCAGGTTTCATTTATCCGATCCCGTTAACGGATTGGGTATCGAATATTGTTCCGGTTAACAAAAAAAAGGGAACAATAAGAATATGTATCGACTATAGGGATATCAATCGTGCTTGTCCCAAGGACAACTATCCAACACCCTATATCGATCAAATAATTGATGATTGTGCTGGCAGTGAAATATTTTCCTTTATGGACGGTTTTTCCGGTTACAACCAAATCAATATTCTACCTGCCGATCAACCAAAAACGGCTTTCATTTGTCCATGGGGGACATTTGCTTATTGCGAATTACCTTTTGGGCTTAAGAATGCTGGAGCCACTTTTCAAAGGGCGATGTCTTATGCATTTCATGACATCAAACACATTGTGCAACTGTATCTCGATGATTTGCCTGCTCACTCCTTACATCGAGCTGATCACCTTGTCCACTTACGAGCAATTTTTATGAGGTGTCGGCATTATCGTATATGGTTGAACCCACATAAATGTGTCTTCTGTATAGAAGTGGGACGATTGCTGGGATTTGTAGTTTCAAAAGCCGGCATTCGCGTCGATCCCTCGAAGGTAGAAGCTATCATCAAATTGCCTCCTCCTTCGAGTCTTCGCCAACTCCAAAGTTTGCAAGGGAAAGCAAACCTTTTACGCCGATTCATTCCTAACTACGCCGAGATTACCAAGGGTTTTACCCGGTTGTTGAAACAGAACGCTCAATTCTCTTGGGATGAGATAGCTTAGAAATCTTTTGATGCGCTCAAGCACGCGTTGACCCATGCACCGTTGCTGCATCCTCCCAACTACAACCAGGATTACTTTTTCTACCTCGCCGCCGCTCATTCCACCATTGGAATGGTCTTAGTACAGGAAGACGAATTCGGAATGGAACATATGATATATTATCTTATTCGGACGTTAAATCCCACTGAGCTCAAATATTCACATGTGGAGAAATTGGCCTTGGCAGCCGTTCAAGCTGTCCAACGTTTTCGTCACTACATTCTACTCCGTAAAACTAGAGTCATTTCGGATTGCAACCCTATGATCTACATTTTGACTAAACAATTGCTAGGGGGCAAGTACTCTAAATGGATCGTTATCCTGCAAGAGTTCGACTTGGAGTTTGAAAAGTCTAAGTCTAAGAAATCTTTAGTTTTTGCAGAGTTGATGTGTGATTTCCCGCGTGCTGACATGGAAACTATGGCAGAGGAACCCATTGCGAACGAATCTTTGTTTCTCATCAGCACTTTAGATCCGTGGTATGGGGATATAATTGTCTATCTCCAAACCCAATCCTTTCAGCCCAAAGTTTCAAAGTCGGAACGTCGGAAAATTCGATTCCAGTCCCAACAGTACAAAATTATTGGAGATACTCTTTATCGCTGTGGGGCGGACTTGATTTTTCGTCGTTGCTTAACTCATGAGGAAGCTGAAAGGGTTTTGAATGACTGTCACTCTGGAGCGTGTGGCGGTCATATGTCTGGGTATGCCACAGCCCAAAAGATATTGCGCGCTGGCTACTTCTGGCTGTCCTTATTTAAAGACTGTATTATTGCGGTTCAGAAATGCCACAACTGTCAAGTGTTTGATCGCAAGATGCGCGCACCACCTGCTCCTCTCCACCCTATAATTGCCGTTGGTCCTTTTGCTAAATGGGGTATCGATTTTATTACATGTAACCCTCACTCGGCTGGGGGGCATGCGTATATCATCCTTGCGGTTGATTATTTTACTAAGTGGGCCGAGGCGATGCCTACATTCGAGGCAGACGGCAAGACAGCTGCAATTTTCGTATTCAATCACATTATTGCTAGGTTTGGTGTCCCACAAGCGATAATCACTGACCATGGGCGCCATTTTCGAAACGTTATGATGACAGAACTTACAGGCCAGCTTGGTTTGCGTCACGATAGCTCAACTCCTTATTATCCACAAGCCAATGGCCTGGTTGAGTCCATCAACAAAGTTTTAGTTATCATGATCCGACGAATCATTGGTATTCATCGGTTGAATTGGCACATGTTATTTTCCGCGCTTTGGGCGTACCGAACCTCAGTGAAAACATCAACAGGGTTCACTCCTTTCCAACTAGTTTATGGTTTGGAAGCAGTGCTTCCCATTGAATGCGAAATCCCGTCACTTCAAATGGCTGTCGAATTACTTCCAGCTACTTCCGAAGAGGAGAAGCGTCTATTATACTTAGCTCAATTAGATGAGACTCGACGTGACACTGCATTGGCAATCGAGACTCACGCAAAACGGATGAAAGCTCAGTATGATCGCAACGTGACCCCTCGAAATTTTTCGGAAGGAGACCTAGTGCTATTATATGATCAAGCTAATGATAAATTAGGTGCTGGAAAATTCGTTCCTATGTGGCATGGGCCCTACATTGTCAAGCGAAAGCTAGCAAAAGGGGCCTATGAGCTGGTAGATTTTGATGGGGACTCTTTGGGTAAACCCAGAAATGGACTTTACCTAAAGAGGTATTATGCTTAAATGATGGGTATGGAGATTTAGTTAGGTTAGTTTTTTCTTTCTAGCTGGTGTGTTTGTTTGTATAGACAGTGTGCTTAGCTTAGAGAGTGTGTTTTCGTCGTTATTCTGGCTTATCTTGGTTTTACTCTTGATATTGCAGATGTCGACGCCTCTCCAAACGTACATTGGATTCACTGATGGTGCTTGTCGTAATACACAGAATATCTCTTCCGCAGCTTGGGTTATCTATTCGCCCTCTGACGAGTTAGTTTCTATGCATGGGGTGAGCCTCGGTCAAACAACAAACAACATTGCAGAATACAGTGCAGTGATTGAATTATTGTCTGAATCTATTTCGTTTGGGATTCGGAGTTTGATAGTGAGGTTAGATTCTGAACTCGTTGTATTACAGCTTAATAGAGTTTATGCCATTAGAAATCCAGTGTTATTAAGGTTATTTTTGAGAGTGCGCCTCTTGGAACGTGAATTTGATTAGATTGAATATCAACATATTCCAAGGTCTTTAAATACATTAGCAGATGCAATTGCTTCTCGAATGTTAGACAGACATTTGCGATAATCATACATGTAAATTTAAAAACATTTCATCACACATGTTTAACAAGATAAGCCGGTAATAATGATATATATAGATAGGAGTGTGTCAAAAAATACATCATCTTCGATCATAGGTTGAAAAACACCTTATGATCGGCAAAAATGATAAGTACAAAAAACCAAAATGTCACATGTGTCTACAAAAGTGACCATCCAATCACTGGTGGTTCTCTCTATACGACACCACTACACGGGCTACCCTACACAAGAACCTCCTAAAAGGTCCTGGGACTGCGACCACATAGCGCTGAAGTCTGATAGGAATATCGTCTATAGTCGTCTCTGGTATGTCTACCGTAAGACGCTCTAGGTCTTGTTCCAACTCAGCTAAGGTCTCTGCGGCCGCGTCCTGTGGGGCCGGTGCCGGTGCAACTGGTACTCTCCTCTCGAAAGGCCGGAGATTGGCCGGACGCTGTGGGCCTACATCTGCATTTTGAAAATTGTCACTGTCAGTTTTGAGACGATATAAAAACAAAAAAAAAGTAAATAATTTAAAAACTTGTGAAAAATGAAGTACCTGTGTCATCCCACTGTTCTCCCGGTGGAAGAATCATGTCCGGATCTCCGCGAAAATCAACTCCGGCATATGGAAAATCCTGTATCGAGAAGACCTGGTTCTCTAACGAGTGAAAATACTCCGGTCTAAATCAGACAACCTCTGTGCCCTCGTCAAGATGACGGGCCATCACCGCAACCCATCGCATCAACTTAGGCTCTCGGGGAGGCCTAACCTCAATAGTAAGCTGCTGTGGGATCAGCATCGGAACCCTCTCTAGGGCAAAACTCACAACTAAAGGCCCATAACCAAAAGTCTTCAGCTGTCGTTTTTGGTCCTAGTCAGTTGGCCCTTTAAGTTGGCCAACAAAGCATCGCACCAGTTGAAAATGGTGCCCCGATAGCAATCAATCGCCATCCGCATCTGGGATCCAGTGGCAATGTGCAAGGCGGCAGCCCCGCAAAGTCTGGTAACTGTAAAGGCAATTACCATAAGTTCAGGTCGGGATATCTTTTTTATTTCTATCCCCTTATCCTGGTTTTGGTTATTACACCACTCTAGTCGGAGACTAGCAATGGACTGGCCACCCGGCCTAGTCCCGGACAGAGTCAATTGTTCGCCCCTCTTGGGCAAACCAGTGAGAAAGTAAATATCAGAGGGCTCTATCTCGAGCTGGTGCCCTCCAATGTAGAAACACTGATCCTGAACGTTCCACCTTTCGACCAGCCACTCTAGAAAGCGCACCTGGGCCCTCATGCCAGGTATGGCCCAGTATTTGTAAAGACCGCATGCCTTCAAAGCATCAATGGAAGGTTGGTGATTAATCGCGGCCAAATCAACATCTTCGCGTTCTCTCTCGCGCCAATCAAGCATGGTGGGCAATCTACACCATAAAACATCTGTTAGAGTCCATAAAATTGAAAGTTTTTGGTTCATTTTGGAGAAATTGGAGTTTAAAAATCCACTCCGCGGTGTACGCAGCCCGCCTTTAGAGACAGGGCGTATGTACGCAGGTTCTCTTAAGGCAAGCTGCATACGCCCGGCATTTTCCCAACTGAGAAAATGTCGGGGTACGCAGGTCACCCATGGGGCACCTGCGTACCCCGAAAAGCGGACCTTGAAACCCCCAAGGCCTCCAAAAAACAAAACTAAAGCTTAAAAACAAATTCTAAACGGATGGAAATGAAAGGGAGGATGTTGTAGAATACCTGATGAGACGACGTTCGATTTCGACGGTCGGATTCTCCGCAATGTCCACGGGAAGTTTCTTGCCAAAAGCCCTTTTTCTCTCCTCAACAGTAAAATGGTAAAAATGAAATGGTAAAAGCCCTTTTTATAGGTTTTTTGAGTAAATGAATGTCAAATTTGTTTATTTTCCACCATGAAAAGGTATTTTCAAAGTATTTTTATCTATCTTTAAACAGGTATGAGTAATGTGTTGGTTTTTGCGCAGGATAAAAGGATTTTCAGGGAAAATGTCATTTTTTCACAAACAAAAACATCAGAGTCATCTTTTAAGCCCTTTTCTGACTCCTAAAACATGAAAAGATTGTCGAGCGTTTCTTTTACACTCGTTAAAATGGAATTAAAAGACGGTCCCCTTATAGCCTTTTTCTGACTGTTAAAACACGAAAAGATTACCGGATTTTTGTCGTTTCAAATTCGATACTGGAAATAAAACGACGTGTCCTTGATCGCTTTTTACTTTTCAGGTCAAAGACACTAATCATGAAAGTACTCCTTGGTCGCAAGATCAAGCGGTTCTCTCAAGTATTATTTTATACTTTTTCAGGCTTGGGAGACACAACTTTACGAAAAAGTTCAACCTGGAGTCTTCTTAAGTTTTTTCAGACTCTCTAAAATTGAAAAACGTCGAGTTTCTCCTATACTGGACTCGTTAAAATTTCACAGTAAAGGACCTGTTCGATTACAAACAGGAACGGACCACTCCTTCTTAGGGTTCAAATCAAAACTAAGTTGGACTCATCCGAAGGATGAGCTTATAATCAAGCATATGTTATCCTCCTCAAGCTTGTAAAAAATAAAGAGGTACTTTCCAGAAATGGTGGGGGAAAAGAGAGAAAAATGAGCCTATTTGTTATACTTTGTCTTAGAAGAAGCCTTATCACCACTCTTGAACACGACACTTTTCATTCACCTGGGTTGGGAAATCCTTTGCCTCACAGTTGATCAAACCACATTGAAAGTCTTCAGCCGGGTATTAACTTTGGGTCAAATGTCACCAAGCCATCTGTTGTGTCGTTATGTGTTCAAGAGGTCACTGCAAATAAACCATTCATCTGCAAAATACCCGTCATCCATCTCGACCATCCCTGAGTCAGTCCTTACAGCTACATTTCTTTAACTTGATCTATGATTTCGTGTTGCGGGCTTGCCTGCAACAGGTCGCTTTCTATCGACATCAGCACATTATCTAGAAAGATGACCTAGAAATCGTCAGTACCTTGAAATCTGCATGCATCAATGGCAGGTTTCTCGCCTTTGACGATGGTTTACATCATTGACTTTCGATCGAAGGATTCCGTGAAATGTTCGACATCAACTCATTCATTCACATCTCATGGATTGTACTGGGTACTTTGAGAACCATTGACATCACTGGTGGTCTCTCTCACGCTTGTTAACAGTTTACATCATTGACTGGTAATCAAGTGGTTTCTACCATGTTCGACATCAACTCATTTATTCGCATGGATATAATCGTACCTTTTCGGGAAGTAGAAATGAAGACCCTGGATCTAGTTTCCACCATCCAGGCTGCGAGGAGTTTTGTATTCATTATATAGTAGACCAACTATAAACATATGGCTGCGTCCATACTGTGTCTACACAAGTCTAGGATTATGATGTATTGCAAAATCATTCCTGTATCAGAGCAGTAGTTAGTTTGTTAGTTAAAGTTTTCAATCTGAGTATGGGAATGCCTACCTCAGCGATGATATAATCTTATATATGTATTTTGTGTTGAATACTTGCAGGTTCTGACTAGGCTCTCCACAAGATAATCCTTGAAATGATAAAGTACTTCACCCTTCCTAGATGATATGAAACCCTAATCTACTATAGGCTTCGCACTTTAGGGGGCAATCTGTTACACTAAAATTTGTCACCATGACTATTTGCAGTTAGTATGGCTCTATCAACTGCCATACTATCCTCCTTGGCAAGTCTCATACCTCTGCTCTCCATGTCAAACTCCAAGAAAAAGAGAAAGTCTTTAAAAATCTATATATCTCTGGGTACGCAGTTTCTCTTAGCCTTACCTGCGTGTACGCACCCCAAGTTCATAATACCTGCGTACTTGTACGCTCTGTTTGTAAAGGGGAGGGTGCGTACTCCTGTAAAGGTCAAAAGGCACAAGTTTCACTCCAAAAAAGTTACTTGTGGTCATTTCTAGAGCATTCTAGAAGCTTGTTTGACGTGTATGGAGCGCCTCCAGATGGTTCATGTATCCCTATGAAAGAGGAACTTATCCCATCAAGAGGGGAGCTATCCCATCCAAAGAGGGGCTTATCCCATTGATGGTGGACCTGATTAACTTCCTCTAGAGCACTATAAATACAAGCATTGGGCCAGAGGGAGGAGAGGTTGAAAGCTGAACATTCCGAAGGGTAGATGCTGCTGGAATTAGGACTCCCTTGTAAAGCTTGAGAGGAGAGATTCCCATCCTTTCCTAGCCTTATTTGGAAGTGGGTGAGCTGATCAAAGTAAAGGAAAACTCTTGCTGGACCCTAGGAGGGACCTGCACAACACCAAGGCTCAGGTTGTAATGGTTTCTTTTGTTTCCACTTAATACAAATGAACTCATTTTTCTCAACAGATTGTTATTCATGATTTGTTTCATATACTCCTTGGTCTGTATGATGGATATGTGTTATTTTATAAGTTTATCAGGTGCCATTTAATCTTTTGGCTTGTTAGTGAATGCAGGTTTTGAAGAGAAGGAGGAGCTCATCCGGATCGGCGAGGCTGGACTACTACAAAGCGTTGGACTAAAGGTATGTTATAATCACCTGATTACTTGTATTCTAAATGCATGTTTAGAGAAAGGTAGTGTTTATTTGTCTTGTTTGTCACTAGAAAGCCTTTGCTTCTAGGGAGGTCGGTTTTGTCCGCAAAATCGACTCTTTCCGCATGACAGGGCCAATTTCTCAAGGAATTGTGCAAGGAATTAGGGGCTTAAGTGAGCAGAGAAATAGGTTATTCACTTGAAGGTTGTGCTCACTTGAGCAAAGAAATTGTAATACATATCTATTCATCAAATTAATGCAAGAAGGCATAGGGTTTTTAGCAGTTTGCTTTCCCTGGGAAAAAATATTGTGTGCATGTGTGTTATTTCTCATTACATGTTTGTGATTGATGTTCTAAATTATGGATTGAATTCCACGAAGCAATAGAGTAGGTTTCTGTCTTGTGATTTTGATTAAAACTTCATGAGAAATTACAAATCTACACCATAATTTCTACACATAGTGAGGCTCCATGGAAATGGATGAATCAATTTTTCCTTTGTAGAATGAATATTTCTTGAATTTGGTAGTAAATTGGGAAAAAATTCAATGAATGATTCCAACTTGTTGAGCTTATCATTAACTATAGCAAACATTTTCTTGATAATAGCTTGAGTGTGCTCTAATTTTCTTTGAAACTTACCATTTCCAAGTGAAAAACATAGGTTCCATTATCATGGTTTTAGGTATCCATTTGGATGGGCACATAAGAAAAAATGTTACTTTTGGGTGGGGCTAGTGATATAAGTTCAATATAAGGCGATTAGAGAATCAACGCAAAACAAATTACATATATTTATACAAATGTGATCAGTGTGGATTTTTGGGCCTACTGAGATAGGCAGTTGGTAATTGGATAAGTGGGTCCATACAAAAAATGCATATAGGAGATGGGGACCACTATGATTAGTATGACACAAGGAGTCTATTGAGATAGGTCCAAAATAAGGTTGCAAGTGGGACCACTTCATTCTTTTCTTTTTTCTTTTTAAAACTCATGTGGAGTTATACTCCCACTTAGAGAATACTACATTGGCATAATTCTCGATTCCTAATATCAAATATTATGTAGGAATTTCCCAAAATGGAAGCAGGAAGTAAGGTTTCTAGTGATTAAATCTTCAAAATTTCAATGTAGATTCTTGTTTGATAATTTTTGGAAACAAGGAATAGGGCCTCAAGGGTCATAAGGGCAAGGGAGTGTCTCGTGCTATAACTCTCTGATATACATGTAGGTTACAATAGTAGTACTTGACCTAATATCTTATGGATCTAACTAAGGAGGTTTGATTGTGCCCCTAGCCATGCTATTTAGTTACCCATGTACTAGAGAGTAATCTTCATGAGTGTTATTCTTGATGTCACTTTAGTAGTTAGGTAGCTAAGAGATTGATCTAAAGCTAGTTTTGGGACACTTATAGGACTTATGATATACTTAAGGGTGTGTGAAACCAATAGAAATATCTTGATTTTTCACCATGTATGTTTTCCAAACCATAGGTTTACCCTCGAATAAAAATTCATTGTATTATTTATAGGCATCAAAACATGTCTCTGGCCTATTAAAAAAACACTCTAAAAATGTGTTAAGGAAAGTTCTCTGCTACCACTTGTGATGTTCCTAATAGAAGAGAAGAGATTACATATATTACTTAGATATATTACAGAAAGAAATAGAATTCCAAACATAATGAACTAGAATATGTTCACTTGCCTCTTCAAGAGGGAAAACTATAATAGAGTAGAACATATGTTACAAATGATTTCTAATATATCTTTTATGATTCTTCTACATTTTGATATAGTACTTTCTATCCTCCAAGAATATTCTAAAGACAAAAATTTGTAGTAGGTGGAACCTTGTAGCAAGTCTTGTTATATAAAATGTGTTCACACTATTATATGGGCCTTATTTACTAGTGATTGGTGAGCCCTGGTATTGCACCACGAGTGTTGCAACTCCCAAGGGCTCCTCAACTCTATTTATCAACTTAAGGTTCATACAAAATTTTAGGTGACATTGCTATATGCACAGTAGATGGGATTCTACTGATGCCACCCTCAACTAGGACACTTGATCAATACTGATCCAAGACAATTCCTCCTTCTGAATTAGAATAAAAAATAACTAATGAATGTGCAATTTAGAAGCTACCTCTAATTATAAAAAGGAAAATGCTTTTGAACTTCAACTTGTAAATTTTATTGAATCAATTCATGAAAAGATAAGAGCTACACTACTTGTAGAAAGGGAACTACATTATCTTGCAATCAACCATATAGCTACCAAATATACTTACAGACAAAAAACTAACCTACCAAATAAAAACTCAAGATTCTATGTATCATCTATCTAGCTCAGATTTTCATATAAACCAATGTCCTATTTGTGCCAAATTCGTGATAAGGAAACTAATGCTATTCTATTTTGCAGCGAAGGAAAAGGAGGGTTTGGAGTGGCCTAGGAGCTGCCCTTGATCATGAATTCACATCTGGGGGTCAAACTACTTCTAAGATAAGTCAAAATTACAACAAAGGTCAAAACTAGTGAGGAAATAAGATGTTATAGGTGTGCTATAGGAGGCCTTTACAGGTGCTCTGTATTGCTACAGGAAGGCATGTAATGCTACAGGAAGACTATCGAGAAGGTTTAGGAGGCAGAAATGATGGGTTAAAGGGATGGAAATGTGGATGGAGGTTGAGGTAAATTGATGAAGGGTGGCCATAGCCCCTAGCCAAAATCAAAGCCTTTTGAAGATATGTTTTGCACTAGGAGAGCTTCTCTCAATGGTCTAGGAAAATGATTTGAAGAACATAACTGTGAGGACATAATTTGGGATTCATAAAAGAGGGTGAGGAAGTAGAAGATGGAGGTGGTGAAGGTTCCCTTGCCTGTAGGTCCAAAAAACCCTGAAATCATCACATGCATATACCCTTTTATCATTTACAAAATGAAACAACTAGTAATGGAAAAGGTGAGTTGAATTTGAATGTCATCTAATCTATGCCAACAAATTTGATATAGTCAATAAACCAACTCCTAAGCTATAGTAAGCGCATGCAAAACAAGATGAATAACATAAATATTATTCCAATAATTCATAAGCATAGTATTTTTGTGTTGTGATTGTAGATCCTTCTATTCATGCTCCCATGGGAGAGATGAGGTAGAGGTTGCAATCACATGATTTTTATGGGTTATTTTCTAATGGAATGCAAGAAACTAATAAGCACTATGAACCAAAAGGAGATACAAATACACAAGAGGGACCTAAGCCACTAGGGTTGGGCCCAAACCCAAGAGCCTCAGCCCTCTGGAACTAACTTAGTGATGAACTAATAAGAAACTTCTCATTATCATGCATCAATGTCTAATACATCATATAATAGTAAAAAATAACAGTGTCAAGTACTTGAGCTCAATAGATACCTAGATGAAAACAAAACTCAAATCCTAATGAGATATTTTAGATGTTTATTTATACAAGAGGGTAGCTACTAGCAGCTCCGTAGAAAATATGATTTTTTGTCTCCCATAACTCGAGATTGGTGGATATTGATCTTCATTAACTGAACTTGATTGTCTTCTACTGACCTTGTCTTTCTTGGTTGCCAATGACCTCAAGTTGATGAGAAAGAGTGTGGAGATCTTGGGTTGATTGAAGGAGTTAAGGAGGTGGACAACCTCCTAGAATCTCTCCCTGTTGTCTACTCCGATCCCCTACATGTAAATTATCTAAAAAATGCTCCATTTCCTACAATTAAACCATATTAGGCCACATGACATAGAAAAACATCTTTTACCCCTCTCACTAAGCATAATATAACAAAAATTGTAAATAAATGTGAGAAAGAGATAGTTCTAAAGTTGGAATATGGCATTATGACCCTAATAATGTACTTATTGATGAGCCTCATCATCACCCCCTACTAAATTTGTTTCTCATCCTCTGAGCAACTCAATCATCTATGTGCATTTATTTCATGGCCCTGGTGGCCTCCCTGACATCCCAGGGTTCCTCATATGGTTTTCCTTCTTGGGGATAGAAACCTACATTCCTTTCTATCTTTGTCCACTCCTTCTGCTCTTCTGCTTCATTTCTCCCTTCCTGTAGGCCTAACAACAAGGGTGGACTGAGCTTGAGTCCTATCCACTTAAATTTTAATATTTGCATGATCCTTTTGTACAGGGGTTTCCTCTCCAAGGCATCCATCAACCTTTCAAGAAAGTGATATTCTCTGATCTGGAGGTTGTGGGGTAAGACATGCCATCTCCTCTGGTAGAATTGCAGGATTTATGTTCCCAACAACCTGAATGTGTCGTAAAAATGTAATATGGATTGTTCCTAGTTGGAAAGGTATTTAGGTGCTAAGACAAAATCATTGGAGATGATTCTATGATTTCTAATGATAGCCATGGGGCTCACTAGCTCTGCCCTGGTATATAATGGTTCCTTTTCCTCCTTTTCCATGTCTCTCTTCACTTCCTCAGCTCTTACCTCCTCATGAGTCATTCAAGATGCTAAGGCCATCAACTGTGTATCCACCAATATTGCATTGGGATCCCATATATTCATATTGGTTAAAGCAAGGTTATGAATGTAAAAATCAGCCAATTTTTCTTTTTTATCCATGTTGGCTTGGTTGCAAAGTTCAATGAATTGTTTGTAATCCCGAAATGGAATAGATCCATGTTGTGCTAAGATTTTGATATGTAATTGTATCCACTATTCTTTGAGAAAGAGTGCATAAGACTTGGATGGTTGTATACACTGTAATTCCTCCATTGAGAGGCTTGCCATGGTGGCAAGTTGGGTTTCTTTCTCCTACAACTTTTCTCTTAACCACATATTTTCTTCCTATAGCTTCTCCTACATTTTGGACTCCCTCATTCTCAACTCACTTAATTCTTGCTCATTTCAAGGACCTTTTCTTCCACAAGGCCCACATCCTCTACCTTCTTAGACTTAGAAATTTGCATCCACCTGTGGGTTCTTCCTCTTTCTGCTTCTAACTCATAGAAAAGAGGGACTGCAAATTGCTGGGGAATAATTCTCCCTCATTCAATGAATTTATAATAGGAGCTTAGGCTTGGTTATGGACTAGGCTCCTGGAGCTCGGGAAGTCCTTCTCAAATGTTTTTAGGGAGGCTGCTACCTCCTGTGGTTGTTGTGTAACATGTTGACCCTATTGTTTCCCACTTTCCCCCTCTTGTTGCTCACTCTTCCCCTCTTAAAACATACTCTATTTTCCCTGTAACATACTCTACCCTTCCCATAGCTTCCATTTTTCTTCTTTTTGGAGGGTGGTTAGTGTCTTGAGTTGTTTGAAGGAGGTTGATCTTGTGGTGGGATTCCTTACATATGCTATAGAAGTCTTTGTTGTGGGTTTTGGAGAGGTGACCTCTTCGATTTTTCTTTTAGTGGGTCGCACCTCCTCTTTCTTGCTTGGGGATTCCTCAATTGTGATGGGGACCTTTGTGGGAGTTTGTGGCCTCCCTTGCTTGATCCTGGTTCTTTTCCCGGTCTTAAAATATGGGGGGGGTTCCTTTGTCTCTTTCTTTTGGGTTTCTCCAGGGTGCTTAAGGTATCTAAAGTTGCAACTACCTCCACTTCACTAAGTCCCAGAGAAAAAAATGTTTGTTTTGGGGGTATCTCTATTTCTTTGGGCTCAGTAGTCTTCTCAGGACTTGATTTTCCCTGTTTCTCCCCCTATTATTTTTCATCTTGTTCTCCTCCTACCTATACCTTTGGTTCTTCCACTATCCTTTCTTCTTTTGACCCTACTTCTTCTTCCTCTTATGTCCTTGCCCCTCTTTTTTTCCTCTATTTTTCCCTCTTTTCATCCAACACTAGAGACTGGGGTCTCACCGAGTTTGAGGGTTTATATCTCAATGGAGGCTTCTTTATCCATGTCTATGAATTTTGACCAAAGGACAGGGATTCTCAAATTTCTCAAGGCATCCACCACTATCAATTTAATGAGGCCATGGTTGCCTAGGTGTTGGTGTTTTCCCTCTCTCACTTTTTGACTCATGTTCCTGATGGATTGTAGGCAGAAGTAAGTCTTTGAGCAAGAGGTAGTTTTTCCTGGAACCTAAGTTCATGAAGTAGTTTAAAGTGGTAGGCATATACCACACTCATTCTTCCTTCACAAGAGATGTATTTCAGAATATGGTAGACCACCTCATCCCATGGATAAGGTAGGCTTTCCCTCCTAACTCCATTCTTGTCCTCAACAGGATTTTCATTGTCAGCGAATAAATTATTTTTAGCAGTGACACTAGTGGCTTTGTCTTTTCTTCTCCATTCGATCCCTAGAGATAGGTTTGTCACTCTGCTAATTATTTTAGGGTTGAGTGAGATAGTTAGCCCCCTAACCATAGTGGTGGCATTGTCCTCTGTTTGTGAGTTTATAGCCATGGAAAATTCAAAGGCAAGGTCATCATCATACCCTTTCAACAACTCGAAGAATCCTAGCCACTGGTGTCTTCTAAAAATTTCTACCACAGGAGGGTGCAGGTGGATTCTCTTGGTGTCTGAGGGCTCCCTTTTGTTAAATCCTCCTCCCATATTTTCTCTATGTTTTTAGCTAAGTGAGGGAGAGATACCTCTTCAATAGCTTCAATGTGTAATTTAGTGGCAACAATGACTTAAAATTCCTTGTTGATGATAATTGCCTACATCCCCATTACTCTATTGCCTGAAAATACTTTTTAATTTCAAAATTAGACTGCTACTGCCTGTATAATTTGAAGTGAAATTTGCATGCAATATTATGGATGGATGAAGGAGGTGGTGGAACTTACTTTTTATCAAGTGGTCTGGGATGAAGGTGGTAATTTGGAGACCAATTCGAACCTTTGTGGCTTTCCTCCACCCTATCAATCTTCCTATAGCAATTGCAGGCTTGCATGTAGCTCCTTCCTATAGAAATTGTAGAATGAGGATGTCCTCTCCCTAACTATTTTTGAAATGAGTGATTATGCAAAAGAACTCGAGCCCCAGTACATAATATGCCATTTTTGGATTAGGCTTGGAGCTTTGTGGTGACGTGGCAATCGCAAGGGGTTTCCTCTTTTGGACTGTTGTTCCCACTCTTAGTAATTATTTCTCCTCTCCTTGTAATGCCACCCACTATCTGCGATCCCAACTCCACTGATGTGACATCTCCACGTTGCATGAGTCCTTACCATCACCTTTAGTTTACTAGTCGAGGGTGTCCAAGTTAACTGACCACCTCCAACTTATTAAAACATCCCCTCTCGACATTTACACATTTTTGTTATTCACACATAGGGAGGGGGTGAGATTTTTTCATACTTGTGCCTACCTCATGATCAAACTAATGCAGTAATTTTCATGCTGGAGATGGACCACATCATTGTCATCAAGCAAGTTGACTTGCTATCTTATTTCCTGTGTATTTCTTCATTTCTCCTCATGATATTTGACTATTGTGTTTGCTATGTGTGCAAGTACCTTGTTGGTGTCCAATATGCTACTGTTGGTCGAGAGTCCTTCTAGGAGTGATATGACTGCTTCATATTGGTCTCATAAGTTCCTATCACCCCCATACTTATTAGAAGAAAAAAATATCAGTGTTTTCTATGATGTGTGCATAGGCTGCTATAAGAGGAGGTTTTCTTCTTGTAGCAATCCTTTCCTTTTTCCTTTGGGGTCTTCAATCTGCATGGAGGTGATTGGGGAAGTTGTAACAAGTTTGGAGTAAAATGTTGGGACCTTGAGGGAGTTGTGCAAACGGGTAAGATAGAGTGGAGGAATTAAGTGAATTTTGTATGAAATGGGATGTGAGTGATAGATGGATGATGGACCATGTTGGGGGAACCTTATTCATCATTTTCAAGGTCATGGGGTCCATGTTGGGATGTTCTTATCCCCGAAAATCCTTCTTGTATCTTTTCAAAACCCTCCTGTAGCGCTATAGGACCTTCCTGTAGCAATTATAGGTCCTTCCTATAGTAGTCCAGAGAGGGGGTGAAACTTGAATTTTTGGCTAATGGGATGGTGGAGAGAGGTGATAACCTAAGTGTGGATGTGTTGAAGCCCCGAAAATTGGGTCAACAATAAGGGGGATACCCACCCGGTCCGGACCTTGGTTGGCAGCTCCTTATCCGTTTGGTATAGCGGGTCCGACTGGGGATAATGGGACCAGTTTCCCAATCTAAGGGGTGTGTGTGTGTGTAGAGTTGGATGATGCTGATCTAGGAGTATTTAAAGCCAATTTAATTCAAACTTCTAAACTAACTCTATTCTATTGTAATCTAATGAGAAACAACACATCTAATCTACGCTAACCCAGGGTGTATTTATTCTATTATGCGATCTAAAGAGATTTCGAACAATAACTGGTAATAAAGATCATTCAGCTATCACAAGAATAGAAATCAATTAAGATAAACCACTTTGCATAAAAAGTTAAGCAAAACAGTTGTGAACAGCATATCGCATAATAAGTTATTCATATGTCAAACACAAATAAATGACTCCACCGTACATAAGTGCCAAATGGTAACCCACACATTCATGCATTAACATATAAACAACTGAAAACTGTATATCACTTTAAGAATATAAGCATAAATTGGTCAAGAGATAAAAGTACCATTTATGACTGGTTCCACTCATAAGCTTCAAGCAACAACGATTTATCTCTACTTGTTCTAACATCTACTAAGAGTACAAAAGTGCAACATCAGTAGCAAACATCAAATGCAAACATTGATAAATCTCGATCCATCCATTCATCAAAAACCCCCTCTGTGGGTGCAAAAGTGCATGTTCTGAGGACAAGTTTTTTGACAAATTTCTGGACCCTTCTCCAAATGCCTAAGAAGGGTTTAAATACTGCTAACTAATTAATCTTAATTACATAAATTTAGGACACGGTTTTAAATGACCGCCCTTCTACTAAAGCAAAATTTATTTCTAAAAATTGAATCTAATTTCTAACCGTTTCTGTATTTGCTCCTTAGTGCTGTAAGCAATGCAACATTCGCCTGGGAAGAGTCGGCTGGTCGTTTTCTCCTTTCGTTTGAGCTACGAAAATAGAAATAACAAGCGCTGGCACCGCTTTCTGGCAAACTAGAAGATATTTTCGAAAATCTTCCTCTGGCTTGGTGTATTCACTGTGTGTATACTTGGTAATAACCCAAATTTCTCTCAAACTGATTCTGCTTTTGCTATTTCGGTTTCCAACCTTGCGAATGACTGAATAAGTTAGGGACTTTGCTCTCTGAACAATTTTCTGTATTGAAAATTGCCTCCGTTCTTTGTTCCAGGCTTTTCTGGTGCGTTTTCCCTCTTTAGTTCCTTTTTCTTTTTGCTTTACCCAGTCTAAGCTTCAGGATCTTTTGTAAACATGCTGCTTTTGTGCGCCTTTGATTCTGAGTTTTGGATGGCCTATTGACATCAGTATCTGTTGAGTGATACTCTGGAATCTGTGGTCCTGTTGCATGCGGCATCCGTTTGTGAAGGCATCTCTTCTCTGTTCTTTGAGCATTGACGCTTTCCCCTTTTCCTTAGATGTTTCCTGCACATTGCTTTATGTTATTTGCTGTCTTACAGTTTATGCAAAGGAAAAGAGTAATGATGAAAAGATTGACATGAAAGCTTTAAACTCTAATGAATGCATAATCATGACACCCAAAATGAACTGACTCTTCGAAAAACACAACACAATCCTTCTTGGATACTTTGGCGTACAATCATTAATTTCTTTTAAGGCGCGCGCCCAATTTTGGTCTACAGACAGCTTTCCTTGAATACTGTGTCGAGGAAATTTTGCGATGGGTGATTTCTGTGACTCGTATCATAATATCGAGGATTGCGTCGTCAAGATGTGTCATCGCAGGAATTGATGATCACATACATCACAGATCGCAATATCGCAGATCGCGAATCGCAAATCGCGCTTAGTCATCCAATCATTGTGTGCTGCTTATGCGATGTTGCGATATGCGACGTGGCATATCGGCCGTCGGAGATTCCTTAAGTTTTTCATTTAAGAGTGCTTCACAATATATGCGATGCGATGAATTTCGCGTCGCTTCTTCGCAGCTTATTATGCGCATAGGAAAACGTTTCACTCTCTTCTCGCGATGCGATACAGCTTTAGGGAGTTAAAATACAAAAATTTTGATAAAATGTTTTTGTTTTGGATTTTTATTAAGGGTCCCCATTTGCTTGGTGTTATCACTAATACCAAACAAAGAGGGGGGTTGTTGGTGGCCACAACAATGGCGATTCACTGTGAAGAACCAGTTATCTCTGCTTTTCTATTGAATTTTAACTTCTGAAGCAGAAAAATTTTCATATGTCTAAATTTTGTTATGGACAGATAGAGTACATTACGCCTTATCCTATCAATGATATTTTGTCTCAACCTTTTCATATTCCAATTGTTTTTTTCCTCAGGCTTAGTCCTTGTATTCACACCAGACATTACTTGGTCTTTTAAAGATAAAATAAGGTCTTCTCTGCGTGCTGGCTTTTAAAATATGCTCATTTGTCGTAGGTAGAGCCTCTGCTGCCCGCAAGCGTCCATAGCCTCAACAGGGTTACCTGTTACCCAACAATGATCCTTTATCCTGCTTAAGGCTATTTACAACTTTTCAGAGAAAAACCCCTTTTAAAACTTTTCCTTTTTTATTCTCTAAAGAACAACGTCTTGGTTTGGTGGCCAAATTATGACAGAGTCATTCACTTGACTTACACTTTTGCTGAACAAGCTGGCTCGCGATGAGACCCCTTGTCTTTTGATTGCAACAATCTTGAGTCGTTGCCCTGTTTTGGTGGACAGTATTGGCAAAGTCAGCAAGTTATAATATCTGTGATCATGATAAGCCGGCTCGTGATGAGACCTCTTATTCTTTGAGATACAGTGTTTTCTCAGATTGCTCCTCTGAATGCTACATTTTCCTTTAGCAGGGAGGAAGTCATTGTTTTTCCTTAAGAAAGCTCTGGACGACAATAATAGAGTTTGAAAACAACAGTTTTACAGAGAATATTTATTTTATTATTGATACCTTTCATTGTGCTGATATAAAACAATTTTTTACCAAAGGTTGCTTTCATCAAATTTTTTGAAGTTGAAACTAGTATCATATTTAGGCTAAAGTTAACTCTACCTGTCAATAATAAAGATCAGATTTTTCGAAAAGTTTTTGCTACTTGTACAAGCGAAAAGCTCAAAATCTGATAGAGAATTGGTGTCTTTTTCATGAACCCCTTTAGTAACCATCTACAACTGGTTTTATTTATAAGAAAGAGAAAAACAAATAAAAACTAAAGATATCCTACAAAATAGAAGAGTGATCTTCTATGGAAAATATATTTTAAGGATCTGTCCGTTAACAGGCAAAGAATCCCTTCTACCTGCTAAATCCTGCAACACAAACGTTGATGGGGCTATGACTTCTACAATCTGAAAAGGACCAAGCCACATTTTCTGAAATTTTGTATGTTTGCCCTTTTCTTCATGAGCCTTATCCCATTTCAAAACTAAATCTCCCATCTGAAAATTCTTTCTGGTCATTATGCTTGAGTCAAAAGAGGATTTTATCAGCGCTTGGTGATGAGCATGGGTTTTCTTAGCTTGTTCTCGTCGTTCTTCTAATTTAATTATTTCCATTTGTCTTAGTTATATGGAGGAAGTAGATACCTCATCGATGTGTTGTACTAAAGACAGAGAGGGGATGACTAAGTGAGTTGGAAGAACCACTTCTTTTCCATAAACTAAATTAAAGGGAGAAGTGTCGATTGAAGCTTTCTTCGTTATTCTATCTGCCCATAAAGCATTTACCAACACTTTGTGCCAATTCTTTTGGTTCTGGTCAACTGTTCTTTTAATAATCCTGATCAGGTTTTTATTTGTCGATTCAGCCAATCCATTACCTTGCAGATAGTAGTTGGCCGAATATTTCAATTTGAACCCTCTTTTAAGTGCAAACTCAGTCATTGTATTTCCAGAAAAGTATGAGGAATTATCAAACATTAAGGCCGTTGGCAATCCAAACCTAGTGATTATAAATTGATCTATGAATTCAATAATGTTTTCAGAATTAGTTGTCTTGAGAGGAACTGCTTCTACCCATTTAGTAAAATAATCTGTTGCCGTGAGGATGTACCTATGCTGCTTAGAAGAGTGAGGAACGATCTCACCTATTATGTCCAAGCCCCACTGACTGAATGGTTGCTCGATGTTTACCGGCTGTAGTGGCATGGACGGTTTCTTTTGTTTCCCTGCAGCAGTCTGGCAGACTTGGCATTTCCTCACATAACTGTGTGAGTCTTTGAACAACGTGGGCCACTAATATCCTGCACGTAAGATTTTATGTGCAGTAGCATCTCCAGCATAGTGTCCGCCCGCTGGTCCATCGTGGAGTTCCTGCAAAACCTTTTCGGCTTCAGTTTTCTCAAGACACCTAAGAAGCACAGAATCGTAATTCCTTTTAAACAGAACATCATTTATGAGCTAGTATTGTTTAGCTTTCAATCTCAGAGCTCTTTTCTTGCTGTGATGGAGCATACCCATTCTTAAGATAATAAATGGTGTCAGCATATAATGATTCTGCATCGTTTAGGCTTACCTCATACGTATGTACCTCTTCAGATGAATTCTCAGGAATTTGCGATGCTCCAGCCAACATTTTTCAGAAGCCTTGACCTCTTACAATACTTGCTGGTCTGATCTCAAGATCGTATTCTTGTAAAGCAGTGATCCAATTTGCTCTTTTTTCACCCACATCCTTTTGTATTAGAAGATTTCTTACCGCTGGAAACGGTACTATGACCTTAGTATGGGCTTTAAGTAAGAAAGCTCTGAAATATTTGATCGCTTTGAAAACAACATATGCCTGTTTCTCCACGTCTGAATAGTTGAGTTCAGCACCTTGTAAATTCGAGCTAAAAAATGCGATTGGAGCTTCCGCTTTCTCTTGATTTGCTTGAGTTAGAATCGCGACATATGATTTCTCTGAGGCAAATGTGTATAAGATAAAAGATTCTGAAAAATTCGGGGTTGCTAAAGATGGAGCGTTAATGATAGCTTGTTTGATCAGGTTGAATGCTTCATGTTCATCTTGACCCCATTTAAAATTTGAATTCTTTTTTATCATGTTTTGCAAAGGAGAAACAATACGTGAAAAATCTGGGACAAATCTCTTCACAAAATTGATTTGACCAAGGAAAGATTGCATGGTTTTTTTGTTATGAGGCATGGATATTTCAGAAATTTCTTTGATTCTGTCAGGTTCAATGTGAATACCAGATTTTGACACTACGAATCCTAGAAGTTTTCCTTCACTTAATGCGAAAAAATATTTCTTTGGGTTAAGTGAAATCCCATACCTTAAACATCGTTGAAAGATTTGTTTCAAGTCTTTGAGATGGTCGCTTCGCTTCTTGGAGTACACTGTTATATCATCCAGGTAAATCACTACAGATTTATTGACTAAACCTTTGAATACGATGTCCATGGCTCTCTGAAATGTAGCGCCGACATTGATCAAACCAAATGGCATCTTCTGATATGCATATGTGCCCCATTTAGTTCGGAATGTGGTTTTTAACTGATCATCGGGATGTACTAGCACTTGATTGTATCCTGAAAATCCATCCAAAAAATACATTAATTCTGAGCCTGCTACTGCCTGTAATATCTGCTCCATAGGTGGGAGGGGAAAATTGTCTTTTTGACAGGCTTTGTTGAGATTCCGGAAATCGATACAGATTCTAATATCTCCATTTTTCTTTCTAACGGGTACCATATTGGAGACCCATTTGGAATGTCTGACGGGGAAAATTATTCTGGCTCTCAATAACTTATTTAGCTCAGTTTTTATCTGATTTTCTAAATTGGGGTGGATTTTTCTGAGTTTCTGTTGGACAGGTTTTTCATTGTCAATCATAGGGACAGTATGTTGAATGATAGAAGTGTCGTATGTCTTCAGCTCATCGTAATTCCAGGCAAAAACATTTTTGTATTGTCTCAAAAGACGGATATACGCTAATTTTTCTTCAGGGGCCAGGCCGTGGCCTAGATTAACGTTTTTTGGTTTATCATTGGTTCCTAGGTTTACTAATTCGTAGTTCAGAGTTGAACTGTAGAGCTTAGAATTGGTAAACCTTTTAAACCGACTTTTCAAATCATATAAGTCTTCTAACTTAACCACCGATTTAGGTATAGCATTATCAGTGCTATTTTGTTGTATTTGTCGATCATGATGGTCTTCGTCTATTTTTTTATTGGAGTAGGATCCTTCAGAAATGAGGAAATTTACAATGTCAGGATCGTCATTGAATACTCTCCAGTTTGTGATGTTGTCAGGGATGGACGGTCTAAAGATTAATTCTATTGAGAATCTATCTGGACTAAAATCTTCGGAGGGAATTAGTCTAGAGGCTACGTTAGCTAACAGGGCTGTGCTCGCATTTTGGATTCTTGGGATTGACGAAATATCGGATGCTATGAAATGTGCAGTTAGGTCTTGTACTAAAGATTGATAGTGTTTCAAATGACCTGATAGGCAATGTATGGTGTTACGTACCTATTTGACGACAATCTCAGAGTCTCCGAAGACTTGAAGGTACTTAACGTTCAACCCGATTGCTTTGTATAGGCCTTGCACCAAGGCCTCATATTCCGCTGTATTGTTTGTGCAATCGAATTCAAGTCTGCACGTAAGCATGGTCTTATTTCCATATGGGCTAATCAGAACGCATCCTGCTCCTGCTCCCTCGTTAGATTTAGAGCCATCAAAATATAATTTCCAAAACGAAGATGTATTTACAGGTTTATCTAAAAAATTAACACACTTTGAATTATCAGTTTGGGAGAAAATTTCGACTTGGGACAAAACTGAATTTTCTAAGTAAGGTGAGGTATGAGCATTGAAATTGCCGAGGAAAGAGTCTACCAAGTAATTGCCTATGATACTGCTGTTGTATGTTATTGCTTCATTTTCTCCTTCCAATTCCGTTACTATGTACTTCTGGTGTAACTCTCATTCAACCTTTATTTGATTCGGTTTACCATTTGTAGGAATTTACAGGGTAAGTTCCTCAGAACCAAAAGGACACCGCTCACAACCAGATCTCAAATCAATACACCAGTATTTTTGACGTGGTTAAAACCCTCAAAGAGGGAAACAGTCCACGGCCTGAGCCAACGTGGCCACTTCAGGCAATTTATTAATCAAAGAATGAAAATTTACATAAGATTTCTCTCATAGACGGATTACCCGAACAATGACCCTCCATGCGCTTTAAATAGAACTCATGGACCAATCGGGTGTCAAGCCACGGATCAAGTGTCGGTAATACCGAGGAGAGAGTGAACCGTCGGATCACTACATATCGTGACCGTCAGATTGTAAGTTAAAAAATGTACAACGGTAAAGAAACACACTTTACCTAACTCTATACCTAACTCTATACTAGGCCAAGTTGAACTTAACTATTTCCTATGTGTCGGAATATCCTAACATCCCCCCTTAAGAACAACTTGGGATAGGATTGAAGGATTTACAAATATGACACAATAGGAGAAGGAAGGAGGCACTAGAGCCTATCCCCCCTGAGTGATAACTTCCTGAACTCCAAGCATATATCGAAGTTTAGTGAACTTCGCCTCTGTGAGAGCCTTTGTGAAGATGTCTGCAACCTGATCATCTGTTGAACAATATTGCACTTCAAGAACATGGTCATGAATGAGCTTTCTGATGAAGTGCATGTGTAGTTCAATGTGTTTGTTGCGCTGATGCTGGACTGGATCTTTGCATAGCTGAATGGCACTTTGATTATCACACCAAAGTGTGGTTGGATGCTGCTGCTCAAAGCCAAACTCTGATAGGATCTGACGAAGCCACAAAGCTTCCTTACTAGCTTCCACGGCACCACGATACTCTGCTTCTGCTGATGAAAGAGAAATGGCAGCCTGTTTCTTACAAGCCCATGTAATAGGTCCTGAACCAAGAGTGAAGACATAACCGGCAGTAGACTTCCGATCATCAGGGTCACCAACCCAATCAGAATCAGTGAAACCAACTAATAGAGGAGCTGCTTTGGCACTGTAATGAATCCCAAACTGTATTGTACCTCGAACATAACGAAGTATTCTTTTAGCTTCTTTCCAATGACTTTCACGGGGGTTTTGCATAAAACGAGCAACAAGGCCAACAGCAAAGGAAAGGTCAGGACGAGTATGGGTTAAATACAAGAGTTTTCCTACAAGTTGACGGTATAAGGTAGCATCAACTTCAGGAGAAGTACAAGAGACTGAAAGTTTGACTCCAGACTGAAAGGGAGAAGGGGCTGGCTTACAGTCTTCCATGTGAAAATGACGAAGAATATCACAAGCATACTTGGACTGGGAAAGGGAAATACCCTCCTTGGATTGCAAGACTTGAAGACCGAGAAAATAGTGTAAGTGTCCTAAGTCTGTCATTTCAAATTTCTTTTTAAGGCTGGACTTCACATGGTTTATAAGGTTGGGATCACTACCAGTAAGAATAAGATCATCAACATAAAGAACAAGGATGATAAGAGAGTTGCCCACTTTCTTGGTGTAGACAGTATTGTCAGAATAACACCTAGAAAAGCCAAATTCTAAAAGAAAGCTATCCATTTTGGCATACCAAGCCCGAGGAGCTTGCTTGAGACCATAAAGGGATTTCTTAAGTCGACATACAAGGCTGGAGTCTGTTTGGATGAAGCCAATGGGTTGTTCCATATAGATTTCTTCATGCAAGTCCCCATGCAAGAAGGCAGATTTAACATCCATCTGATGGACTTCCCATTTTAAAGAGGCAGCAAGGGAAAGAACAAGGCGGATAGAGTTCATTTTGGCAACATGGGAGAAGGTTTCAGTGTAGTCAATGCCTTCAACCTGTGAAAAGCCCTTAGCAACAAGACGAGCTTTATGTTTATCTACTTTCCCATCTGGTCCATTCTTGGTTCTGTAAACCCATTTACATCTAACAAGTTTGCGTCCCTTTGGTAGAGGAACAAGATCCCATGTATCATTTGCCAACAATGAATGATATTCTTCATTCATAGCTGCTTCCCAATGTGGATGGCCTGAAGCTTCTGCAAAAGTGTCAGGATCATGATTTACTGGAGCTTGAGCCAGTAAAGAAGAGGCTCTTTCAAATTGAGAACGTGTACGTCGCTGATCTGTAGGATCACCGGCAAGATCACCTGCTGCATCCCGAGTAGCACAGACCCATCTTGGAAGTTGAGGATCCTGAGAAGGTGGGGGAGGATTGTCATCCTCACTTTCATCATCTGAAGAAGAAATGTTTTCAAAAGTAGAAGAGATAGGAAGAGGTGGCACATCCGTCGGACTAGGCTCGCAGGCCGATTTATTTTCATCAAATTTTACATCTCTTCTAATGATAACATTTTTGGACTTAAATGGAATAAGTCTATAACCTTTTACATCTTCAGAATATCCAACAAAAGTACATTTCTCACTCTTAGGTTCTAAATCTTTATGCTTTTCATCTGGAATATGGGCCCATGCTTCACTTCCAATAACACGAAAGTGACTTACATCTGGTTTAATGGAACTCCAAGCTTCTTCTGGAGTGATATTCTTTAGAGCCTTAGTAGGAGTGCGATTTATTATATAATTTGCACAATTAATTGCTTCGGCCCAAAAACTAAGACTGAGTCCTTTAGATTGCAGCATACAATTAGCCATTTCCTTTAAGGTGCGATTTTTCCTTTCAGCTACACCGTTTTGTTGTGGAGTGTATGGAACAGTATGTTGCATTTGAATTCCATTTTCGGTGCAAAAGTTGATGAATGTGTTTTTAACATATTCTCCACCATTATCAGTTCTTAGCTTAAGAATTTGATGTCCAGATTGTTTTTCAACAAAGGCTTTAAAGGCCAAAAAGGTGTTAAATACTTCACTCTTGAGTTTTAAGAAGTATACCCAAGTGCGTCTGGAGAAATCATCAATGAAAGTTAAGAAATACTTGCAGCTAGAGAATGAAGCAACAGGAAGTGGACCACATAAATCACTGTGCACAAGCTATAAAGGGGCTGAGGCGTGCCAAGAGGCACGTTTTTCAAAACTGTCCCGATGATGTTTTCCGAGTACACATCCGGAACAAACACCATCTCTGCAAGATACCATAGGAAGACCTGTCACCATATTTTCTTTACATAGATGCTGAAGGGAGCGATAGTTTAAGTGACCAAATCGCTCATGCCAAAGTTTGCTCACTTCATCATTATGAGCAACAAATACTAAGGGAAGATTTGATGACCCAAAGTTGTGAAACTTATACAACCGTGTGGAATCATCAGCAATACCAGTAGCTAGAATCTGTTTAGGATCTCTTAGATCCTTGATTACAACATCATGAGGTGAAAATTCAACAATTTTACCTTCACCTGAATGAATTATCTGATATACAGATAGAAGGTTGCAGGATAAGGTTGGAACACATAATACATCATTAAACTGACCATTGTCTAGATGAACAGTTCCAGTCCCTACAACATTAAGAGATCTATCATCACCAACATATATATTTTTGGTGTTACAATCATTTAAAGAAGAAAACATGGCTTTGTTTTTGGCCATGTGATAAGAGGCTCCAGAATCAATGAGCCACTCATGAGAATGAGAAGAAGAAGATACATTTAATGCATAACCAGACTGAGATGATTGACAACGACATGCAGAAAGTGCCATTCCTGAAGATGAAGTTGAAGTTGAAGTTGAAGAATGCTCCACATGGATGTTATGTTTCTTCATTGCGGCTTCCAAGGCTTCCATCTTCTTAAAGCATTTGTATTCTAAGTGGCCATCTCGATTACAAAAGTTACAATGTCTATCAGTCTTCTTCCATTTGTTTTTATTGGTCTTATCATTTTGCTGAAATGATCTTTCATTTTGAGGGTGAGTTTGCTTAGGACCCTTGTTTGGTTTAGGACCATTCTTTTTAGGATATGACGTCTTAGGATTCTTTGAATTTGGTTGCTGCTGGGCGGCTAACGCTTTCTTGGAAGAGTTTCCAAGATTAAGAATACCAAGTTGTAAGAGTTTTTCTTGTTCTCTTATTAAAGAATCACAAAAAGAGTCAAAGGAAGGGGCCTTGTAGTCTTTTCCTTGACAAATGAAAGTTTCCCTTGTAGAATGGAAGGTGGAAACAAATACAGAGTAGGCTGGTCCCAACTTAGTAAGGATGGAATAAATAAGGTTACTATCTTCTTTCTTAACCTTAACACCTTCCAAGAGATATCTAAGGGTCTTGAATTTGGACAAGAAATCTTCAATGCAAGAAAAATTATTAGGATCCAATGTAAACAACTCATTTTCAAGTTGATGGGCTCTAATTTCATTTTTAATCCCAAAAACTTTAGTGATTTGTTCCAATGCTTCATGAGGAGTATCAAGTTCTGCAATATGGAATCTAAGATCAGGAGAAATATACATCCCTATCAAACCACTTGCTTGATCTTGTCTATTTTCCCATTTTGCAGCATTGTCTTCATCTTTTGGTTTCTTCTCTTGGCGTGTGGCTATTCTGTAGAAACCTTTACTTCTAAGTAAATCTTCCATGTAGGCTATCCATTGGAAGTAGTTAGTGCTGTCAAGAATGACTTGGCATGGACTTTCCATTTAAAAAAAAAAAACTGAAGCTGAAGATGCTGAAACTAAGTGTTCCAATGGATAGATCTCAAAAAATTAGGCTGTTTTAAAAAAAACGGCTCTGAAAAAGGCTTCCGGATGAAGAAGTTATGGCTTTTTGAAAAAAATTTGTTGAAGTTGCCGGCAAAGTGCGCGAATGTGCGGGAATGAAAAAAACGCCCCCGCAAAATGGAGATTTGAACCCAAGACCTCTACTCTCTTAAAATAGCTTTGAACCAATTGAGCTATACAAAAAATTTGAGAGAGAGAGAGAGAGAGAAAGAGAATATGCAAAGAAAAACGAACCTTATGGCTCAAAGTTAGCTTTAGCCAGAAACTAAATATTTTTCTCAATGTTTCTGAGATCACACTAAGGTGCAGGGAAAAGAGCATACGCATGAAAAAAAAACTTCCTTTCTGTTTCTGATTTGCCCAGATCGCACAGAGTCGCAGGGCAAAGAGCATATGCAGAAATGAAAGGTATAGATCCGGTAATAAAAAAAGGCTAAATAAACAGAAACCGAAATAACCAGAGAGAAAATAACAGTAAACTGCAGATAAACACGATATACCTCCAGATCTTAAAAATGACGCAGATAGGGCTACCGGAAACCTTTTCGCGTGAAACGAAAGGGGTTCCTCACTAGAAAAGATGCTCCGAACACAACAGAGCAGTCCTCTCGGCCCGAAAGTAGTCAGAAACAGTAGATCTAGGAAACGACAGCTGCATGCAGTTCTACCGGCTTCAGATTTGGATCACCAACGGACGCGGCCCTCAAATAGCTTTGATACCATGTAGGAATTTACAGGGTAAGTTCCTCAGAAAGAACACCAAAAGGACACCGCTCACAACCAGATCTCAAATCAATGCACCAGTATTTTTGACGTGGTTAAAACCCTCAAAGAGGGAAACAGTCCACGGCCTGAGCCAACGTGGCCACTTCAGGAAATTTATTAATCAAAGAATGAAAATTTACATAAGCTTTCTCTCATAGACGGATTACCCGAACAATGACCCTCCATGCTCTTTAAATAGAACTCATGGACCAATCGGGTGTCAAGCCACGGATCAAGTGTCGGTAATACCGAGGAGAGAGTGAACCGTCGGATCACTACATATCGTGACCGTCGGATTGTAAGTTACAAAATGTACAACGGTAAAGAAACACACTTTACCTAACTCTATACCTAACTCTATACTAGACCAAGTTGAACTTAACTATTTCCTATGTGTCGGAATATCCTAACACCATTGTAGGGTAACCACATGTGCGACCAGTCGGTTGAGAAGTATCCATGGAGTTTTTCAGACCAATCCCTACTAAGAATCAAGCCATAGAATTCTGGGATATCAACTACTAGAATGTCAATAACCTGACACACCTTCGGGTTAGACGACAATCTTATGGTCACTTGATTAAGTTCACCAATCACTTCGAATTGAGATCGATCAAGCTGAACTATGCGCACTGCGGATTTTTGTGGTTGAACATTCAACTTGGCACATATTGATCTGGGTAAAATATTCGTTGAAGCACCAGAATCTACCAAACAATTGTGCACATTTTTATTGAAAATTTCATAAGTGAGAAGAAAAGGGGGAGTGTGAGACCTTGATCTTCCTCCAATCAAGGCGATGTCATTTGGGTCAACCTTATTGATCATGTGCTTGGAGGTCTTCCCATGTTGTGGGAAGCTACAACTGTAGGCAAAGATGTAGTAGGCACGGCATGTAATTCTTTCATCATTATTTTCTGTTGATGTTTCAATTTTCTCAATTCATAAAGAGTGATATTAGCCCTAGTCTTTTTCATGTCATCAATAATATTGTACTCCATTTCATCCGACACAATTAGTGTTCTTGATGGAGGTGTTTGATCTGATTGGACTGGGCTAGATTGAGTTGCTTTAGCGGTCGTTTTCTTTGTTGCGACTTTATCTTTTGCTGCAATGCTTGCGCCCTTCTGCTTAGGGGTAGTTTGGGGAGGATCAAGTTGATTTTTGCTTCGTGTGCTAACCGGAAATGCTTCTTGATCTTCTTCTTGTGGGAGGATGAAATCCCACATTCCTTGTAGTTCCACAACTTCTTCTTCATCGGTCTGCCCTTCAGTGGTATTCTCTTCTTCTTCTTCTTCGGATTCGACGTTTGAGATAGCGTTGGGTCGTTTCACATCCATTGAAGGACTTCTTTTAAAAGCTCTGTAGGGTTTTTTTGAAGAAGTTTCTGCTACTTGTTTTTTTATGTCAATCATCTCATTGGACATGGTTTTTAACATTTTTTGTAATCCTTCCAAATCGAAAGGGTCTTTCGTTTGTTTCTTCTTGAGGTCTTCCTTGAAGGAGACTTTCTTAGATTTGCGTTCCTCTATCGCAGATCTTTTTTCCAGGGCTACTACGCGTTTCTCTACTGCTATCGCCTCTGTCAAGTTTTCAACTAAGGTTGTCTTATTTGCCCTATCCACGAAGATTGCCAAGTTTGATGGTAAGGCCGTAATATACCATTCACATCTCACTTCTTCGCTGGGTTGGGAAGCAGCGGGAATTTTGTTGAGGATTTTATTTAATCGTAAATTGAAATCTTTGATGGGTTCTCTAGCCTCGGCTTTAAGATTGGACAGGTCATTGATTAACGTCGCCGTTGATCTGTCATCACCAAACTTGGTAAGGAATTGACTTTGAAAAATGTCCCAACTTGTGATAGACCCGGAAGGTAATGAAAAGTACCATGACCCGGCTGTTCCTTGCATTGTATAGGGAAAAAGCTGGACGACAGCATCCTCGTTGGTAACTCCGTTGAGATTGACAGAAAGCGTGAAATTATTAATATGATCTTCAACTAGCATGCCTGCTTCTGGATTGAATTTGGGTAGCCATTTCTCAGGATGGGCTGGTATTTGGCTCAAGGGTGGAGGCATTAAAACTGCCCCAGGATTGTTTCATGGAGACTGGGCCATCGTTGAGCTGCTAGTAAATGAAAGTGCAAAGGATGATCCCTGATGTTGGGAAGATGAAGATATTATGATATTTCATGATTGAAGAGGAGGGGTTGTGGAAGATGGATGAGTGGTTTGGAATGAAGATGTGGGTGGCTGACTTCGCGGTGAGGGAGTTGAAATGGACGACGTAGATGAAAGAGTCTCACTGTCAGACTCTGGTGGTGTTTTCCTTGCTCTTTTCCTGGTGGGGAGAGGGAATTCAGTTGGCTGGATGCCAAATTTTTCACTCTTTAATCTGGTCAGGGGTGAGCAGGATTGTACTGCGAAGTCACGCTGCTTTGAGATTTATCAGACCTCTGCGTAAAAATAGAAAATCCCTGGAGTTTGCGAATTAGAGTTTGAACTTCAGGGGGTTCAATGATAAATTGGTCTGAAATATTAGGGTATGTAGCAGCGGTTGATACTCGAGCGACTTCTAACTCTGGATTTAAACGTACTGGGGAAGTCGAGGGAGTTGATGAGGGCGATTTACTCTCAGAATGGTATTTAGATTTTGATTTAGGTGCCATTCATAGTTCGAGCCCTCCTTCTAGCACCAAATATGTTGAAGCCCCGAAAATCGGGTCGACAACAAGGGGGATACCCACCCGGTCCGGACCTTGGTTGGCAACTCCTTATCCGTTTAGTATAGCGGGTCCGACTGGGGATAATGGGACCAGTTTCCAAATATAAGGGGTGTGTGTGTGTGTGTAGAGTTGGATGATGCTGATCTAGGAGTATTTAAAGCTAATTTAATTCAAACTTCTAAACTAACTCTATGCTATTGTAATCTAATGAGAAACAACACATCTAATCTACGCTAACCCGGGGTGTATTTCTTCTATTATGCGATCTAAAGAGATTTCGAACAATAACTGGTAATAAAGATCATTCAGCTATCACAAGAATAGAAATCAATTAAGATAAACCACTTTGCATAAAAAGTTAAGCAAAACAGTTGTGAACAGCATATCGCATAATAAGTTATTCATATGTCAAACACAAATAAATGACTCCACCGTACAGAAGTGCCAAATTGTAACCCACACATTCATGCATTAACATATAAACAACTGAAAACTGTATATCACTTTAAGAATATAAGCAGAAATTGGTCAAGAGATAAAAGTACCATTTATGACTGGTTCCACTCATAAGCTTCAAGCAACAACGATTTATCTCTACTTGTTCTAACATCTACTAAGAGTACAAAAGTACAACATCAGTAGCAGACATCAAATGCAAACATTGATAAATCTCGATCCATCCATTCATCAAAAACCCCCTCCGAGGGTGCAAAAGTGCATGTTCTGAGGACAAGTTTTTTGACAAATTTCTGGACCCTTCTCCAAATGCCTGAGAAGGGTTTAAATACTGCTAACTAATTAATCTTAATTACATAAATTTAGGACATGGTTTTAAATGACCGCCCTTCTACTAAAGCAAAATTTATTTCTAAAAATTGAATCTAATTTCTAGTCGTTTCTGTATTTGCTCCTTAGTGCTGTAAGCAATGCAACATTCGCCTGGGAAGAGTCGGCTGGTCATTTTCTCCTTTCGTTTGAGCTACGAAAATAGAAATAACAAGCGCTGGCATCGCTTTCTGGCAAACTAGAAGATATTTTCGAAAATCTTCCTCTGGCTTGGTGTATTCACTGTGTGTATACTTGGTAATAACCCAAATTTCTCTCAAACTGATTCTGCTTTTGCTATTTCGGTTTCCAGCCTTGCGAATGACTGAATAAGTTAGGGACTTTGCTCTCTGAACAATTTTCTGTATTGAAAACTGCCTCCGTTCTTTGTTCCAGGCTTTTCTGGTGCGTTTCCCTCTTTAGCGCCTTTTTCTTTTTGCTTTACCCAGTCTAAGCTTCAGGATCTTTTGTAAACATGCTTCTTTTGTGCGCCTTTGATTCTGAGTTTTGGATGGCCTATTGACATCAGTATCTGTTGAGTGATACTCTGGAATCTGTGGTCCTATTGCATGCGGCATCCGTTTGTGAAGGCATCTCTTCTCTGTTCTCCGAGCATTGACGCTTTCCCCTTTTCCTTAGATGTTTCCTGCACATTGCTTTATGTTATTTGCTGTCTTACAGTTTACGCAAAGGAAAAGAGTAATGATGAAAATATTGACATGAAAGCTTTAAGCTCTAATGAATGCATAATCATGACACCCAAAATGAACTGACTCTTCGAAAAACACAACACAATCCTTCTTGGATACTTTGGCGTACAATCATTAATTTCTTTTAAGGTGCGCGCCCAATTTTGGTCTACAGACAGCTTTCCTTGAATACTGTGTCGAGGAAATTTTGCGATGGGTGATTTCTGCGACTCGTATGGCAGTATCGAGGATTGCGTCGTCAAGATGTGTCATCGCAGGAATTGATGATCGCATACGTCGCAGATCGCGAATCGCAAATCGCGCTTAGTCATCCAATCATTGTGTGCTGCTTATGCGATGTTGCGATATGCGACATCGCATATCGGCCGTCGGAGATTCCTTAAGTTTTTCATTTAAGAGTGCTTCACAATATATGTGATGCGATGAATTTCGCGTCGCTTCTTCGCAGCTTATTATGTGCATAGGAAAATGTTTCACTCTCTTCTCGCGATGCGATACAACTTTAGGGAGTTAAAATACAAAAATTTTGATAAAATGTTTTTTTTTTGGATTTTTATTAAGGGTCCCCATTTGCTTGGTGTTATCGCTAATACCAAACAAAGAGGGGGGTTGTTGGTGGCCACAACAGGATGATGGATAGGAAGTGGATGGATGGAGGAGTGAAGGGAATCTTGAGAATTGTTTCCCTGTAGCCATGGAATCTGCCACTGTCTATAATCCTATAAAATGACAAAAAAAATTAGCAGACATGGTGTAGATCCATTTCTTGTGTTTTTTACTTTTGTGTGTTTTTATTTTTTTATTTTTTGAGACACACAACCTACCTCAGAGGAGGTTTTCAACTTGTATGCCTGCCCTAGGTGCCTAAAGAGAGGTTTTCACCTAGGGATCTTTATTAATTTTTTCTTCTCTTTTTCTTTTTCTCCTGGGCTGCCTCAAAGAGGTTTTCAACCCAGGAGTTGGCCTCAGATGCCTCATAAAAGTTTTCATCCATTCCTCTTACTTTTTATTTTTTCTTTTCTTTAAGCAAAAATATATAGAAATTTTGTGGACTGAAAGCTATGACGCTCCCAATTACATTGACTTCTCTACTGATTGCACTAGTGAATTCTTCTTTAGACATAGGTTTTATGTATACCTTCAACTTGTAGCCATTGACAAGAAAGAGGATCCCTTCCTCATCAATGCTTCTGAATTAAAAATCTCCATTGTCGTGACATTTTTCTATTAGTTATGTGCCTAACCATATTGTCATCATTTTTCATTTAAAATCTTTGAACCTAGAATCATATAATAATGCCCAATCCCCTTCTTGAAAAACATTTTCCTTGATGTACTTATCATGCCAGAACTTCCTTTGCAATTGTATAACTTCAGTGTGTAGGATGACCTACATTCTGAACTCATCCAAGCAATTCAATTAGAGCAACCTCTCTTGTTGTGATTTGGTGACATCTAAGTCCAATTGGGGTGTCATGCTCAGAGTATTATACTCAAACTCAATAGAAATCAAATATTTATTTCCATAAACTAGATCATATGGATTGAACCCAATAGTTGTCTTCCAAGTGGTGTTATATGCCCTAGTGGCCTCCACTAATCTGTCTGCCCAATCTCTCCTATTGTTGCTCACAAACTTGGTGAGGATGCTCTCCAATGCCCGATTTGTAACCTCTACTTGCCCATTGGCCTGAGGGTGATAGGAAGTAGATGTTATGTGTTTGATATGATGTTACCTTAGGAGACTCTCAATCATAATGTGATGTGAATTGAGCCCCCTGATCAGTGACTATCTCCCTGAGGTACCCAAATTTGTAGAAAATATCTTCCCTTAAGAACTTAGCCACTTTCTCCTCTGTTGTTGTTTTGACAACCTTTGTCTCAACGCACTTTTTCAAGTAATTAGTGCACACAATGATGTACTTTTTCTTCCGTGATGGTGGATCATTTGGCCCAATGAAATTCATGCCCTGCTTTTCAAATGGCTCTAAGGCCACTTGAGGTTGTAGAGGCATTTCATCCCTTGGTGTGGGTTTTCCCATGCTCTGGCACTGATCACATCTATTGGTATACCTTCTTGCATCTTGGTGGAGAGTGGGCCAATAATTGGAAGGTTGTAGAGATTTGAAAGTTGTTTTCTTAGCTGAAAATTACCTCCACAGGGCCCATCATGGTAGGCCAAGAGGATGTCAAATACTTCCTCTTCCCTGACACATCTCCTTAATATTTGATCTCGTCCCAACTTGAAAAGATTGCCCCCAATCCAAATGAAAGGGGAACTTTTCCTTACAATTCTTCTCTTCTCCCTAGATGACAGATTCAAAGGAAATATTGTAGCAACTAGATAGTTGGCTATGTCAGAAAACCATGGAGAGAGCACTGAGATAGAAAATAAGTGTTCATCTGGAAGTTGATCATCAACCATCCCTTCATCACCTGCAGGCAAAGCAAGTCCAGAAAAAAATATGCAACTACATTTTTTTTTGTGGCTTCTCAATGATAGTTAAATCAAACTATTGTAGCAATATCAACCACCTAATGATTCTAGCATTCACATCAGGCTTGTTCATAAAATATTTAATGTTGAAAATAGCAACAAGAAATGATAAAAACAGAATCCAGAATATTCCAATTTTAATTTGTCCTTGAATTAAAATTGTGAATTAAAATCGAATTTAGTCTCACCAGCGGTTTGGAAATAATTAATTAATTCATTATGGATTAATTAGTTGGAGAAATTCAAGTTTGAAATCTTTCTGCAGTCATGCAACAGTTATCCCTTAAATTAAGGAGATTATCCCTTAATTAAGGAGATAATATTGAGTTATATTTCAGTTGTAATTAGTTAGCTCAGTTTACTGAGTTAAGTCTAGTTAAATTAGTTCCAAACTATTTGATGAACTAATTGTGAGTTATCAGTCAGTTGATGCATGCATGCACTCAACTAGTGTACTCCAGATAACTGAAGGTTCCCTCATCAGAAAATCATGCATGTCTATTCTGAGAAAGACCTAGTTGAGCTAAATGTCAAGGACAATGTACTAATGGTTTCATGTGTTTTCCTATAAAGGAAACTCATGCATGCAGTCAAGGTAAGGTTCCTTTAGGATTGCACAGTTCTGACAGTATGTTAGAATAGTGTGTGAGAGTAGTGTTACATTGGGTGAAGGAGATCATCCCAAAGGTAACTGTGCAAGGAAATAGGAGCTTGGAGGGTAGAGGAGAAGGCTTGTGAGAAGATTTGATTGCCTGTGAGCGTCCAGGAGGATTGTACTGAGAGCTGGCTAGCTGTGAGAGCTAAGGCTTTGTATTATTCTGATGTATTTCCACCTTGTATGATAATATAGATAGTGGGGTTTTTAGTTGAGGCTTTCCCTTGAGTATTTTCTGTGTTTCATGTGTATTGATTCTTCTTCTTATGGTTATATGTGTTCAGATCTAATTCAGCTCGATCTTTAAGATTCCACAAGTTTGATAGTAGAAGTGGATTATAGTATTTTGCTTTGATATATTGCAGTATCGAGTTAATCTATAGTCAGATTTTCTACATAGATCTTAGAGTTAGATTTGTAGAGAATTTGTAGGAAATTCTGCATGGTATCAGAGCCAAGTTTATTAGAGCTGTGAAAAATATACAAAGAAGAGAATTCAAAGTTTGAAGTTCGGGGTTGCAGGTGCAAATCGAATTCTTATCATACTTCAAGGTTGGCCAATGGCATTCTATGGCTTGAGACTCTAGTATGCCTTGGAAGGTAGCTCAAATTACATAGCATGGAAAGATCACATGGAGGATTTATTAGATGACAACAGCTTGAAGGATTTCATTGATCAAGAAATCCCAAAGCCAAGTTCAACTAATGCACAAGAGTTGGCTGAGTGGAAGAAGTGTGTGGTGAGGGAAAGAAGGATCATCCTTGAGGGAGTTCGAGACCATATTGTCTCGAGTCTCCATGGGAAGGATACTCCATATTCAATGTGGAAGACATTGAAGGACCTCTACCAGAACAGTAGCAACCAGAGGAAATTGGCGCTCAAGGGTAAGCTTCAAAGAATCAAGATGGAGAATGGCGATACTATTTCCACATAAATGAACAAGCTCACCACCTATAGAGATGAGCTTGGAAGTGTGGGGATAACTACTGCTGATGATGATATGGTGAGCCTCACTCTCCTTTTCCTTCCAAAGAGATGGAATAGCTACCAGGACTCTATGAATGGAAGGGAGAAATTTCCGGATAGGGAACGAATGTGGTCAGATCTCATGTAGGAGGAGATCAGGAGGAGCACACGAGATGGTTCTTCATCCAAGGATGATGATGAAGAAAATTTGGCCTTAGCAAGTAAGGAAAGGAAAGGGAAGGGCAAGGCGTCCCATTCCGAATCAAATTCTTCTCATGGAGGGAAGAAGGGTGACAAGTCTAAAGTGAGATGCTTTAATTGTCATGAGATGGGACATTATGCGACTAATTGCCCATTGAAGAAGTCCAAGAATGGATCCTCGGAAGGATCAGAAGGTGAGGCATTAGCCTCTTAGTTCGAAATGGACTTTACCCTCATCGCATGCATGGTGTCATCGATGATGGGTTGTGGTTGGTATCTTGATAGTGGACCCTCATTCCACATGACTGACGATAAAAGTTTATTCAGTGCCTTAGAGGAGAAAGACCTCAAGGTGCATATAGAGATGGGTGGCGATGAAAGGTATAGTGTTTCAGGAGTGGGCACGGTTACTTTTGAAAAGGAGCATGGAGCTTCTATCACCTTGATAGATGTGAAGTATGTACCTGGACTAAAGAAGAACTTGGTATCGGTCGTGATGTTGGAGGACAAAGGCTACAATGTTGTCTTTAGTAAGGGAAAGGTTTTCCTTAGACACATCACTACGAGACAGGTGAAACAGATTGGTTCACAAGTTCAGAACTTGTATGCTGTTGAGGTTCAAGATGTATGCAAAGCCTTGAGGAGCAAGGAAAATGTTGGAGACTTGGTGGTTGAGAAGGAGAGTAAATTACCTCTCAACATGTAGTCCAAGAAGAAGTCTCAGACAATTGTGGAGTAGCCACAATTGGAGACGTGGGTAGAGGGATCACATGTAACCATATCTCTAGGTGTGAGGTGGGGCGATGTGAAGTGATAGTCTCAAGAAGGCTGAAATTGGGCAGGGTCCATTGAGAGGTTTTATCTCATGGATTGTACCTTGCTATGGGAGACCAATGTACATAGTAGCGGGAGGAATCAGTGGGATTGATGCAGTCAGAGATCAAATTGATAGAGGCTAGAGTAGTTAGATACTGAAGAGTGCAGAGAAGGATTGACAACAATGCAGAAAGGCTGAGTCAGCAGAAGAGCATAGTTTTCAGTTGACAAAGGAAATAACAGTCAGAGACTTTGATGACAGATGCATCATACTGATTCAGGTTGGATGTTTTTTTTTTTTTTTTTTTGTTTCTGGAGTTGCCGGAGCAACAACACTAGAGAGAAGTGTGCATGCAGAACATTCCAAAGGTTCAGGATCAGGATCGAGTTGAATTCATTTCTTTTTGAGAGAGAGCGTTGAAAATAGCAACAAGAAATGATAAAAATAGAATCCAGAATATTCCAATTTTAATTTGTCCTTGAATTAAAATTGTGAATTAAAATCGAATTAGTCTCACTAGCTGCTTGGAAATAATTAATTAATTCATTATGGATTAATTAGTTGGAGAAATTCAAGTTAGAAGTCTTTCTACAGTCACGCAACAATTATCCCTTAAATTAAGGAGATAATATTGAGTTATATTTGAGTTGTAATTAGTTAGATCAGTTTACTGAGTTAAGTCCAGTTAAATTAGTTCCAAACTATTTGAGGAACTAATTGTGAGTTATCAGTCAGTTTATGCATGCATGCACTCAACCAGTGTACTCCAGATAATTGAAGATTCCCTCATCAGAAACTCATGCATGTATATTCTGAGAAAGACCTAGTTGAGCTAAATGTCAAGGACAGTGTACTATCAGTTGCATGTGTTTTCCTATAAAGGAAACTCATGCATGAATTCAAGGTAAGTTTCCTTGAGAATTTCATAGTTCTGAAAGTGTGTTAGAGCAGTGTTACACTGGGTGAAGGCGATCATCCCAAAGGTAACTGCGCAAGGAAATAGGAGCTTGGAGGGCATAGGAGAAGGCTTGTGAGAAGCTTTGATTTCCTGTGAGCATCCAGGACGATTGTACTGAGAGCTGGCTAGCTGTGAGCGCTAAGGCTTTGTATAATTCTGATGTATTTCCACCTTGTATGATAATATAGATAGTGGGGTTTTTAGCTGAGGCTTTCCCCTGAGTATTTTCTGTGTTTCATGTATATTGATTCTTCTTCTTATGGTTATATGTGTTCAACTCTGATTTAGCTCGATCTTTAAGCTTTCGCAAGTTTGATAGTAGAAGTAGATTACAATATTTTTCTTTGGTATATTGCATTATTGAGTTAATCTATAGTCATATTTTCTACATACATCTCAGAGGTAGATTTGTAGAGAATTTGCAGGAACTTATACATTTAATAGTTGCATGATTAGTATGCATAAAATTTTGGTATCCAATGATGTAGTGTCTAAATTTGTTTAAGGAGCGTACAACGACTAAGAGTTCTTTCTTAGTGATAGTGTAGTTCAATTTAGCCTTAGACAAATTTTTACTAATGAAATAAATGACATATGGTAACTTATCATATATTTGCTCCAAGGCTTCCCCCACAGTTTTTTCGGATGCATCAACATGGATATGGAAAGGTAGAGCCCAACTTGGACCCCTAAGTATGGGTGTAGTGGTCAATTTCTCTTTCAAACTCTCAAAGGCCTCTTGGTAGATACTTGTCCAACAAAATTCAGAGTCCTTGGCCAACAATACAAACAACAGTGAAGCCACTTTACTAAAATCCTTGATAAACCTCCTATAATAGCCAGCTAAGCCCAATAAAATCCTAACATCCCTCTGCTTTTGAGGAGTAGGGACCCTTTTTATGATGGAAATCTTGTTTGGGTCCACTTGTATTCCCTCCTAAGATATTGAATGGCCAAGGACAGTTCCTGCATTCATTAAGAATTCACATTTCTCAAGACTAAGAGAGAGGTTCATTTCAATGCATTTTCTCAGGACTTTTCCCATATTAGAGAGAGCCTCTAGGAAGTCACACCCATAAGGAGTGAAATCATCCATGTAGATCTCCACAGAGTCATGGACAAGATCAAGAAAGATGCTCAGAACTTCCCTTTGAAAAAGTGTCAAGGGCATTGCATAGATTGAAAGAGAGGACCCTATATAAAAAGGTACCCCAAGGACATGTGAATATAGTATTGTCTTGATCCTCGGGGATAATCTGGATCTGATTGTAACCACTGAATCCATCCAAGAAAGAGAATAACTTCTTCCCTGCAAGACCATCTAAAACTTGATCAATAAAAGGCAAAGGGAAATGGTCTTTATTGGTGGCTTTGTTAAATTCTTTGTAATCCACACAAATCAACCATTTCCCATTCTTGTTTGGGATGAAAACTAGAGGGGACACCCACTCACTATCTAAGATGGGGTATATGAACCCTACATCCAACAACTTATGCAACTCTTCCTTTACTATGTCCTTGAGGGTTGAGTTCATTCTCCTCTGAGATTGGCACATACGTTAGCATCCCTCCTTGATGTAAATGTGATGAGTACAAACCAAGGGATGCACCCCTTCATTTATTTATAGTTCCAAGCAAAGTTATTTAAGTTTTCTCTCAGAATATTGCACAATTTATCTTCTTGGTTGGCCGAGAGAGAGGGGTTAATCTTCAAGGCTCTAGATGGGCCAAATTCTAATACTTTGACATGGGAAGGACTTGGTTCAACTGAGCATAATTCAACTAAGGTCTACTCTTAGACTCTTTCACTAGCTCATCAAGAGGCATGGTACTAGGGGGTTGGTTTTGAATGATCTGGTAAATGAGATCATCTTCATCAGGTTGCCCCCTTCCTATAACAACATCTAGGGTATAGATTGGGTAGGATGTTGTATGATACACTTCATATTCCTCCTCCTCTTCTAGCCACAAGGGTAAGTCATGCTCAATGGATGGCTAAGTAGGAGGATACAATACCAATTATTTGGACAAATGCCCATTCTTAATGGTCATGTTCCCAGCCCTGCAACTAATGTAAGCATCAATAGTGGCTAACCATGGCCTTCCCAAGATGAGAGGATAGCCATTGAATTTGGTTTTGGGCTGGAGAACCAAGAAGTTAGTAGGATACTCCTAAGAGTCAATGGATACCATTACATCCTCAACAACTCCCTCAGGAGTTACTGTGGATCTATTTGTAAGTTGCAACACTTTAGTGGTTTTTCTCAAGGCTCCTTGGAGGTTTAGTTTTAGCATGGTTTATTTAGTCATCACATTGATGGAAGCCCCAATATCAATCAGGGTATGAGGGACAATGATGTCATCAATGTGTACATCCACTATTGGACTTCCAGGGTCTAAATATTTTGGGCAAATCACTCTCCCCAACATCAAATCAGATAATTTACTGATAACATTGATGGTGGGGGTGTCTCTTTTTCTTCTTCCAGGGTGTTTGAAACATTTATCATTTATCATCTTATTATAGATGGGAACATCCTTAATATCCTGGAGAAGGGGTATTTTAACACACATATTCTTCAATTCTCCCAGAAGTTCAATCTCTTCTAGAGTGCGCTTGCTAGGGTGGATCAATCTCTCAGGAAAAGGTGGTGGATTTGATTGAGGGGTACTCTCTTCCTTTTCCTATTCAAGTTCTTAGGGTGGATAAGGAGGTTGGTTATCTGGAAGCACTCTTCTAGACCTAAGGTTGATTTCTTGTATCTCCATAACATAGGTAGGATAAGATGTCTCTCCATTGTAGACCTGTTTTGTCTGCTTGTTATTCAGGTTTAGATTGGGTTGAGTAGGCATCTGAGGTTGCTTGGGTGGAGCAGGATGAGTGAGTTGTGGTTGAGGTGGAGGTGGAGGCAGTAAAGTAGGAGTTTGGTTGAGCTGAGTCCTCCACCCTTGTGATGGGTTGTTCCATTAAGGAGTTCCAAGGGCATATGTTTGAAATGGTTGATTGATAGGTTGAGGAAGATATTGACGAGCATAAGGCCAAGAAGGAGGTGTGGACCATGATGGATGAGTGGAAGAGTACCAGAGTGGAAAGGATGCATTTTGGTTTCCAGGATGGTAATAAGAGTAATATGTACCTTGCATGCCCCACTAATATGTCCGAGGTCCTTGAGGCCTCATTTGATTTATAAAGTAGAGTTGCTCATCCCCACCTTCTTCCCCTTTGTATACAACTTTTAAACCAAGAAAATAAGGGAATTTATCTGTGGCATGGTTTTCCTCACAAACTGAGAAAACCTTTATAACATTTAATGGGCATTCATTTTCGGGGTTCCTTATAATGCATTTAGGGCGGAAAATAACTAGGGCTCTCTCTGCTTCCTCTTGTTTCCTCTTGATCTACATGGTATCCATTTTCAAAGAAAAGGTATGAAACATTTAACTTTTAAAGTCCTCCAACATGTTACCAATGCCATTCTTGATGGACGTTGTGGAAGGAGAGGAATTGATAAAGCCTTAACTAGCCCTACCCTTCTTTCTAGCACCCCTAGAGTGATTTTTGAACATTTTGTTGATGTCATCATAGGATAACTGATATATATGTCCCTGCGACGACATGTTTAAGGTTTCTAGCATGTCCTCCCTAATCGCTTGGAGAAAATCTAACTTGATTGATTCATGATCAAGGGTGTAGCTGGCCATCCTATAACTAAGTTGACATCTCTCTTCATGGTCCTCTAGGGATTCATCAGGTCAAAGAGTCATTCTAAAGATTTATTCCTTGGTTTCTTTGGACCTACAATAGTCCCTGTACTTGTTATTAAAGGATTATTTCGTTTGAGCACAGGTAGGGATGATATGCCCAGGCAAACCCATAAACCAGCGCAAGGTTGCATCCTTAAGGGTTGATGGGAATAATTTCAACTTTTGGTCATCGGAGGCATAGTCATAGGTCCTATAGAAAACAACAAATTCAAAGTTAAAGGTATCGAGATCCTTAGAGGTTAATTCATGGAAGTGTGGAAGGGAATTAGGGATTATATTATTCATTCTAGCCTCTCCATTAGTCTCTTTGATAGGGAAAACCTCATTGTTCCTATTTTCAATCATGGTTTGGGTAGGTGAAGTGGGTTCTTCTTCTTCCCCAATAGTTTCTTAGAAGATCTCAGGTTTCTCACCTAGAGGGTCTTCTAACTCCCCTGTAGTTTGATAGGGAAGCTACCAGTCACTAAAGAATAGTGAAGGTTGACTGCTTGAGGGTGTGGAGGTGTTTGGTAAGAATTTTACGTGAGTATATTTATTCCTATGAGGCATGAATGATTTTTTTCTCTTTTTCTTTTATGTTTATTTTTCAAAAATGTATGCAAAACATAAAACGATGCTTAAGAAGAAATAACATCTACCTAGACACCTCCCCGACAATGACACCAAAAAGTGGTGAGGCTTGGTATTGTACCAAGGGTGCTGCAACTCCCAACAACTCCTCAAATTTATTTATCAACCCAAGGTTTGTACAAACTTCGAGGTGAAAGTGTTATATGAATAGTAGATGGGATTCCACTCATGCCACCCTCAATTAGGACACTTGATAAATAATGCTCCAAGACCATTCCTCATACTGAATTAGAATAAAAACTAACTAATGAAGGTGCAATTTAGAAGCTACCTCTAATTATAAAAATGAAAATGCTTTTGATTTTCAACTTGTAAATGTTATTAAATCAATTCATGAAGAGATAAGAGCTACACTACTTGTAGAAAGGGAATTACATTATTTTGCAGTCAACCATGTAGCTACCAAATATACTTGCAGACAAGAAGCTAACCTACTAAATCAAAACTCAAGATTCTATGTATCATATATCTAGGTCACATTTGCATATAAACCAATGTTCTATTTGTGCCAAATTTGTGATAAGGAAACTAACATTATTCTATTTTTCAGTGAAGGAAAAGGAGGGTTTGGATTGGCCTAGGAGATTCCCTTGATAATGGAGTCATATCTCTGGTTCAACCTACTTCTAAGCTAAGTGAAAATTGCAGAAAAGTTCAAAATTGGTGAGGAAATAGGCTACTACAGATGTGCTATAGGAGGCTGCTACAAGTGCCCTATATCGCTACATGAAGGCCTGTAATGCTAAGGAAGGTTGCCGAGAAGGTTTAGGAGGTGGAAATGATTGGTTCAAGGGATGGAAAGGTGGATTTAGGTTGAGGTAAATGGATGAAGGGTGGCCACAACCCCTAGCCAAGCTCAGATCATTTTGAAGACTTGTTTTGCACTAGGAGAGTTGCTCACAGTGGTATATGAAAATGATCTCAAAAATAAAACTTTGAGTACATAATTTGGTATTCATAAAAGAGGGTGAGGAATTCCAAGATGGAGGTGGTGAAGGTACCCTTTCCTATGAGTCCAAACAACCCTGCAATCATCAAATGCATATACCCTTTATCATTGGAAAAATGAAACAACTAGTAGTGGAAAAGATGAGTTGAATTTGAATGTCATCTAATTTATGCCAAAAAAATTGATCTAGTCAATAAATCAACTCCTAAGCTATAGTAAGAACATGAAAAACAAGATGACTAACATAAATATTCTTCCAAGAAATCATAAACATAGTATTTTTGGGTTGTGATTGTAGATCCTTCTATTCATGCTCCCATGGGAGAGATGAGGTAGAGGTTGCAATCACAGGATTTTGATGGGTTATTTTCTAATGGAATGCAAGAAACTAATAAAAACTTTGAACCAAAAGGAGATACAAATACACAAGAGGGACCTAAGCCACTAGGGTTGGTCCCAAACCCAAGAGCCTCATCCCTCTATAACTAACTCAGTGATGAACCAATACGAAATGTGTCATTATCATTGCATCAATTTCTAATACATCATATAACAATGTTAAGTACTTGAGCTCAATAGCTACCTAGGTGAAAACAGAACTCGAATCCTAATGAACTCTTTTACATGTTTATTTAGACAAGATGGTAGCTACTAGCAGCTCACTACAAAATAGGAATTTGTGTCTCCCATAACTCGAGATTGGTGGATCTTGATCTTCATTAACTGCACTTGCTTGGCTACCAATGACATCGTCTTGCTTGGCTGCTAATGACCTCAAGCCGATGAGAGAGAGTGTGGAGATGTTGGGCTGATTGAAGGAGTTAAGGAAGTTGACAAACTCCTAAAATCTCTCCCTGCTGTCTACTCTGAGCCCCTCCATGTAAATTATCTAAAAAGTGCTTAATTTCCTGCAATTAAACCATATTAGGCCACATGACATAGAAAAACATCTTTTACCCCTCTCACTAAGCATAATATAAAAAAAAATTGTAAATAAATGTGAGAAAGAGATAGTTCTAAAGCTGGAGAATGGCATTATGACCCTTATAATGTACCTATTGATGAGCCTCATCAGTGATCACCCTCATACAGAGATATGAATAATAATTTACATACTTAGGGGTTAGGGAGGTTAGGACCCTAACATATTCCTTATTCCTTCTCCTAATATTTTTATCAACTTGTAATGACATCTCTTATTGTCATTGACGCATTCAAATCATATTTTTTATTGATCATTCACTTGGGAAGTGTATATGGAACACATTATTAACTCAATATTAATAATTATGTTTTATATTCCAAAATGAAAAACCCATATGGCAGTAAGAGTAACTTACCTTGTGCAATATAGCCATAAAAACTTGTTATTTCCAATCATGCATATATATATATATATATATATATATATATATATATATATATATATATATATATATATATATATATATATATATATATATATATATATATATATATATATATATATATATATATATATATATATATATATATATATATATATATATATGTATATATATATATATCAAAACCTTGCAAAATCCTAACAAACCCTGCTACAAGCAAGAAAACGACTATTATGTGCAAATGTTTCTAATGGAAACCAATAATGAAAGTATATGCATTGAGAAGTAAGGAAATCACACTATAAAGTAAGGGAAATTTATTTGTTAGTGAGGGATGCATAGCCTACTCACTTCACCAACAAAGCTATTACGTAGAAGGACTTCTAATCTTTGTTCTCAACCTTGTATAGAGGTTTCAATCTTTAAAATGGATTTTTATTTTGTGTAACCTACACACATCAAACCACTAATAACACAAGAGAAATCAGAATAATTAAACAAATAAACAAGGCTCTACAAATACTATTCACTAAGAACCTTGTCTCTATATTCTTCTAATGGTTGTAAGGTTAATGAGATGCCAACTAATGACTTACCATTGTCGAGTGTAACCTACAAACAACAAGTAGCTTCTTAAACATGTACATGTATTTGATGTCATCGTGTTTGTTTTGCTTCCATTGGCATTAGAGGATAACCTTGTGCTTAGGCGTCAACTCCTCAATTCACCTACTATGGAAAGCTAAGACCAACATGCATGAAAACTCTTAAATTACCTAAAAACTCTATGTCTTGAGCTTTGTCCTTTGTTCCTTCATAGACAACACTCAAATTCTCACCAATTTTGAATGAAAAAGTATATAATAAATCCTATTTATCTCAAACGACCCCAACACTTATACTTTCAACAATCTAATGAAAGAACAATTGTGTCGATGTTCCATGAGATGAGAAACATGAAAACGAGGATTCTTATTATCCCATTGATACCCCCATTATATTTAATAGAATGATATTTTTATTTCATATATATTAAAATTTTCATACACATTCTTGGCAAATCAATATTCTTCTAGTTTAATTTAACCTCTTTAACAATTCTCTTTATTGGAAAGTATTTATTTCCTAACTTCAATTTGGCTTCTTCCATAGAAATTCAACTCCTTTTCATTATAATCAATTATTTCTTGACAATTGGGCTATTGTTTTATTATGTCCAATCAATAGTTTCCTATCAACTGCATGCTTCAAATCGAGTCAAATTTCAATCCATCTTATTGTGATTAGAGACATATATAAACAACTAAACTTCTTGCTAATATTTTTTTCCATGTTATAAATAAAGATAATGCAAGAGAAATATAGTAATAGTAACAAATAAAACACAGATTTTAACCTGTTAAACTCAAACCGAGAAAAACCAACTAATATATCTATTATTATCATATGGATTAATCACATCAATGCCTTGACTTAAGCAGCCAAGTTGGCCAACATATCGGCCCAAACAAGTGAGCCCTCTGCCCAACTTAGGCACATTATAATGGAGAATCCCCAAGCCACAATGAAATCAATGGGATCTAATACCATGGGCCACCAAAACCACCACTATGGACCTAACTTTGACTCTCTCACCGAGTCAATTTTATCCTAACATTCTCTCTTAAAACTCAACTCGAGGATTTTCTTTAACAAATATAGTCAAACTAGTCAAGTGAGCCAACACCACTCACCTCCAGGCCTTACCCCCCTGAAGGTTTATAAACAGGTTATCTAGTAATTCATCATGTTTCCTTGCCACCTAAGTCTACATATAGACTTTACTGATAACTAACCATGGGTGTGCATGCCTTACTAGGGATTACAATCATATGCCCATTTACATGCAATAAAAAATTTCAACTCCATTACAATTATAATAATAATATTTTTTTTCCATCCTGACACCCCTGTCACCATTCTCTTGACTTGGCACACAGAATTCTCTCCTCACTCATGTACAACCACATGGCTTCTCTTGCATAGAGTGCTCCCATTGGTACACAATCCCTGAGTTATTAACTCTTCTAGGGTTCATGCCTTTTTCAACTACATACCCTAAGCATCCAATTTGATGGTTAGTACTTCACAAAGGAAAAATTCCTTAACACTATTGATCACAACCTTTTCGTTGGCCACAAAAGTTTCAGATTTCAACAATGGTGTTATAAAATTAACACCCTCTGCAACCAAACAAGCCTTGTAGGCATCAAAATTTATAAGCATTGGCACCACAAGAACTGAATATAGTAGAAATAATCAAATCCAACAAATATACGAAGTATCCAATATGTATCCCTTCATCTAATAATATCCTTATTGTTCTCCTACATAATTTGTATGAGAAAAATCAAGGCCTTCTCTTTCAGCTGGCTATTGCCAATCTGAAGCCTTGCAAAGAGATAATTCATGAAGAAGCTCACATCATCCCCACTAGCACCGAGAAATGGCCTTGACACTACAATGGAATTATTGGATTTCCTTAACACTCATATTTTTATCAAAAATTCCAACTCATTCTTATGAAGATTGATTTTATTGTCAACCACATTCAGGTCACTCTGTATCAAAATCTTCCTGCTATATGAAATTTCTCTCCATTTCTTTGTCCAATCCCTTGCCTCTTTTAGAGTGGATACAACTTTAGGTAGAATCTCCTTCATTAACAAGTATTTGGTTGCTTGGCTATTTAAACCATTTTTCTTGTGCATGTTCCTCTCTAACGCCTCTCTCCAGAGCTCAAAACTCAACCATTGCTTTAGCAACTCATGCGGATTTCCTGGCTTTGCCTCATGGGGTCAGTGACTTTGTTTCAATTTATTCTTATCCAACTCAATTTTACACTACATGAACACAAATAACAATGAAAATTATGCATCCTCATATGAGTGTCCTCTACATCTAACTATGGCTCTAATACCATTTTAAAATTCAAGTCAACAAGAATCCCCAATCACGTTACAATGGAGAATACCCAAGCCTTTTAAAGGCTTCATCACATGTAATCAATGGGTTTTAATACCACAATCCAATGCTTGAAGCCACCACTATGGACCTAAAAACATCTACTCTTTCATTGAGTCAAGTTTACCATAACATTTCCCCTTTTAAACTTGACTAGAAAATCTGCATGCTCTCCTTCCCTATCACCTAGGTCTACTCCAAGACTTTACTGGCAAGGGTACACATTCCTAACCAAGTCTTATAGTTGTATGCCCATATACATGTAATTTACAAAGTTCATATCCAAAGTATTTTTTCCTTCTTTTTTTTTGTGTGGCATATGTCACTATTCCCTCTCATCTACACACCTACTCACACTAGGTGCTCTCCTCACCGACACTTTCTTTTGTGGCTGCATCTCACCAATACCTTTATTTATTCCTAGGTAATCTCTCCATATGAAAACATCACCTCTTTCTATAGGCCATGATCCCTTGTCTTTGATACCATTGTTAGAAATAAAGATAATGTGAGTGAAAAATATTATAGAAAAAATAACACATAAAGCACAAATTTTAACTTGAAAAATCAAAACTAAGAAGAACTAGCTAATATATATATTATTATCATATGATTTAAATGTAGCCATGCCTTGACTTAAAAGTAACCAAGGCGTCCAACTTCTTTGTGCAACCAAGTGAGCCCTCCACTCAAATCAAGCACAATAAAATGGAGAATCCCCAAACCTTTTAGAGGCTTCATCACATGTAATCAATGGGATCTAATACCATGAGAAACCAAACCCATGGAAACCAACATTGTGGACCTAAGAAATTTGAATCTTTCACCGATTCAAATTTACCCTAATAATGTAAAAGATGTAGTAAAGAGAATTTTGGTGGTTAATTACAATGGACAAGAAGAAACAATGCAAGCCTATGAACATGGAGAGAAAGAGGAAGTCCATAGGCTACACACAGTCTTACAATGTGCATGAAGTCTTCCTCTTGTAATTAAATGGTTGTATGGCTTGTTTGTGACTGCAATCTTCCAAGGGAAAGATAAATTGACCAAGGAAAGTAGGAATTCATCCCATTTAGTGAATTCTACTCCAAGGGCATCTTACAACCCCATGGAAACGGAACATGGATTTTGGGGAGTGAGCAAAAACCAAAAAACAAATTAATTGTGGTTTTGAGAGGGTGTATGAATTTTTGGGAGAAAGCAAACACCCAAGTAGATTGGAATTCAGCCCAAAAGGAGTAGAATAAACTCAAGAAAATAATTATAGCTTGGAGGAGTAAGAAATTCACTTCAACAACTAGAATTAAACTGAGTTAGAAACTCCCTCTATAATAATGCAACAACTCTATTTCCACAATCCTCTATCTCTCTTAAACAAGTAAATGTATGATCTAAAATTACTAGTTGTCACAATTAACCCAATGATTGATAGAAATTAGTTATATTAACAATACCATATGATATTTACATAAAAAACCATAGAAATGTAGTTAAGACCAAATTTAGCACATGAAAATCACAATCATCACATTTTTTTTGTAGGCAAGTAGGAAACTTTATATTGGCAAAAATATAGTACATAGAATACATTCAAATAATCATTTTTGGTCTTTGCTTCAAGACCCCGTTGATGAGATCTTGATGGGTACCATCTTCCCCAGAAGGGGAAACCATATGGTTTGTTAAGAAGAGTAAAATTCTGATGGAAAAATACAGCGCATGAAAAAAAAAAAAGATTACAAGAAGTTTTTTTTCCAAAACGTCTGCAGGTGTGACTAAAAATTCATATGTTATTATGAGATAAGAGGAAATATAGGAGCAAGTAGAAGAAGGTTGAGAGCCTTCTAATGCCACCTTTTTTACTTTTGGATCTAAAGGAGTTGGCTTCGACTGACTCGGGTCGATTTTGTCATTTCTCTTGTTGTTGAAAGGTTCCACATCTTGAGTTTCCTCCACAATGAGGCATATGTAGGAGATGTGGCTTTGAGGATAGTGCTCCTTGTCTACAAGATGGGAAACAATGATGGTAAGCTGCATCGAACTACCATCCTCGATAGAATACTATTGATTAGGAGGCTCCTGGTATGGCGTGTGTCTTTGTCGCCTATCACATGCCAGGATAATGGAGGGAGAAGGATGTTGATATATGGACCTTTTGGGAGAGCTTGAGAATGTGGAGGATAAAGCCTCAAGTGGAAAATCTATGTTGATGGTTCTGGAGAAGTTGCGAAGTGAGAATATGATTTGATTGACATATGAATTTTACTTAGCCACCAGTCTTTCTTCACTATCTCGAGTTATCTCCAAGTCATAGAGATGATACACCATTAAGTTTCAAATGGCCCAGTTCCCATCGCCAAGTCTTCTGCACTCCACCACCTCAATGGTGGCCACTCTATGTCTAATGTGATCAAGGATGTCAGGGTTGAATAATACCATATAGCCACCAAGCCATGGAGCATTGGGTGGGAATCCACGCCCCTGACTCCGTAATAAGCATGAACATGTTCTCTTTCCATGACATCGTTTTGGAGGAATGAGATGCTTAGGTATGTAATGGATAGGGAATTAGTGAGTTTCCTATGCATGCTCTCTTAAATTTGTTGTAGTGACAAATGAAGAAAATGTCTGCAAAGATGGTAAAGAGGCATGGTCGCGAGCATTAAATGAGGTATGAGGGATGATAGGAGGAGGATCGGCAAGTGGATGTAGAGGATGTGGTCGGAATAAATTCCCTTAATGTGAGATCAAGTCACACAGTGGATAGCTGCGACGTTGGGCCGCTAGATGGTGGTGTGTATAATGTCAACATTAAATGGTGTCTGACCCATGGTAATGGGGCACAACTAGCAAGAATACACTCGAATCTAGGTGTCACAATCATCACATTTAAACTCATAGTTGACAGAATTTTTATCCTAGAAATCAAAATGGGAAAATTATCTTTAATTAATGGTGGCTAAGTTCTGATTTTGGTAATCTCTGATAGAATGTAACCCTTGGCTCTTTGTGCATCTTCTTCTCTTAGTTAGAAAAATTCCCTTTGAGAGTGAAATTATACGAGTAAATAGGGATATTTGGGTTAATAAGAAGATCACAGGGCACGAACTTTCATTTCCCATTCTTTAGCCTCTTCTCCTATCCCATTCTATATTTTTTTTTCTATATTATCCATTTTTTTTTTCTCATTCATTTTTACATAATTTATTCACCTTCGTGGATTACAAAATTAACTTAGCTTATAGATAATAAATATTATGACCATCTATTGATTCAAAGTAATTTCAAATAAAAAATTGTTTGAAAAAAATTTAATCCATCATTATTATTTACTAATAAGCTTGAAAGGGTTGACATTAATCACCACAATCATCATTTTCAAGAGAAAGGTTTGAGAAAACATATTTACTTGTTCCATTCACAATTTTGAATGATTGAAATATTTCATTATAATTTAAATTTAACAAGGGAAATTGCAGGGAAGCAAGTATCTACCTTGAGCGGGGCTTGAAGAAAAGTATAGTGAGTGGTCAAATCACTACTGGATTATTAGAAAACATATTGTGGTATGAATACACCTATTGGGATGGTTGTTGAATAGACTATGCTTTCTGTGGATGAACACTTAATCCTTATTTTTTGGAATGAATGAGTATCTGGTGTGATGATCGATAGATTGAAGAACATTGCTTTGTATGGCGAAGAAATAGATCTCACATTGATTACAGATATATCTCAACCCAAATGTACGAATCCAAAGGCGAGTGTAGTTCATCAGAGATATACTGGCCTCCTCCCGATCCTCGGTGTACAACCAAAGATATGGCTCAATTTGATATCAAATTAGCTCCCCAAAATAACATGTCCACTATAAAACAGAACATAGTACATACAATAATGAAGCCTTCTTTATAACACGACATATAATAAATTCCCCTGCTTAATGCACCATTCTTTGAATTCATGTTATAAGAAAAACTCTCTATCATGTGTTGAAAATATGTTTTTCTTGATCTTTGCAGTTGGAAATAAATTTCATATCTTACATTTCTTCAGGTCTCCAAGTTGCTAGCAAGACCTTTATATCAGATCTAGTTAATTGGCCAGTTTATTCATTTTTCAATTTTTTCTTTCAAGGACTAGTGTCTTGGATGAGACCGCGTCTTCTATTAAGTATATTTTTTCAAGATACTTTTTTATAAAGCCAATGTATGTTGTTTCTTTTGAATATACCACAGTGAATGTTATCATGAAATTATCAAATATTAGTTGTAGTATTACAACTAGACATTAATAACTCAACTTAAAGGCAATCAATGATCTGAGCTTAACTAGTTGATTTTGTATAGTTATGAACATTTTAGGCATAATCATATTGGTTCTCAAAGCAGTGGTTTACAAAGTCTTGCATTGTGAAAGCACGACAAATAAGGAGTTTGGGGTGTTGGGATTTTAGAATAGCCATACAACAACAAAAGTAAAATTTAAATGAAAACTCTTTAAAACTCTTTAACAGGAAATTTGGTTATCTAGTTCTAGGGTTTTTCATAAAATAAAAAGAAGGCCATATCCAAAATATTAATTCCAGTTCACAATAGGTAAAAAATAATTAAAATCAAGAATGGACAAAACTATTTGAAAAATACTACATAATTAAGTAAATATAGGCATAGAGAATGTTTACATATTCCATTTAATTATTCTATATACTTCTTCCAATCCAATTAGAATCAGGTAAATATTACTAGTTCTGCAACTAATAATAATTGTGGGGGGATGACTTGATGGATATATATTTTTGGGTGATAAGATGATCAGTTTCGCAAAAAATAATGGTAGGATATTCGATTGAGATTGATTTTCTTGTTGGTTGGTTTATATTTAGATTATTGGTATTCGAGTTGTTATTATATATAAGAGGAAACAAGAGACCAGATAATCAAAATCCAAACAAGCTGAATTGCACCATGTAACATTTAAAAGATACAACTCACCAAATACACAACTCAAATATAGAAATGTATCACACATGTAATAACTAAAAAACATGTCATTGTAAAATCATTTGTAAGCTTAATCCAAACCACCATGTAAGGATCATATAAAGATGAGTAAACCTCTATCACAAAGCTTTGAGTGCTTCAAATAAGACATACAGACCCACAGACCATGGATTTATGTTGTTTCTATTTGCTTTCAGATTTACAATTGAAAACAAATAGCTCTTTACTGGAATATTTCTTGCAATTTTAAATGAATAGAAAATGGAATTTCTCAGTACTCACTATTGACTATTTTATTTAGTGAAAGTTTGGAATATATGTCATAGCATACACATCTTCTATTTTAAACCATAAAAATTTAAGTGTAAAAAACTATATGTTCATTTAAAAGGACTTTGTCTTTTCAAATTGCTTTTGGAACTTTTTTAATCAAACAAATATAGACCACAAGGATTGATTGTAAATTGGATAAATTGAACTTAATGAAATTTTCATATTCAAAAGAAAATTAATTGGGGAAAGTTTGGCATAATACATGAAAAATGCAAGGTTGGGTTGTGGTCCCTTGAAAGCAATGTTTGGTTAAGTTGTGGGATCATTCATTTTTCAAGATAAAGAGGTGCTACAAGATCTAGTTGTAGGCCATGATATATAAAGTAAGGTTCAGTTGTAGGCCCTCATATGTACATCAAGGTTAGGTTGCATGTACAAAAGTTATGGAAGACTAAAAGACCCTCATTTGCATTATGGATAATTTGTTGTGAAAGTTTTGAACCGAAACACAACACCACCCATGGAGCCTGTTACCTTGCAAATGAATAACATCACACTAATTACAAAGAAAACAAAGTATGGAAGTGAAATAACTAATTGATCCAAAGAAGGAAGAGGGAATCATGTAGGGTTGGCAAAGTCTGCAACTTTTATATTGGAAAACTTGTTTAACATTGAATTATTAAATACAAAGTTTGAGAGGCATGAGAATAAATGGAAAGTTACTCTATAGTTTGTGAGCTTGAAAATAGAAAACTCGTGTAACATACATTACTGAAGAACGACTGTGAAAATAAGTTAACGTGAATGTGGGTAAGAAATACAAAGAAGGTAGCACTTGATCAGGGGAACTTACTATTGTCATTTCCATTGAAAACTTCAACGTATTTGTTGTTAGCACATAGAAAATCACTAAATATCAAATTCAGAATATGTTTTCTAGCAAGTAGTTGTTATTGCATTTGCATATTTGGTTGTATTTATGGAAGGGTAGTTACTTCAAAATCTAAGCCATTCATTATGACTTTGTTACATAAAAAGTACACGTTCATAAAACATCTATCATATCTAATAATAAAATCTAGTCTTTAGGATGTCACAAACAATTTCACTATCCAAAATAAATAGATAAAATTATCGTATAAACAATCAATTTGTAGTTCAAAATTACTTCTTCCCATATGTATTTTGTTCATTTGCAAATTCATTTTTCTTGACATAGCTATATGGTTCCTTGCAACTGTCATCTGTAAAACATTTTCCTTTGTAAACACTTACTCTAGAGGAAAGGAAACCAATATGTAGAGTTGTAAAGTAGTATCAGAACCATGGCCAAATAAATCTATCCTTTCCCCATATTATGTGTGTTTTGGCAATGCCTGTCATATATCTTGACTTTTTTGGGATCATGTGAAAGATTTTTCTTGTTACATTTCTACATAGTATAGGTAAACCAATTGATGCATCATTTGAATTATGAGAATTAGCATTTGATGTCCCTTATTTATTGTTTCTTGCATGTTTTCCAATTCTTGTAACAATATAGTAACTTTTTATTGCACATAAATATAAACCCTCAAGAAAACTTCACCAACATTAGCAATGCCATAAAAATATCAATTAGAATATCTTTGTCAACACTTACCTCGAGTTCAATTATCTTAACTATGTACATAGCAGACATCTGGGAGTGATCATGCATAAGTCGCTTCAACGATAAAGAGGAAACACCACTATAATAAAACATTTGAGAAGATTGTTTGCCCTCTAAGGCTCCAAGATGGAAGATGAAAAATTAAAATGTGTGCATTTTCCAGATCAGGAACATAGGGAATTCCATTTAGTTAAAAGTCTTGGCCACGAACTTTACATTTCCTCTATCAATAAAAAATTCTTATAAAAGGACAAGTACTTTGTTAAATATCTATGTACTCGAATTTTGTCTAAGACAAACTACCATTAGAAGTAAAAAAAATTCACACGTAAGGTTAAAAAATTGTAGACATTTACCAATTGTGCATTATTTTGGACAAGCTCCAGATTTTGCTAAGATGCGAAGCAAATATTGAACCACAGGTCTTTTTCATTATTTTGTGAGACAATGGTTACTATAACAAATTGTTTATCATGGAATTTCAAATATTAAATAAACAATTCATCTGTTAATAATGGAATACAATTAAACTTGACATTATCTAGAATCATATTCTCAACTAACTCATTTGAAGGAATTATAGCTCCTCGGGCCTATTAACTATATGTTATGTAATAACCCTGGAAAAAAATTCATGTAAAAAAATATAAGACTAAGGTCATGGGATGTGTATTCCAAGTTGAATGGTGGGCAAAACATCCTAGTGGGTGTTTATTTCGGTTATTATGGCTAAAGGAAAATTGCAAAGGCAATGGAAAAGGCTTTGGAAAGGGAAAATGGCATTAATTGACATTTTATGTATGAAAATAATGGAAAATAGGAGAAAAGGAAGGTAAAGAGTGATAGATTGCACGTGAGGAGGAAAATGAAGGAAAATAATCGAAATTGAAGAAAATAGAGGCCACATTGATAAAAAGGCTTCTGAGGATTACTTGGTAGATTTTGACAGTTTTATGGTGGAGCTCTCTCTCTATTCTCTCTCTCACACTCTTGGACACTTAGATTTTTCTTGGAGAACTTTATCTTTGGATAAAAAAAATCAAAGTAGGCAAGAGGAAGAAAATATCAAGCAAGGAAAAGTAGGATCTAACATCTACAATAGGATTATTTGCAGGTATCAATTTGCATATGTGGTTTCCTTGCTAGTTTTGGCATGCATGGTTATGCATGTGTGTTCTTAGTTCTCGTGTTGTCATTGGCATGAGTTTTTCTAGGTGTGACATTTTTTTCATCCTATCCTTGCCATTTCTAGATAGCCTTGAGGTGATGGGTTCTCATGTTTTGGTGGAGCTGGATTGCCGGATGGATTCGAAGTTGAGTGAGGTTGATATCTAAAAGGAAGAACACATGACCTAGTGATCCCTGAACTGGACTATGGATTATGGAAAAGCCACGGCCTAGTAACCCCTGAACCAGACTGTGGGTTGTGGTAAATCCAGGTCTTTTGTTACCTTAGTGGGCCTAGGAATCCTCGACCAGTGAATGGAGGGATATATGGTAAATCCTAAAGGTGGGTTCCCTTGATTAGGCCTAGGAATCCTTTTTTGGTGAATGGAGGGATGTACGGTAAAGACTGGAGGGTGGTGTCTTGATTATGGCCTAGTGATCCTTAAATTGGACTGTGGATTGCAGTAAAGCCTAGGGACTAGGAGACAGTAAAATTCCTCACGGTGTAGATAGAGAACTTCAGTGAAATCCATGATCATTCGGTTCTTTTTTCAGTTATGAGTCCCACATTCATGCTTGGAATATGGCACTAGGGTGATTAGCTGAAAGAAATATTTGGTTCAGCCAATCTGTGGTCGGGTGCTTTGTGGAAGTCCCAAACCCAGTTGGATTTTACATTCCTTTGTAATAGTTCCTTCTCCTTGGTATTTCATGTGTAAATGTACTAGTTTATATGTGGATTCTATGGTTGTTGTATCCTTATTATTTATGTTTTTTATATGTTGGTTATGAGTATGTTTTATGACAAAGATGCTGTATGGCTCTCATCATGTTTAGATCTATAAATGAATGAACAATGAATATATGACCTAACAGATGATAATGTAGCTAATGTGATAAGGCATTAGTGCCTCTTATAGATTCTGAGATAATTATGAGGCCCCTATGCTCAGATATGTTGTTATGACCTATAGAATGCAATTTGTGACATGTTTGATGAAATGTCTGTAATGGATAGTAGGGGTCTAGTCAAGTATTTGTTCAAGAATTTTCATTGGTATCATTGTTTCAATGTTACTTTTCATTTCTAGAAGTTTCATCAAGTTTTGGGTAGTGGCCTAAGACCTAGCCCTGAAAAAGTGGCACAAAGTTTGGGGGCGTTGGCTCTAGACTAGCTGAAAAGTACCCGAGTCGCTTGCGTGCCCTTGCTGTGAGAGTGACTAGAGGGCCCTATTCGCATGCATGCCGATGTCATGGGAAAAAGTGAGGCTCTAGGTTAGTAAGATGTTGGGTTGCCTCAGGGTTGGTTACCTAAGAAGGTTGGTTGGCTCCTGGAGGTTTTGCATCATGTGTAGAAGGTCAGGTTGGTTGTGTTTTTTCAGTTCCACTTTCTTAACTGTACATGGGGAGTTGAATCATATCATGGTAGCCTCTCATCACATGTTTACCCAATGGACCAGTTAACTTGGGTAAATGTGGGAGGAGGTTATTATAGAGTGGTATCAGAGCATGGTTCAACACTTGGATTCGATGGGTGGTGTGTTGGTTGTGCATACATGTCAGTTGCATATGTGATCTTTATGCTTATGGTTTATGTATTTGTTGTGTATGCATGGTGGTGGTCATTATTTTCGTTATGTTGCCATGTGGAAGTTGATGTTGTTGCTGTTGGATGTGATCGTCATGAGTGCATGTCAATTATGCATTTTTATGCATGTTAGTGTCTATATGTTGTTATGCATGCATTGTCATGGTTAAGGTTGTTGTCCATGAGGTCATGGTATGCAGTTTGTGTCATCATGATGTTGTTGATATGTTGGTTGAGATAGATCAGGAGATGCAAATTATTAGAGCGAGGTTACAACACCGAATGTTGGGATAAGAGCAGATCATCATATAGGTTTGTATGGTGGGTATGCAGGTATGTTTGTTAATGGTTGTTATAAGCATTAGGTTTATGTACATGTTTGTTAGTCTATGGTTTTTGTGGTTACATCTATGATAGCTGTTAGTTAATCAATGTGATCATATGTACATGTGTCAGTTAGTCATGAAGGATAGTAACTTGTTCTTATATGAATTATGGTCATATGCATGATGATTATGGTCATTGCAACTAACATATTGATGTTATATGTATCATGTTAAATTGGATTGGCCTATGCAAATGTTTAGGCTTATGAAATTCAGGTATGAGTTAACTTAATTGTGACGTTGTGTTGTACTAATCTAAACTGACTGTGCCTATGTGATTGTTATGTGTGAATGAGAATTGTATATTATTTTATGATGTGAACATGTTAGATAGTTATTTTTATCGATATCATGGCATTATGTATGTATAAGTTGATGTTCTTGTGAAATTATATTGTGCTAATATAGGTTGAGTATGCAGATAGATAACCTCCCCTAAGAAACATTAAGGTATGGGTTTGCTTATGTCATTTATCTGTTGTCTGAATGTTTAATTACTTGCATGATATGAGCATGTGTCTATAAGATTACATGAAGGAATGATCTTGTTTAAGATGATTATACTAATACATGTGTGTGATAGTTGATATGTACTTGAGTGTAAGTGGGGGATATTTGTAACATTATGTATTATGACCGATGAATGTGAGGTGATTGTTTGTTTGTATTGGTAAAGGTTGATTTCAAATTAATAGATATGTTGTCTTGATCTTTGGAACATGTGATCAACATGTGCGAATAATTGCAGCAAATATGCTTGGTATTAGCATGGTAATGGTTGATTTGTTTATATAACTAATTGCTAGTTTCTAGTTATAACCAGATTTTTCAAGGAATTGGAGTCCCTTGAAAGATGGCACAAATGTGTTCATCTATAAGGAAATGTGCTTGACATAGTAAGATAAGGTAATTGGTGTATTGTTATGTTTATTTTTTCACTGACAATTATGTGTTTATGGCAGTATGATGCAGGGAATTGCATGACAAAGATACTTCTATGAAATCTTGAAGAAGGATTAGGATGAGCTTTCCTTTGGAAGCAATGGGAACCATGGGGACTAACTCATGATGTTTTTTACCAGTCTTGTGCTTTTGGTATTTTGTGACTTGTTGTGCTTTATTTGTGGCTTTGTTTATGTCTATTGCAAGGCCTTTGCACTTTCTTTGTGGTGTCATATTGTTATTGGTTTTCATGGTTTTCTTATTGTTTGTCTCTTATTCATGCCTTTTATGTCTTGAGGGTCTTTGGAATTGGTTTGGGAAAGGGGAAAGTTAATGGAGCTTGGGGAGAGTTGAATGAAGTCCAACAAGTAATGTAAGACTTAAATGAAGCTCGGTGCATGCGTAAAGGGAAGTTGAAGGCAAGGATATGATAGTCGGTTGGATTGGTTGGGTCCATTAGGGGAAATGGATAGTGGCGAAACAATCATGAGAAAGGTAGAAGGAAAGGTAAAGTAAATGGATTTAAGGCATTAGATGCCTTAGCTATGTTGCGAACTGTTGTTCTCAATGTTGTGCATGTGATGCATGGACAAAGGGAGTTCTCTTAACCTATACCTTATGATATATGGAAATTATGTTGTGATTATGATTATGTTGATGTATATATATCTATACATGTATGTATATATGTCGTGTCTTACAGGGTCATCATGGATCATGATTGTTTTTATGCTAATGTTTATATATATGTATGTATCTGTGTATCTATTTCACTGTCTGACAGGGCTGACAGGGGTCATTCTTGTGGAGGAATGATTGCTTATGCAGGTGAATGGCATGAAGATGTTCTTGGTCTTATAAGAAATGAGTGGGAAGAGTATCCCTTACATATCTATAAGGTCAGTATCATATGGATATGAATTGATACTATATGCTTATATTATGCCTATGTTTATGTTATGGGAAGGAAACGTTAAGGGATACATTAGCGGAATGAAAGCAGTGTGATCGGTAGCATGCTAGAACATGCATGAATAAGTGGAAAGACACTAGAAGCAAGGTTTCTTGGTCGGGTCAGCGTGTGGTCTATGAATGTGCAATACTACTGTTATATATATGTTGTATATGTTTCACTTGTGATGTTGTGTGCATGTGGTGTTGCATATATAGGGTGTTATGTACATGTTATTTATGCAATGTTATGTATAGATGGTATTATGTACATATGATGTTATGTGCTTGTTGTATATATGGTGTTGTGTGTATATTTCATATGCAGTGTTGGGTATAGATCGTTTTATGTACATATTGGACATGTGGTGCTATGAACATATGGTGTTGGGTGCATGATTGTACATGTGGTGTTGCGTACATGATGTGCATGTGGTGCATGTGGTGTTGTGTACATCTGGTGTTGTGTACATGTTGTACATGTGGTGTTGTGTGCAGGTGGTGTCGTGTACATGTTGTGGAGGTGGTGTTGTGTACAAGTGGTATTGTGTACATGTTGTACATATGGTATTGGCATACATGTGTTATTGTGTGCATGTTGTACATGTTGTATTGCAGGCATGCGGCACTATGTATGTGCATTGTGTAGTTGTGTTATCATGACATGTGTAACCATTGTGATGTACTCTATGTAGTACATGTATTGTGTTGTGCTCTACGGCAGGTGTAGGTACATCTATTGTGTGATGTTGTACATCGGGTATAGATGTATTGTGTTATGTTGTACACCGGGTGTAGGTACATGTATTGTGTAGTGTTGTACGTCAGGAATAGATGCATGTGTTGTATTGTACATCAGTTGTAGGTGTATGTATTGTGTGGTGTCGTATGCTCTATATAGGTGTTTGTGTTGTGTTGTGTCTCAGGTGTGGGTATATGTATTGTGTGGTGTTGTACACTGTGTGTGGATGTACGTGTTGTGATGTACATTATGTGTATGTGTATGTGATTAAAGAGAAGCAAAGGCATTGGGTGCTTGCTGGGTGTGGCAACCAATCTGGTGTGTGTACAAAATGATAAAGGAAAAAGGTAGAAGCAAAGGACTAATTAAAGGATAAGTATGAATATTTTATTTCAGTTTATTATGCATGTGATCTATGCTTTTGATTTATGATGATTACATGTGATATATTAATTTTGGTTTATGATGATTACATGTGATTCATGATTTTGATCTATGATGGTTGTGTTTTGAGCTAACTGGATGTGATATGTTTATACATGATGATGTGGTCAAAGATGCTAGTTTAAATTGTTGTGATAGGAAGTAAACAGAATGGCAAGTATACTTTGTTAATGGGCTATTAATGAGGTATGATTTGAATTCATTTCAGTATATTGGAAATTATGTGCTTGGTACAGGAATGCATGAACATACCTGGTTTGATGGTCGAAATTGATTGCAAGAATTAGCAGCGTCAGTGAAAGGAATTTGAACATGTAGTAGTACGTTGGTAAAGCACTTCAGGAGTAGGGCCATTGTGGGACACTAGTACCCAATAATTTCTATTGATTTCCATGAGCATTCCATGACTAGTATGATGGTTTTGAGGTAGGTATATGCCTTGGTTGTTTGAACTTCCAATACCAGGAAGTCTTTCCAAGGGATGGATCGCCCAAGAAAGGGGATGTCGAGGAAATGGAAGGTGAGTGAAAACACAGAAGGGGGTGACTGAATTTGCCAAGTGAATGTGTAACAGAGAAGTTAAGGTTGGGTATGGATTTGTTTTGTTCATTAGCATTGCCAGATGGAATTAGATGCACATTGGGAGTGTGCCCTAGAACAATGAGCCGGTAATTGTTCACTGAGAGGACAAGTGGCGCAACATTTTAGCGTTGGACATTGGATGGATGTTTTACTTTGGCAATGTATTCTGGACTTCTAGGAAGGAGGTGAAATTTGGTACTACTTTGAGGGTGGAGGTGTGAGCCTTTGGATTCCCTTGTTGTAGATGCAGGAATTGTATCCTTTTATTTGTTGGTTGAGAAAATGTGCATATATATATATGTGCATATCATTGTAAATACTATATGAGCTGGATTTATAAAGATCCGTAGACAGTATGATTATTTTCTGGTTGAATAAAATGTGCCTAAGTATATGTGGTTATGGTAATATCGTAATGATATATGTTATAAAGCTCCAGTAAATGATATGTTTTTCATGTTTTAGCAGTGGTCATTGTAAATATTGCAATGAGATGTGTTATAAAGCTCCATAGGCAGTATGTTTTGTTTTGAGTGGTTGTTGGATTACAGGTGTCATTGAACATTGTGGATGGTGTTCCCCAAGGGGGAGCGTTCTGTAATATCCCTACGAAAAATTCATGTAAAAAAATATAAGACCAAGGTCATGGGACATGTATTCCAAGCTGAATGGTGGGAAAAAACATCCTAGTTGGTGTTCATTTTGGTTATTAGGCTAAAGGAAAATGGAAAAGGATTTGGAAATGGCATTAATTGGCATTTTATTTATGAAAATAATGAAAAATAAGAGAAAGGAAGGTGAAGAGTCACAGGTTGAATGTGAGGAGGAAAATGAAGGAAAATAATGGAAATTAAAGAAAATAGAGGCCTCACTGATAAAAATCCTTCTAACGATTAGTTGGTAGCTTTTGACAGTTCTATGGTGGAGCTCTCTCTCTATTATATCTCTCTCACACTCTTGGACACTTTGATTTTTTTTTAGCACTTCGGCTTTGGATCAAGAAAAGCAAAGAAGGAAGGAGGAAGAAAAGATAAAGCAAGGAAGAGTAGGATCTAGCAGCTACAGTGGATTATTTGTCGCTACTGATTTTCATGTGTGATTTCCTTGTTAGTTTTGGCATGCATGGTTATGCATGTGTTTTATTGGTTCTCTTGTTGTTATTGGCATGGGTTTTGCTAGGTGTGATAGTGTTTTTGAGCCTAGTCTTTTGTTGTAGCAGTTACAACCACCCTCCAAAATTTTTCCTTCGCTTTGTTTTGGAGCCTCCCTCCAAAAATCTTAGTAGCTTGTCTTGCACTGCTCAGGTACTTATGATTTCATTTGAATTTATATTTTTCCTTACAGCTTGTGTTTCTTACTTGTTTTCTTTTCTAACCACAAGTTGACCCCCCCCTTGGTTGCATCGATTCTTACACTGCCTTGGCAAACTATGCAGTCCTAGAGGGCAAGCAACCTTGTTCTCAGGAATTGCATAGAGCATCCCAACAGTGAGCCTTTCTCTCGATAATTACGTAGATCGGTCCAACAGTGAGCTTCGGCTCCAGAAATCCGCAAACCCACCTGGCATCTTGTCTTCAGCTGGGAAACTGTGCAGAGCATGAGAGGCAACCAGAGTCACTCAACCTAAGAATTGTGCAAAAGCATTACCTCAGTTGTTGTTTGATGCATGTGCTGGTAGGTTGCTTGGTTCCCTCCATAACCACCCATTCTCTCCATGGATGCATGGAAACCCTTCTCGAAAAAAGAAGAAGCAAAAACATCCCTAAAAAATAGGGATCTATTTTTAGCACTAGGAGTTAAACTTGAGTTAATTTTAGAAACTTCTGCCACTTGTCACTTTTTTCTAGATTTTTGGCATGCGTTCCATAAACCCTAAATCGATCAAAGCTTCTTAATGGATTTCACCAGATCTCATTTGCACACTCGATCTTAGAGCTCTGGAATTCTCGAGGCATCTAGGAACCTTTGGTACAATCGTCACAACTTTTCTGGGTAAGTTTTGCTTTTCAAGTCTTTTGCTGCTTTTTTATTGCTTTTGTTCCCTTGGCTTGTGTGAGTACTGTCTTTCATGTTTTTTTGAATGACTGCTGGCATTTTAGTTTGTTTTAACTTGTAGAAATGTTGTTTCAAGTTTTTCATTGCCTTTCCTAAGCGTCATATGCATAACCTTATTTTTTCACTAATGATCATCGTTGCGATGAATCTCCCCACCAACTTCCTTGTTCGTCCATTTGACTGATTTATACACTTTATTTTATTGCATGCATGATCATTCACTCATATCTACACCATCCTTTTCTCATGCATTCAGATCTACTCGTTTTCAGGTTGCCCTTGGGCAGATTTGGGCTGCCTTGGCTTAGATATAGCTCTTCCCGGCATGCACTACACATTTTTGGAACTCAAGGCTCTGTCTTAGTTCCAAGAATTATGTAGAGGTTGTCAGTCACTGGCTCCAGCTACACTTTGTATAGTTCAAGGAGTCAATCTTGAGTCTTGCCCACTGGGATTGCATAACGCACAGTCCCAACCAGAATCAAGCTAAACTGAACTGTGCATTGCGCAGTTCCACTCCACAACAAGCCACACTTGACTGCGCTCTGCACAGTTCCAATCATCAGTACCTCTCACTGGCAGCTGGGACTACGCAATTTGAAAATCTAGCTGACAGTCACACACCTCTAAGAGTCACAACTACGCAATCTTTCCTAGCAGTTGCCCAGTTTGTTGCATGATCGATCCTTGAAGTGCTTTGTGTTTTTAAGATGATATTTTCTTACCGTGAGTGTCCACTCTATCTCCAGGTACATCAATTTTTGAGTATCTTCTCAGCAGTACAGGAAACATGGTTTCCAAGAGAGTTGGATCAAAGGATAATGTAGAGAGCAGCATTGGAGATGTGGTTGAATAGGTGCCGATGAACTTGCCTATCTATGCAGACACGCAGTTGTTTGTAGATAATGACATGGAGATTACATGGCAAGAAATAAAGGACATATTTGCAGGTAGCTTCAAGGAATATCTGGAAGATCGACAAGTCTATTTCAACATTCACAAGTAAGGCTTGTATAGGGTTGCATATAGGTACCTCGCCTTCTCGTGTGCGGATATCATTCACTGGATTTTCTCACATACTGATCCCAAGACGATGACACTAAGAAGTACTAGTGAGACACAACTTACCCAATGCCACCTTTAGGATGAAAAACTACCATCATATATATCACTTGTCATAGTCAGTGAACCACATGGATGCATTGTTCTTCACTCCCAACAACAATGTGAACACTAGAGACATCATGAAGCATTGGGTAAAAGAGCCATCAAAGTTCAGAGTGACACCCAACTAGGTCTATAAGATGAAGTCACTCAGGAAGGCTTACCAACTCTTGGTCATCTTTGCATGCTGCTTGTATGGTCAAGAGAGCACGGAGACCTTCCCGTAGAGTTGGGTGGTTATGTTGGATTAGTTGGAAAATGAAGGAAGGTCATTCAACTAGTCGGACATGTTGGCTCTTCAGTTGAAAGTGCATGTGTCTAATGCCCAGAGTTCGCTTAAGGATGAACAAGAAATATTTTGTACGCCCCCGTACTTGATTGATGAAATTTGTGCCCAACAATAGTTCCCTAGCATGGGTTGGACATGGACACCATCATAGGATGTTGTGAACATCTATTGCAAGTTTCTCTTTGAGTGTAGCTACCGAGGAGTCGTTGCGAGGCTATCTTACCACATCATCACCCTGTTTTACAAGATGATATTCGAACAGGATCTACCTTGCATTTCCCAAGAAGTGATGCAGGCATGCTTAACATTAAAAAATCACCCGGTTGCACCTTCACCAGGATTTTTGGCATGGCAAAGCGTCTGCATGATCTACAGAGGTTTTCCATGGACAAGCTAGTCATGCCAGAGGTTTCATACCACATCTCCACATGGTTATCAGTAGGACTGCATAGGAGGAAGAAGGCACCATGGCCTACTCTCCTTTGCAAATTGGGTTGTACAAGATCAGTACCTTGAAGGATGTGAATGCTGAGGCCGAGGACTTGAAGAATTCTGGGTTCGACACCAAGAGTTTCAATCCATACGATCCCCAATGCATATGCAAGAACCATTGTGTGAAGGTGTATTAGCCATGGATACACGGGGCATGTCATTAGCCAGAGGAAGATCCTTGGAGGTATTGCTACAACTCCTCTAGGCTCAATGAACCGGTCAGCATGGTTGTATAATGGAAAGAAACACTGCAGACAGCAACACTATAGGAAGAAACGACAACACCAATAGTGAGCACCAAACCAATGCAAGAAAATGGGAAGAGGAAGATTGTCGAGAGTGTACAGGCTGAGAAAAGCTACAATTTCATAGAATATCCTTTTGTTGAGAAAGTAGCTTTGGAGATAGAGGCGAAGAGGTGACAACACGAAAGGAGAGTAGAAAGGAGGAAGAGAGAGAAGCAAATATTGGAAGATGCAGAGAGGAAGTTGCAAGAAATAGAAAAGACACTGAAAGAAGAGTAAGAGCTCAGGAGGAGAGAAAGGGAGGAAAATAAAAAACAGGAACAGCAAGAAAGACAAGGTGCACTGATAGGGAAAATCACACCCATACAGGTTGAGACAACATAGCAGCCAACAGATGAAGAAGAGGGTGAGTAGGTTCAGATCTGAGAATCTTCTTAGCAAGTTGAGCAGATGGTTGAGGCAACGAACATGGAGACAGAACATGAGCCACAAGACCAAGACACCAATCTCATGCTGAGAGCATCAGAGGTCACACCACAGTCTTCGCCACCTCTAGAATCACAACTTGTCTCGAGTGATCAAGGAGAGTATGTTCTCCTTGATGATGATCTAGAAATGGATGTGTACAGTATATCATTTGACAAGTCACGACATAGGTTTGTGCAGGCACGAAGAAAGCAACTCCCGGATGATCACACATCACCTGTGCACATAAAGGAAAGGGTGATTGTGCCAGATGTGAGAAGACATCCAACTTCTATGGTCAATGTTTTTAAGGCTTATGCAGAAGCCATGATATCGACGGTCAAGTTCTTGATAGCAAAGAATGATCGGATGGTGAAGGACTTGCAAGAGGCCAGGTAGAGAACAAAGCAGTCTACCAGTTCCACTATGGAAGAAATGAAGAAAGTAATATTTGTTGAGATATCAACTTTGGATACCACCATGTGAATGTTGTATAGAAAATTTTCCACCATGCACAAAGTGGTTGTCCATCTATATGGTTTTTCAGTAGAAATTCACGAAGACAAACTAAACTCTCAAGGACGTCCATGCTGCTATTGTGCATGTACAGGAATCGACAATGAGGTACAAGGGGGCTCTGCTTTACTTGCACAAGATGATGAAGCTGTAACATTAAGGCTTCCTATGCATGGTTGTACAAGATTCTGGATGTCATAATGAGGACACACAGGATCCTTTCCATCGGAACCCTCACCCAATCCATGAGGAAGAAATAAGTCATGTTGGAGGTCGACGAGTACATAGAGCAATTGATGCATGAAGCCAGCAATAATGACTTATAGTTGAGCACAGAGAACATGCAGAAGTACATCAATGGTCCATCCACACTCAGGACAGTGTTGTGCATGCTTCAGGTTGAGCTAGACAAAGGTTTCATAATCATATACCCAGAAGTCATGGAGACGAGAGTCCGCTTCGATAAAGACATTGTAGGTTTTAACCCCGTACAAAATTACCTGCATACGAATTCTAAAACACAGAAAATAAACAATGTGAGAGCATAACACATAAAACACATATACACAGAGATTTTCCCCTGGATCCCAAAATCGGGACTACCAGCTTGATTTTTCATTATGTTCCTTTCAATGTTACACTACACATTTATACATGCCGAAGCATCCAATACCATGGACTGAAAACCATCACGTCCAAAACCATGTGCAAAAATCATGCACAAAACCATGGGTAGGTCCGCCCTAGACCCCATAGAGTTGGGTTACCTGCACCCCTTAAACCCCCTGTGACTCTCCCTACTATGCAATCGGCACAATGAAGGGGGGGCTCTGGCCCCCTACTAACCCCCTGGTTAACTACGTGGGCTAGTCGTGGAAAGAATATAACACAACCCAACATTCTCCCACTTGTTGTTTTCTTTCCACAGGGGACCACAAGAGAGCTTAGTCATTTATCGAGCCCTGCAACGCCCATTGTTTCTCTACACCAAGAGAACTTCCCAGAGCTCATAGATTTTGTCAATGCATTTGCAGTATTCTTCAAAGTGTCCACCTTTACCAGTAACACCTTTTTGTCTTCTATCATATCCCTCAAAAAGTGATATTGAACATCAATGTACTTTGTCTTTGAATGGTAAGCAGGGTTCTTTGCCAAGAAAATTTCACTTTGGCTATCACAGTCTATCCTTTAGCTCCCTGTACTAACCCCATACTTGAACATAATCTTTGCAACCAAACTGCTTCCTTGCTTGCATGAGTGGCTACCATGTATTCTGCCTCTCTAGTTGATAGTGCCACTACAGATTGTTTCTTACTTATCCAACTGACTGCACCTCCAAATAGGTTAAACACATACCCACTTGCAGATCTTCTCTGATCCAGATCTCCAGCCCAGTCCACATCAACAAAGCCACGGATATCCAAAACTCTGTCCAATCCTAGTCTTCCTTGGTAACGCAAACCATAATCACTAGTGCCACACAAATACCTGAAAACCCGCTTCACTGTTGTCCAATGCTTCCTCCCTGGTTTTGGCATAGACCTACTCAATACTCCCACTGCATGTGCAATGTCTGGTCTAGTACATACCATCGCATACATCAGGCTACTAACTGCACTTGCATATGGAACACGGGACATATCCTCTTCCTCTTCTTGTGTCTTGGGACACTGTTCAGTAGATAACTTTACACCTACAGGAATAGTAACCTTCACTAGTTTAATATCCTGCGTATTAAACCTTTGCAATATTGTCTCGACATACTTCCTCTGGTTTAACTAGAGCTTCCTCTTTGCCCGTTCTCTTTTAATTTCCATGCACAAAATATAGTTTGCAGCACCAAGATCTTTCATGTTGAATTTGGAGGACAATTGGGTCTTCATATCCTAGATAATTTCTTTGTCATTTCCAACCAGCAACATATCATCCACATACAAGACTAGATAAATAACACGGTCACCAATTAATTTAAAATACACATAATGATTTGCTTTGCTTCTGGTGAAGCCAAGTCCCCGTATAAATGTATCAAATTTATGATACCACATCCTTGGTGACTGTTTTAACCCATACAGGGACTTCTTTAACTTGCATACCAATTCTTTCTTACCCTTCACCGCAAAGCCTTCAGGTTTCTTCATGTAGATCTCCTCTTCCAAATCCCCATGAAGAAATGTTGTCTTCACATCCATCTGTTCTACCTCAAAATCAAAAGCAGCAACAATAGATAAAAGTAATCTAATAGAAGCTACCTTGGCAACAGGAGAAAAAAATATCACCAAAATCAATTCCCGACACCTCGTAATAACCTTTTGCTACCAATCGAGATTTGTATCTCTCCACCTTTCCTTCTACATTTTTCTTCTTCTTGAACACCCATTTGTTGCCAATGGGTTTCCTTCCAGCTGGCAACTCCACCAGATCCCAAGCCTCATTTTTGTGCAAAGATGCCATTTCATCAACCATGGCCTCTTTCCAGAGTTTTCCATACTCTGAATCTACTGCTTCCTTCACAGTTCTGGGATCATCATCAGTAATAGATAAAACAAAATTTAAACAGAAAGCAGATGGACTATACCTTTCTGGTTGCCTTCTTTTTCGAACTGATCTTCTCACACCCAGAGTTTGTGGCTCTTCATATTCTGATTCCTCCTCTACTGTAGAGTATGATTCTTCCCCCTTTAGCTCAAACTCTATCTTCTCAGGTTCCTTTGGTTGGACTTCATGTTTAATAACATCTTTCACCTCTCTGAACACCACATCTCGGTTGTACACAACCTTCCTTGTAACTGGGTTCCAAATCTTATAACCCTTTAAACCATCCTTATATCCAATAAAGATGCACTTTTCAAATTTACTATCCAACTTGGTTCGTTTCTCCTTTGGAACATGTACATATGCATCACATCCAAATAGCCTCAGATGTGAAAGAGAGGGTTTCTTACCAGTCCATACCTCTTGTGGATTCTTATCCTCCAACGCTAATGAAGGTGATCTATTGACCAGGTAACATGCTATCTCCACTGCCTCTGCCCAGAATTCTTGTCCTAACTCGGCACCACTGAGCATGCTTCTTGCCCTTTCCATCAATGTCTTCATTCTTTCTGCAACTCCATTTTGCCGAGGTGTATATGGAGTAGTCTTCTGTCATGCTATACCACACTTCTTACAGAATTCTTCAAATTCCTTACTGCAAAACTCTCCACCGTTATTTGTCGTCAACACCTTTATCTTCTTCTCTGTCTAATTTTCCACCAGAGCCTTAAATTCTTTAAACCTGTCAAAGACTTTAGATTTCTTTTTAAGGAAATATATCCATGTATTCCTTGAGAATTCATCTATAAATGATACATAGTACACAGACTTACCCAGTGATGGAACCTTCATAGGTTTAAACACATCACTGTGCACAAGCTCTAATATCTGTTTCGCCCTCTTACCACCAGAGGGGAAACTCACCCGATTCTGCTTCCCATATACACAATTGTCACAGAAATAAAAATCCAGAGAGCTATTACTCATACCTTATACCATACCTTTACCATGAAGTATTCGAAGGCCCTTATCTCCAATATGTCCAAGCTTTTGATGCCACAACATGGTCTTCTCTCCAAAGGCCACTAGATTTTCTGCTCCACTTTTAGGAACCACAGAACTATTGCACCCATCAGCAACAGTGCTACCTTGCAGCTTGTACAGAGTTCCAATCTGAACTCCCTCATCAATACCAGTGCTCCCCTAACCATCTTGTAGGTATCCTTCTCAAACACTATTTTTACACCTGCATCATCCATCTTGCTTACAAAAATCAGATTTCTAGCCAATGCAGGAATATGCGGAACACCCGGAAGTGTTCTAACCCTTCCACCTTGCAACTTCAACTTTATTTTTCTGCGGCCAATGATTCTAGCTTTCCTATCATCCCCTAAGAGGACATCACCACCATCGTATTTCTCATACTTGTAGAACCACTCTCTATGGGGAGTGAAGTGAAAGGATGCACCTGAGTCAATAAACCATGCCTCATGATCTACATGTGTACTTGAAGAATCCAAGTACACATCCCCACCTTCATCTGAGGTTTTTTTCGCCTCTACAGATGATCTGAAAATGAAATGTACTTGTTTAAGGGTGCAAGGTATCCATTCTCAATAATTTCAACTGTGAGCTAGACACTCCAAATGACCTCTAAAAATGTATAAACTTCTTATTTCTTATACAGAGATAGACTGTAGGGGCATTCACCGGACATGTCGCCTCTAAAAAGAGGATGAGTTCCAGAGGCTACCTAGCCCTCTATAGGCTCTGCCTAAAGAAATAACAAAGTAAACACTTAGAAGTTTTTGACATACACATGCTTGAAGGTTAAGGTCTTGCGGAATAAGACCAGTAACTTTCTGTAGCTGAATAAGTGATTATGTGTGTATGCAAGTTATATTTATTTGTTGTTTAATACTTTATATCAGTTTTGTTTAGCATCTCATCTTCAGCAAATAAAGACATCAAAATGATAAAGCAGTTCACCCCCTCCTCGGCTACATCTGCTGGACCAAACCTCTCCAACTAGGCTTGTCCTCTTGTATTAAAATTGCTACAAAGGCTAATACAAGAATATGGGTGTCTCAAAGGACAGATCTGACTGTAAATACAGAATCAGAAGATAGGAATTAGCTAAACATGCTCTTTCCCTTTCACTAAACAGTGAATTTTGTACCTTATACAGTACTTTCCCCAATTGGCCCTGGTGGCCCTTTAAACTTCCATGGAGAATTTCAAGGTGAAGATGACCTCAATTGGTTCTGAAACCTTTTCTGTTAGACTCAGAAGGTCGAAAATAGCAGACATAGGCTTTTGAATCACCAAAAACGGATGAACAGAGCCCCCAAACAACTCCTGCACTGAAATGGCCCTGGTGGCCCTGAAAGATTCCCTAAAGCTAAACAGTGAGAAGAATGCCTCAAAAGGAAAAATGAGCTGTAGAAATGGATTCAGAATGCTGAAAACCTTCAGAAATGACCTTCGTTCCACATTCACTGGCTGCACAATTCCCAATGCAGCTCCCAAACTGGTTTGGCCCTAGTGGCTCCTGGAACTTCCACGAAGCAAAAACACCTACAAATGACCTCAGATGGTTGTAAGACCTGCACCAATGGCTTCAGAAGGTCGAAAATATCCAAAATAAATAAAAAAATTCGTCCAATACCGACTTTCCTAGCCAAAGTTATGGTCATTTAAAGTTTCTCCAATTTTTCCCTAGAAAAACTCCAGCTAACTTTAGTTAACTCCAGATAGCTTTGCCAATTATGGCAGGCCCGCAAAATTTGGCGCTCCTGCCAAAATTCCGCCAACTTAACTGCAGTTACATTTAATGTTTGATGGTTGCCTCAGATTTCGTGCCAGGCGGAATATTCCTTTTTAAATTTTTTTTTTGAAAAATTAAAATTTCTAATGTTATGGACAAATTCTTCTTTTTGCCATAACTTCCTCATACGGCGACCGTTTTTCGAACCGTTTGTGGCACCGGAATCGGGAAGACGAGAACTTTCTAGTCATTTAACTTTGAACTAGTTCTAAGCACTTTAAATTTTGAGCATTTTACGACACTTAGGACATGAGCACCTGATCACACCTCCCAAATGAGAAGGCTTTTGGTCCCCAAAAGCTCACTGAATCTCTGAATTGAACTGTACAACACTTGAGGAACAGAAATATCCTCTTCCGTTCAGCCAAAAGAGCATACTGATGCCAAAATGTCCTGCCTTATCAACTGTTGTCATGGCGAATGTTGTTGCATAAACCAAGTATTCGTCGAATCCCGACCAAGCTTGTTCACCAGACAAACTGAAAGTTTGCAGAAACCAGCAATGAAACTTTCTGATATATGAGCTGAAATATTCTCCTGAACATGTGGGCTTGCCAGCTGTCATGATGCCCATCCATGGCACCTCCGCTCCAGAAGAAAAGCTGCCTCCCAAATGAGAAGGCTTTTACAAAGATGAAACACCTCATCATTTCTCCTCTTTACAATCTTGGAGATCAAATTAACTTTTTCCAAGTCAATATTACATTACATGCATGGTTAAAAACAAAGTAATCAACCCTTCAAGTTAATCACACATACATGTTTAAAATACAAGGAAATCATCATGATCCATGTGCTCATGCATATCATTCTCATCCATGTAGTTTATCCTTCAACTTTCTCTTAAGTACAATCATAAGTACAATATCCTCAATCACATGTACATGTACTTTCAAAGCTGAAATGAATATAACTTCCGCTGCAATAGAGTGAGTCTCATACTCAGCTTTTCCTTCCTGCAACTTGCATTCCCTTAACAAAGAAATGCATTCAATCAAAAGACATGCCACTTTAATTGGATAAGAATTCTAACCATTTCTTACCAATCCATTTCAAAGGTGCTTCCTTTAACTGCACATCGATATCAACATGTGTATCATCCTGACACATATCAATGATGGAAACTTCCTTCCCATTCTTGCCATACTCTTTCTCCAATTTCTTCAACTTTCGTGGAAGCATTGTTGGATTCAGAGTCCAACACCTTTCAGCAGTATGTCCGTGCTTATGGCAATAAGTGCAACACATGTTCATCTTCTTGACAGCATGATTTTCATTGTTTAATGGAACTTTGGCTTCTTGCCTCCTTTCCTTCAAAAGTTTCCTGTATGTTTCCATTCTTTTCCAACATCTAGAAACACTATGGTTAAACAAACCACAAAAAGAACATGCAATTCTTTTCCAATGCTTATGTGGAAATTTTCCATGCTTTACATGAGCAAAGGAAATATGATTGAAATCAGATTTATACCTTTCCCTTTCACCTTCATTACCTTCATGAGGAGGTGAATCAAACGAAGAAGAAGCTCCTCTTGGAACACCATGAATCCTTGCAATGGCTTTAGAGCTTTCACCACTTCCTTGTTCAAGTGCATGCTTATGCACGCCTTCTTCCTGCAAAGCTTGTTTCAAACTATTGCATTCATCAAGGATACAACCTTTACAACCTTGAGATAGAGAACCTGAAATGAAACTCCTTCTAGGAACTGTTTCAATTGCCTTCGTGGCTGCTTTAGAACTTTCTCCACAAGATTGTCCATAGCCAAGACCCAAATTCTTAGGCCTTACCTCAACCATTATTGGCTCAACTATACCCTGTGCATGTTTGCCCAATCATTTTCCTTCATATCCCATTTTGGACATCAACTTGGACCCTATGCCTCTGGTATGTTTCTCAAAAGAACCAACATAAACATTCTTATCAGAATTTGAAGACAAACTAGAATTGTTTACCTCTTCTTCCAACTAATACTTGGCTAAGGCTTCTTTGGCAACAAGGAGTTGTGTCTCCAACTCATGCATCCTTTCCAGTTTCATGTTTGCAATATGAAGTTGGCCTTCCATTTCCTGCAATTGGTTAGAAAGCAATTGATTCTCTTCCCTCATGGAATTCAACTGCTCTTGAAGTCTAGAGCTCTTTCTTTCATCCTCATACATTTCTCTCACCGTATTCATCATGATGAAAAATTCTTGCTTCAAGCCTTCATCAAAGAATCTTGTGAAGGAGGACGATTTTGAGAACTCACTTATGGAAGTTGTCATTGTAAAAATGAACAAAAGAGCTTCAGCAACTCAAACAACAAGTACTTTGTGAAATAATAAAGCAGTCAATCTCCAACACTGCTTAAGACACCTTTCAAGCTACACAATCAAGCTAGTGATGTCAGTCAAGAAACCTAGTGCTCTGATACCATCTGATCTGAAAATGGAATGTACTTGTTTAAGGGTGCAAAGTATCCATTTCCAATAATTTCAACTGTGAGCTAGACACTCCAAATGACCTCTAAAAATGTATAAACTTCTTATTTCTTATACAGAGATAGATTGTAGGGGCATTCATTGGACATGTCACCTCTAAAGAGAGGATGAATTCCAGAGGCTACCTGGCCCTCTACAGGCTCTGCCTAAAGAAATAACAAAGTAAACACTTAGAAGTCTTTGACATACACATACTTGAAATTTGTTGGCTTGCGGAATAAGACAAATAACTTTCTGCAGCTGAACAGGTGATTATGTGTGTATGCAAGTTATATTTATTTGCTATTTAAAACTTCATATAGTTTTGTTTAGCATCTCATCTTCAACAAATAAAGACATCAAAATGATAAAGCAGTTCACCCCTTCTGGGCTACATCTGTTGGACCAAGCCTCTCCAACTAGGCTTGTCCTCTTGTATTAAAATTGCTACAAAGGCTAATACAAGAATATGGTGTCTCAAAGCCCCTCCGGGACCTTCCCTGATGACAGGAAAGCGCCCTCACCATATGAATAGTGAGCCCCCTAACGGGTCCTCCGGGTCCTTCTTCCACTCGAGAAAGAAGTGAGCGAAATCTCTCTCGACTGTAAATACAGAATCAGAAGATAGGAATTAGCCAAACATGCTCTTTCCCAAACACTAAACAGTGAATTTTGTACCTTACACAATACTTTCCCCAATTGGCCCTGGTGGCCCTTTAAACTTGCATGGAGAATTTCGAGGTGAATATGACCTCAATTGGTTTTGAAACCTCTGCCATTAGACTCAGAAGGTCGAAAATAGCAGACATAGGCTTTTGAATCACCAAAAACGGATGAACAGAGCCCTCAAACAGCTCAATCCCTGAAATGGCCCTGGTGGCCCTGAAAGCTTCATTGAAGCAAAAACACCTGCAAATAACCTAAGATGGCTATGAGACCTGCACCAATGGCTTCAGAAGGTCAAAAATACCCAAAACAAAAAAAAAAAAATCGTCCAAAACCGACTTTCCTAGCCGAAGTTATGGCCATTTAAAGTTTCTCCAGTTTTTCCCTAGAAAAACTCCAGCTAACTTTAGTTAACTCCAGATAGCTCCGCCAATTATGGCGGGTCCGCCAAATTTGGCGCTCCTGCCAAAATTCCGCCAACTTAACTGCAGTTACATTTAATGTTTGGTGGTTGCCTCAGATTTCATGCCAGGCGGAATATTCCTTTTTTTTTTTTTTTTTGAAAAATTAAAATTTCTAATGTTATGGACAAATTCCCTTTCCTTTGTCGGGAGCTTTAGATTTACAGTCCCTTTTGTAGTGCTCTTCCTTTCCGCATTTCCATCACACCACCTTTATACGGTTTCTTGGAGATTTAGATCTCCCACTCGATGACTTATTTTTGTTTCTATTCTGGGACCGTCCTCGTACAGACAAGGAATCACCATTCTGGCTCTCCATATTTTCTCGTCTCATCTCCTTTGTCAGCAAGGATGAGACTATTTCATCAAACTACAAGGTAGTTGCATTACTACCTATTGCAATAACCAGACTATCCCACGAATCTGGTAAAGAACATGAAAAACTAATGCACTTATCTTCATCTGAAATTTTGATATCAATAGATGATAATTGACTTACCACAATATTAAACGCATTCAGATGCTCTGTCACTGAGTCTCCATCTTTCATTCTCAGGTTATACAGCTTTTTCCGTAGGAACAGTTTATTCACCAGAGACTTAGATTAGTACAAAGTCCCTAACTTGTCCCACAAAGACTTAGTCGTAGCTTCCCCTGATACATTCAGCAATACTGAATCTGAGACACACAATCGTATTATGCTCTTTTCCTTCTGATCTAACTTCTTCCATTCTTCATCGGACACTCCCGTTGGTTTAGTACCCGGATCTACCACGATCCGCTGATCTTTATCCACCAACAGATCCTCCATCTTGAGTTTCCACAACTCAAAACTCTAACCATTAAATTTCTTGATCTCTATCTTTCCACTGCTTGCCATCTTCTTTCACCACCAGAATCAATCTCGCAGATCTCCCACTGAACAGGGTTTACCACAGGCCCGAGCGAAACCCCTCAACAATAAAGGCGTCCCCTTGAAGCCAAAATAATTTTGATACCAATTGTAGGTTTAACCCCGTACAGAAATTACCTGCATACGAATTCTAAAACACATAAAATAAACAATGCGAGAGCATAACACATAAAACACATATACACAGAGATTTTCCCCTAGATCCCAAAACCGGGACTACCAACTTGATTTTTCATTATGTTCCTTTCAATGTTACAATACATATTTATACATGCTAAAGCATCCAATACCATGGACTGAAAACCATCGCGTCCAAAACCATGGACCGAAAACCATCGCGTCCAAAACCATGTGCGAAAATCATGCACAAAACCACAGGTAGGTCGACCCAACCTAACATAGGGTCCAAAACCTCAAACCCCTTGTGAATCCCCCTGCTACGCAATCGACGCAACAAAGGGGGGGCTCTGCCCCCCTCATAACCCCCCGGTTAACTACGTGGGCTAGTCATGGAAAGAATATAACACAACCCAACAAACATCACCAAATAGTACGAGGACACGATTGCGCATTACCAAGCTTGGTATCAGTTCGTCGCCAAAAACCACCACGAGGAGGTTACCGATTTGGTCTTTCCCCAAGGCCCTGAGTGATGTTGTTTGTCTTGTTAGGCTGACTCAAGCCTATTTTGTTCCACATGGGTATATGTGGAAATTGTATTATTGTAATATGTTGTAATTTAAATTCCAAGTGTCACTAGTGGAATGTGAACAATCACGAGGGTAGTCCAAGAGTCAAACAGGAATGTCAAGGGTCACCCCACCCTTTTCCATATATAAAACCACATAGCTCATAGTACAGGATTTTGGTAGCCAAGATTTGGCTAGGCATTGCTTAGAGAAGGCTTGCAGTGTATTGTGACGAGCATTGGCTTCTCCACAACGTAGAGCGAGTACATCTCTTTGGAGGAGCATTTGGTGTTGACTGTAATGTTCCACTATTGGGGCTAGTGGCTATCAATGGTGTATGTATGGATGGAACTTTCACTTAATATATATAATTGAGCCAACACGTTTTCATGCATATGTTGTTATTGTAGTTCAACTATTCTAGTTACTTTAACAATGTATGTTATTTAACTTACGCAGTTGTGTATGAACTATTTTGTATGTGATTGTGTGAATATTGTTGAAGATGTGTTGTTGTATTAACCCGTCACTTTGGATTGTGGACTATTCTGCTTCCAGCTTGTGATGTCATTCCATTCGTGTGTTCCTTTCAGGTTGCGTACTATTATGGGCTTCTAAGGGACACACTTCGTTTTCTCCTCTGTGTGTTAAAACCCCCATGCATCTCACTTGACTTTCTACAAGGTCACACACTTACTTCTGACAAAGTTATCATACTTACCTCTATGTGCTACGCAGTCAAGGCACTACTACACTACCCACTGCTAGGACTCCTACTTCAAATGGTCTAAGGTCTAGTTGGGACTTCTTACGAGGGAGATCCCCTTACATGTTGGTAGGTCCAACACCGTCAACACCTTGCCATTTCTGGATAGCCTTGAGGTGATGGGTTCTCATGTTTTGGTGGAGCTGGATTATAGGATGGATTCAAAGATGAGTGAGGTGTATCTCTGAAAGGAAGAACACATGGTCTAGTGATCCTTGAACCAGACTGTGGATTGTAGTAAATCCATAGCATAGTAACTTCTAAACTGAAATGTGGATTACGATAAATCCAGATTTTGTGTTGCCTCGATGGGCCTAGGAATCCTCGATTGGTGAATGACAGGATATATGGTAAAGCCTAGAGGTGGGTGCCCTTGATTAGGCCTAGGAATCCTTGATCGGTGAATGGTGGGATATATGGTAAATCCTAGAGGGTGGTGTCTCAATTATGGCCTATTGATCCCTAAATCAGACTATGGATTGCAGTAAAGCCTAGGGACTAGGAGACAATAAAATTCCTCATGGTATAGGTGGAGAAATATGGTGGCATCCATGCTCATTCAGTTGTTTTTTTGGTTATGAGTCCAACATTCATGCTTGGAATATGGCACGGGGGTGATTGGCAGAAAGAAAAATTTGGTTCATCCAATCTATGGTCGGGTGGTTCCTGGAAGTCCCAAACTCAGTTGGATTTTGCATTCCTTAATAAGATTTCCTTCTCCTTGATATTTAATGTGTAAATGTATTGGTTTATATGTGGATTATATGGTTATTGTATCCTTATTAATTTTGTTGTTTATATGTTGGTTATGAGTATGTTTTATGATAGTGATGATGTATGGATCTCATCATGTTTTGATCTATAAATGAATGAACAATGAATATATGAGCTAATAGATGATAATTCATCTAATGTGATAAGGCAACAATGCCTCTTAGCAATTATAAGATAAGTATGAGACCCCTATGCTCATGTATGTTGTTATGACCTGTAAAATGCATATTTGTGACATGTTTGATGAAATGGATGTCATGGCTAGTAGGGGTCTAGTCAATTCTTTGTTCAAGTATTTGCATTTGTATAATTATTTCATGTTACTTTTCATTTCTGGAAGTTTCATGAAGTTCTTGGCAATGGCTTGAGACCTAGCCCTGAAAAAGTGGCACATAATCTAGGGTCGTTGGATATGGACAAGCTGAAAAAGATCCCAGTCGCTTGCATTCCCTTGCTATGAGAGTGATTGGAGGGCCCCAGATTCATGAATTCACATGTAATGGGAATGACTAAGGCTCTAGGTCAGTAAGATGTTGGGTTTCCTCAAGGTTGGTCACCTGGGAAGGTCGGTTGACTCATGGAGGTTCTACAACATGTGTAGAAGGTCAGATTGCTTGTGTTTTGTCGGTTTCACTTCCTTAACTACACATGGGAGTTGAATCATATCATAGTAACCTCTCATCACATGTTTACCCCAACGGACCTGTTAACTTGGGTAAATGTGGGAGGAGGGTGTTAGATTATAAGCATCAAGGATACTCAATTGCAACCAGTTGATTCTTCAGTGAATTTATTTCCTCATACAGAGAAAATAAAAATGGAATCATTGTTTGACCAACAAGTCATTAGTACAAATAGGTTCATGTAGGCATGTTCGATAAACATAAGTTATTAATGCCCACCACACATTCTTCCCATGAAAATAAAGGATGCTTCTATCCACCATATGATTATGATTTTCTATAAAATTACTAGGAAGAAAATGTTTAGAGCAAAAATCAGATCCAATAGAGTTTCATACCTCATATAAATGAGTTTCCTCACATTTTTTCAATTGTTCCATACTGTTATTCTCCATTTCTTCCATTAATGGAGGAATTATACCTATGTTTTATATATTTGAAAGATGCCCCCTCTCATTGGCTAAAATTTGTGCCATGCTTGGAATGCACTTTCCAAGATTTTCTTTGGCTTCCATCTCTAGAACAATTGTGAAAACCTATGTTATGCATATTTAGAAACACTTTTTGTAATGTATGGGGTTGTGAATATAGACTAAATCTGGGCACAAGTACAGTTAATTGTTTGCAACAAGAGCTTAAATTGAAGAGAATGACTTTGCTAAGTGATTATTGTACTAGGTAAATTGTTTTGATTGAGAAATATACTCTAGAAACTTAAGTTAATAAAACATTTACAAAAGTATTATGACTTCATGAGATGAAGAAAAAAAGTTAATAGAACTAAAATTAATAAAAGTTAGTAGAATGTATTCATTTTAGGGTTTTCAAAATTGTGCCTACCTAACACATGTGGAAGGATCATTCTTGAATACCAATTCAAGGGATGTGATGTGTTAACTTGGTACTTTCATTAAATATTACACAATTTCTAGCTAATTCTAAGTGGAAAGAGTTTTATAGAGAATTTTGTGTAGGTCAATCATGGAAGTATCTTAACTAGAAAAAATTCTTAACAATATCATGAGCCTTATTATTATATAGATATTAGAACAATTCTTACCTGTTGTCTCTACGAAAATGACCCTCCAAAAAATTTCCTAAGTCAATTTTAGAGCATACATGAATTGTCGTTTCAAGCCCCTTATTGTCATCACGTTGTTTGTTTTGTTATTCTTATGTTTTCTTTTAGTGTCACATCCTCCTAAGTCAATGTTTCCTAAGTGTCATCACTTAACACTTAGAAGCGCTTGTGTTATCTTGTTCATGGTTAGGTGGAATCATGACTTTTCTTGAGTTAGAAACTAGCCTTTTGTCCATGCACACACTCGAAAAGCACTCAAAAGCACATAGAAGAAAACGAAAGCAAGAAAAGAGCCCTTTAAAAGAAAAAGTGCGCTTCTAGTTAATGAAGACATGCTATTATGTTAAGCTCACTCCTTTGGGCTGAAGAATTGTGCCCTCCTTGAGCACATTACTTCATGCTTAGCAAGTGCACCCTCCTTGAGTGCATTCCTTCATGTTGAAGACATGCGCCCTTGTTGAATGCATGTATGAGCTTCCTTGTTGCATGTGGACGCACTCCTAGAAAATACGAGCCCACTTAACTTCCCTCAACTAACTCATTCACTTATCGACAAGTGGCGATGATGCATGAGACAATTTTACATGTAATACCTGCTACACAAAAATATCGTCACCATGATTATTTACAGTCAGTATGGGTCTATCATCACTTGTACTGTCCTCCTAAGCAAGTCTCAGACCTCAGCTCTTCAAGTCAAGCTTTGAAAATGAGAGAAAGACATTGAAAATCAACAAAGCTCTGGTTCCGCACTTTCTCTCACTGTTGCCTGCGGTCCCGCACCTCCTGTTTACAAAAACTACGGACCTGCCCGCTCTGTCCCTAAAGGAGTGGGTGCAGACCCCTGTGAAAGTCAAAAAGGAGCAAGTTTATTCTAAAAAACTCACTCTGGGTTAATTCTAGATGATTCTAGAAGGAATTTTGACGTGGATTGGTCGCTCTTAGGTGGTTCATGCATCCCAAAAGAGAATGAGCTAATCCCTTGATGAGAGGAGCTATCCCTTTGAAGGAGGGCTTTATCTCTTTGAAGGAGGACCTAGTAACTTCCCTCCATTGCACTATAAATTAAGGCATTGGGCTGGTTGCTAGGGAGGTTAGAAGCTGAACATTTTTTAGGGTAAATGCTGGTGGAATTGAGACTTCCTAGTTAAGCTTGAGAGGAGAGATCACATACCTTTTTGGCTTCATTGGGAAGAGAGTGAAACTTGTCAAAGTAGAGGAGACTTCTTGTTGGACCCTGGGAGGAGCTTGTACAACGTCAAGGCATAGGTTGTAAAGTTCTTCTTTGATTTGAATTAATACAATCAGATTCATTTTTCTCAACAAATTGTCTTATGTCATTTGTTTCATGAATTCCTTGATCTTCATTTTAATATGTTTTATGATATTGGCTTTTCAGGTGCTATTTAATTTGTTTGCTTGTTTATGTTTGCAGATTCGCAACAAGGGAGCTCACTTGGATCAAAGGAGCAAGGCTTCCACAAACTTGCATTGGACCCAAGGTAGGCCTAAAACACTTGTTTGCCTTTGTTTATAAATACATATTTAGAGAAAGATAGTTTTTGATTGGCTTGCTTGTCACTAGGTCTCTTTAGATTCTAGGAAGTTCTATCTTGTCCGCAAGATCGACTCATTCCGTGTGACAAAATGGTGACCATACTGGGGACTTGATTTTTTCCTTGTTTTTACTTTGACTTGAGAAACTATGTTTTTGTTTCTATTTTTGGCTTGTTGTGTGTGGAATTGGATAGAATTAGTAGATCTAGGGTTATTTTTTGTTTTTCATAACTTTGGGAGAGGACCGCACCCTAGGCTTTTGACACAGTGCGTACCTATCCGCGCTTTTGCTTTTAGCACAGAGCGGTACTGCACCTGTGTTAACTATGGGCCTGCAGACCCTGTCAAAATTTTGGAAGACCTAATTTTCTCTGACTAGTCAGCTTAGTTTTTGTTTAGAAGTTATTATCCCATGCCCATACCTGCATATAACCTGTAAGAAGCTTTCCTTAGGTTGATTTCATTGGTGTTAGGATTTTAGGTGAAATTCCTAGAAGTTTTGCTTGTTGGGCTTGGTTTTCATTTTGGTCTTGTAGTAGCTTTGAGCTTAGAAGCTGTAGGAACCTCAGATCACCTTGGTTTTTACCAGCCTTCTTATGAGTCTGACCATTTGCAAAATCTACCTTTGTTGAGGAATCCGCCTTGTGTTTTCTCTTTACAAAACTTCGAAAAGCTTGTGTTTAAAAGTTTGGATTTCATTTTTAAAAAAGAAAACAAAAATTGGTTGTTTTTTGACTGATTTGTGATTCTGCATAAATTGGTCCTTAGTTTACATCTAGCTAAGTAAAACATCCTTAAAAAAGACATCTTGTAAGCTTTGACTTCAAATAGGTTTTTATAATTTATAAATCTCAAAGTTAGTCGTTTCCATAGTTTAGAGTGTTTTATAAAAAATAAAAAAAAAATCTCTTTTGAAAAAGTTTGTTTTTGTAGGGGTTGAGTGTTTTGAAAGAAAAGGGAAATTTTTGTGAAAATAACTAGTTGTCTCGTTTTGAGTGCATTGGAAAGGACAAAAGCTCTTCTTTTAATTTGTTTGTTAAGAAAGATTTGTGTTTACAAGTATTTGCATTCTCAAACTCTTTCCTAGCTAGAAGTTCATTGAAGGGAAAAGATTGTTTAATCATCTTAAGTGCATTTTTTAGTGATTTCGAGTCGAGTCTTCATACCACGAGTTTCATCTCCGCACCTCTTGACTTAAACAAAAACCAATAAAAATAACGCTTAAAGTAAAATTCATCTAGTAATATTTTTATTTCTAGGGCTCTTATACACCAACATAGCTTAGGATAGTGTCTTGGAGTAGGAGAGTAATTAACTCTCCAAGACAGTAAAACAAACAAGTAGTTGTATCTTGTGGTAGGGAAGAAATCCAATTGTTGCATTTATGCTCTGGGAAAGCTCCTCTTAAAGGAGAAGCACGAGATCGTATCCGAACCAGTGTGGGAATCAATCCTTCCTCATTGGGAACGACGCCAGATATTCACGTATTAAAAATGGTAAACCTCGGATTAACCATTGTCGAGGAGCCTGGGGTCACTTGTTGGTAAACCTTGGATTATGTCAAGGAGCCTTCAAGGGGATTGAGCTTGCTACTCTGCCCTTGTGTGCGTATCGGATCGTAGACTATTCCCCCAGGTATATTTGTTTCGGTTGGTAACCTTAGTGACTATATTCTTTAGGATTCTTCCTAAGGTGACAGTGGTGGGAAGATCCCATTGTACCTGGAGCAGACGTCAGCTAGGCTCACTTGGATTTTCTAGGGGGTTCTCTTCACTTGAGACGGTTAAGTGGAGGAACTTATGCCAGTCTATTGATTAAACAGGTTGTCGGGGTAACTGTTCCAACTGCCATTTCTGTATTGAACTCTACGACGTTGGGCTTCATCACCAACTAGTGTTTTCAGTACGGAAAGTTACTGTTTGTGTGTGTTTGATCTCCTAGATTCTTTAGGCATGTGATTCAAATTTGTTTGGTTCTTTAGAGGCTTTAGGTGGTTTTCATTGAGATTTTACTTTGTTTCTGTGTGAAGTAGTTAAAATTTTTTAATCGTGGCTGAATTACTGAGGAAGTCCAGTAGACTTTGGGGCCAACTTCCTGAGTTTTCACCGAGCCAGCCGGAAGAGTTAAGAGCCCTCGTAACTCCTAGAGACAGTAGAGTTGGGTCACCTGAAGAAGGAGAGTCTTCTTTGGTGGTACATCCTGATTTTCAAGCTTTAGTAGCAGATTATAATCCACAATCAGTGTCTGTTTCCGAAGTTATTGGTAGCTTTTCGTCTACTAGTGATATAGGTGAGGAACTTGAAAGTGAACTCGCTGCTACTCCAACATCGGCGTTTGCTTCTCCAGCTTCTAGTGGTCCTGGTTCACCTAGGGTAGAAAGAATAATTACCCAAAATCTTCCTTCTGGACTTATAGCTATCAAAGAACTTGCTACTCCGGAAGAAGAAGTAGGCATCCCTATCCCTGAAAATCAACCTGCTATTGAATTAAGGGAGCGTGAATCAATTTTTTACAGTCCACCTAGGAGCAGTGCTTGGTATCTTTCTTTGAATAATTTCTTAGAAAACCCTAGGGTTAAGTTTTTCACCACCTCGTGTTCCTTATCACCCAACACCTAGAGGTTACTATCCTCCGTTAAATATGTTAAGACAGTCGTCCATGTTTACTCAATTGCTAGAATCCTTTTTGTACGGCGGTCCTTCTGTTCCCCCTGGGTATCAGTCACTTTCTAGTACTTTTTCGGGAGCATCTCCTCAACCCATTGAACAAGGGTTATTAACTGGAAGTAATGGTACTAAGTCGTTGAGCGTAGAATATATTCTCATGATGTCAGGTACTATTCCTAATCCTCAACCTCAAGGTGGCCAGTTACTGCCTGGGGGGCAGCCTCAAAATCCTCAATTATCGCCTGGGGGGCAACCTCAAGGTACCCAATTTGCGCATGGGGAGCAACCTCTAGGACAGTACATACCTATGGGATAGTACGTTCCTCAAGGTCAACCCCAGACTCAATATGTACCCCAAGGTCAACCCCAGTATCAATATGTACCTCAAGGTCAAACCCAGTATCAGTACGTGCCTCAAGGGTATCAACGCCAAGGTCAGTACTCAAACCAAGGTTTCCAACCACCATCCGTTCAATCATATGTTCAAGGAACGGGAAATGTACCTTTGAATTATCAACCTTACCCCCAACCTAGTTATGGTCCTCAATATTCTCAACCTGTTATGGGTCTGTACCCCGGAATGAATTTAGTGTGGGATCCATCACAAACTCAACCGGTCTTGCAGGCGAATGTACATTTGTCATCTCAAACTGGACAACCCTTAGTTTCTGGTACACCCCAGCAACCTGTCCAGTCTACTATTCAAACTTCTATACCTTCGGTAGTTTCTCAGCCTGGGCCTAGTACGCCTCGTACTCTGCCTCAAATGGCTGCTGCAACTACCGCAACATCTGTTCAATCTACCCCACCTACTTCTGGAGTATCGACAGCTCTGGTTTCTACTATTCCTATATCTACTCCTCAGACATCTTTACCTCCGTCTGGATCCACGATTCAAACTTCGGTTCAGATGCCTGAAGGACAACCTGGTTCAAGTACGGTTGTCACAAGTCAACTGTAATTTACTTATCAACCATACCAGGGACAATACCAATTCGGTCCTGCTGTGTAGCAGCCAGTCTATCAGTATCAACCGAACCCTGGGTACACATACCAACAACCTCAACAACCCCAGTACGGTCCGGTTAATCCTGGTTTTTCGGGAGGATACAATATCCCAAATGCAATTCCTATTCCTAGTTATCCTGGATATCCTCCTCCTGGGGCTGGTCTCATGACCCAGAGTTTTAGGGACCCTAATCGTCAGTTACCATTTATCGCAACTTTGGACTTGCCTGACTTTTCGCGCCTAACAAATGATCCCATTAATTATCTTCCGTTTTGGCCGCCAATGTTGAATAAGTTGCCTAGTGATATTCCTAAGTTTGAAGGCAAATCAAGAGAGGACCCGTCGAACCATGTGATGACTTATCACCTCTGGTGTGTGTCTAACTCCATTTCAGATGATTCAATCCGTCTAAGGCTTTTCCAGCACACTCTAATTGGTCTCGTGGCCAAGTGGTACATTGAGTTACCGCAAGGCACTTTTTATAACTTTAGTCAGTTAGCTACCTCGTTTTTAACTCATTTTCAGTTGCCAGTCAGATATGACAATGACACGGAATTACTAACTTCATTAAAGCAATCAACATCCACTTACATTTTAGATCATGTTAGGGTCCCACCCTAACCCCCTTATTTATGTCATGGGATCACGTCATAGTCAAGAGTCAATAAAGCCCATATTAATATTTGTAAGTGGTTAACCCGCAATTAATGAAGGGACCACAGTTAGTTGCAAATGGGCGGTAGTATTAGATAGATGGTATTAATAAAACCCACGGTATTGGCCCGTGGTATTGCATGTATGAGTCATATATAAAGGATAGAGACTCCCTGCGAGGAGCATCGTGTCTTGTTTTTGTAATCGAGCTCTACTCTATTGGAGGTTGCCCCCTTGAAGAGGCCTGTGAACATTTCTCTTTTAATAATAAAATCATTTCTATTCTGTGTTCTGGGTATCTTTTCTTCGCATATTCTGTGTTTGGGTATTACTTTGCAGGTTAAGAGCATAACAAGTGGTATCAGAGCACTTTCCAGGGCTCGGTGGGATCTCTAATTTTTAGCAAATTTTTTTTTTGGCTAGAGACGTGTTCCGGCGTCTTTAAACCACGGGATCTGTCGTTAAGCGCATAAACCTGCGGATTTGGGGAGGCATGCACGCAGGAAATACAAGAGGTGGTCACGTCTGTTGGACTCCCTTGTAACCCCTGTGGGTACCCCTTCGAGTAGTAGCGCATTAGACAGAACCGCGCACGGACTGTCTTCCACGTACCCTCTGGGTATATAGGAAGCCCCCTAGCTCCTTTGAAACCTCGCCATAGATAAACCTTCGGTCGTCTTGTGGCTACAGTACACTGAGAACAGCACTCGGAGAGATTACTCGCCCGTACGATAGGGTAGTCGGGTTGTACGGCTAAGGGTACGGTCGATCCTCCTTAGTTAGAGCCCTGAAAAATTGGGCCGAGTACTACTGTCAGACCCTTATGTATATTGTGATCTGTAGCACCTGACACTCCTCAAGACCATAGTTCCCTTTCTATCGGGGGATCACACATCATCTATTCCAGATCAGCAAGTGCAGCAGCAGCAGACATCAGTCCCGCAGCTCCATCAGATCAGCAGCAGCAGTTGTTCCACCATTCAGATCTCTCAGATCCACCAGATCGGAGTAGTTGTGAAGGGTTCCTATACCTGGATATACTTTTCGCAGGACTTTTGGCGGCATTGACATTTTGAGGATTTGGCGACTGCAGTATTGATCAGGAAGGAGTAAAACTCCGTTAGGAGTTTTCCAAAAAAAAAAAAAAAGTTCTGAGATCTTCCAAAGCGCTTATTTGTGATCTAGCCCATCAGCATCAGGACAACGAGCTGAGCACGGTGGTACCATTCAATTTATTAGAAAAAAAAAATTTGGCGGTCCCAATTTTTCATCAAGTTGGTGTATGGTAGAAACTAGAGCTCAAGCAATGGCCAATGAAAGGCTAGACAAAATTGAAGCAGATATGAACGACCTCAAAAATATGATTAGCGGACTAACTAGCCAGGTACGGCAAGCACTCGATAAGGGCAAGGAGCCAGCTCTTGAGGAACCGTATAATGACCATGAACACCATGAGGGTGAGTCTAGCCACTCTCCTCACATCTGGCACACCCATTCACCACCCAGTCAGCGACCTCCCAAGTTGGATATGTAGAAATTTGACGGTTCTCACACGTCCACATGGCTAGCACAAATGGACCAGTATTTCAAATTGAATCGTCTCCAAGATGATTGGACTAAGCTTATGGTGGGGACCATGTACTAGGACAATGAACGATGGCAATGGGCGGAATGGCATCAACGTCGCAATGGACCTTTTCCGAGTTGGGCCCAGTTTTCCAAAGCTCTTCGAGATCGCTTTGAACAGGGAGACTCCTTTTTGGGACGTCTCACTAAGCTCCGACAGACGGGTACAATGGATGAATATATCACCGCTTTTGAAGCCTTAGCCTTCCGCACTCAGAGTCTCTCAGATGAGTTCTACACAGAATTTTTTATCAGTGGTCTTAAAGAAGCCATCAAAGCTCAAGTTCTACTCCACCACCCTCCCACGTGGACGGAGGCTTGCCAGGTAGCTCGTAAGGTGGAACGTGCCATAACAGCCCAATACAGCCGCCCCAATTTCCCCACTAAAGGTCGTCCCCCACAAGCTCACAACACAACTCAGACACTTAAGGTCCAAAAGGTGTCACCTCAGGAAATGGCCGAAAGAAGGAAGCAAGGACTATGTTACTACTGTGATGAAAAATATTCCCCTGGTCATAAATGCAAGGAGCCCAAGTTTTTTCAAATAGATGCCACTGACTACAACTCCACCGAGGAAGATCCACCACTTGAGGAACCGGAGGCGATCGAAGAAGACAACCAAAAGGAGATTGTATCTGACGAGCCAGTTATTTCGCTCAATGCGTTGGCAGGAATTTCTTCCCCTCAAACTCTCAAAATCAGGGGTTTTCTTAAACATCGCCCAGTAGTAGTCTTGATTGATAGTGGAAGTACCCATAATTTCATCCATCAAAAAATCGCCGAAGCAGCGCATTGTTTTGTACGGGCAGTTTCTAACTTCCAAGTCCAAATTGCAGATGGGGGCACAATGAAATGTGAAGGCCACTGTGAAAATGTAAAACTTCAAATGGGGGATTATCAGTTGAAAACCCACATGTTTGCCATACACAGGGGGGATGCGACATTGTCCTAGGCGCTGAATGGCTCCGCACTCTTGGGCCAATCACAATGGATTTCCAGGAGTTATATATGAGTTTTAAGCAGAACAACTCCACACATACCCTCCATGGCCTCCAGGCGGGAGCCCCCTCTGTCATCAGCTTGCATCGGATGGAAAAATTGTTAAAAAAGGGCCATCATGGAGTGGTAGCTCAATTTAATGCCATCCAGGTAGTCGAAACCAAGTCTCTGCCAATTCATCCTAAGATGCAACAGCTTTTAAATAACCATCAGATAGTCTTTGACAAGCCTCATGGGCTTCCACCCTCACGAGGGGAACATGATCATAGCATCACCTTGGTTCCAGGGGCCCAACCCCCAAATGTGCGGCCATACAGATATCCTTTCACTCAAAAGAATGAAATAGACAAAATCATCAAGGAATTGTTGGAAGCAGGTGTCATTCGTCCCAGCATTAGTCCTTATTCATCCCCAGTGGTCATGGTCCTCAAGAAAGATGGGGAGTGGTGGATGTGTCCCGACTTCAGGGCCCTCAACAAGTTGACAGTCAAAGATAAATTTCCCATTCCAGTGGTTGACGATTTGCTGGACGAACTCAATGGGGCTCAATTCTTCACTAAGTTGGATCTTAGCTCCGGCTACCACCAAATTCGCATCAAGGAAGTCGACATTCCCAAGACGGCTTTCAGAACTCATGAAGGCCATTATGAGTTCCTGGTCATGCCATTTGGTCTCTGTAATGCCCCTTCTACTTTTCAGAGTCTTATGAATCACATCCTCAAACCATATCTCAGAAAATTTGTCCTTGTCTTCTTCGATGACATTCTCATCTATAGTGGCACTTGGGCGGCACATCTTCAGCATGTAGATCTACTCTTGCAACTACTCCGCAAGCATAAATTATTTGTCAAGATGTCTAAGTGTTCGTTTGGCATGGAAGAAGTTGAGTATTTGGGCCACATTGTGGGGCGTGAAGGTGTCAAGGTGGACCCCAAAAAGATCCAGGCAATGCAAGAATGGCCTCAACCTAAGACTTTGAAGAGCTTGAGAGGATTTTTGGGTCTCGCAGGCTATTATCGTAAATTTGTCCGCAACTATGGCCGCATAGCGAAGCCCCTCACTCAACTCCTAAAGAAAAATTCCTTCTTCTGGAACGAGAAAGCACAACAGGCATTTACCGCTCTCAAAAACGCCATGTGTACCACTCCAGTCTTAGCACTACCTGACTTCACCAAATCCTTTGTCATTGAATGTGATGCTTCGGGTACAGGTATTGGGGTGGTCTTAATGCAGGAAGGGCGACCATTGGCCTTCACAAGCCAACAACTCAGTGGGAGGAATCTGGGCCAATCTACCTACGAGAAGGAAATGATGGCCATCTTACATGCAGTCGAGACCTGGCGACCTTACTTATTGGGGCGACGTTTCCAAATCCGCACAGATCATCACAGTCTTAAATATTTTTTGGAGCAACGCCTATCCTCCCCACAACAAAATAAATGGTTAGCCAAAATGCTGGGATATGATTATGAGATCATTTACAAGAAAGGGAAAGACAACAGTGTAGCAGATGCATTATCGCGCCAATTTGAGGAGGAAAGTACTCTGCTCGCAATTTCCCTTCCCATTCCAGACTGGATTGAAGAGGCTTGCAGGGAATGGTTTTCACACCCAGGGCTCTCCCAACTCATTTATGTCATGGGATCACATCATAGTCAAGATTCAATAAAGCCCATATTAATATTTGTAAGTGGTTAACCCGCAATTAATGACGGGACCACAGTTAGTTGCAAATGGGCGATAGTATTAGATAGATGGTATTAATAAAACCCACGGTATTGGCCCGTGGTATTGCATGTATGAGTCATATATAAAGGATAGAGACTCCCTGCGAGGTGCATCGTGTCTTATTTTTGTAATCGAGCTCTGTTCTATTGGAGGTTGCCCCCTCGAAGAGGCCTGTGAACATTTCTCTCTGAATAATAAAATCATTGCTATTCTGTGTTCTGGGTATCTTTTCTTCACATATTATGTGTTTGGGTATTACTTTGCAGGTTAAGAGCATAACAGATCACATTCATGAATGGAGACGTCGACTGCGTTTAGTGAAGGTTTTTATTCCAGATTAGATCTTGGCTGAATGGTTTGTAAAATCTTTGTTGCCAAAGATCACTGAAGATGTAGCTAAGGCCGGAGTCATTACTGAGGAGCAAGTAATTTCTCAATCACAGTACCTTGACTTGGTCTATACTCAGTCAGGTACGTTACACGAGAAAATCCCTGATCTTCCCAAGCAAAATCAAATCACTGCAGCTCCTTCAGGGTCTCATGCCGCTGATGGTATGATTGGTACGGTTAACACTAAAAGTAAGAAGAAGTCTTCCAAGAATTATTCTCTTATCATACTTGCCTGATTCCCCCATAGGAGATTCTTCCACGGAGATTTCTGCCGATATTCACGTTGTGGAGTCATCTACAACCAAATCAAAATCCAATGGCAAGAAGAAAGGAAAGAAGAAGAATAAAACAGACAAAAATTCAAAAGAGAAACCTGAAAAATCAGAATCCAATGATGAAAAAAGAAAACCTCATTATCCTTGTCTCATTTGTGACGAAGAACATTTTACAAGAGACTACCCTCATCGTGCAGAGGTTGCGAAGATTGTCAAAGGTTCCCAAACGCCTGCTGTTTTGAAGGATCCTTTTCCAAGTCAAGACAGTAAGATGATAGGTTCTTCCTTGAGTGCGAATGAAGAACCCATACTGATGATGTCCCATGTTAGGATTGCGACTCAATCGCATGATTATGGTAGTAAAAGTCTTGTTGATGGTAAAGAAGCAGAATCTTCTCATTCTAACCCATCAACCTCAGCTCCCGGTTCCGATCCACTACAGATCGAGAAACCTAATCCAGACTTGGTAATCCAACCGCCCGCCAAGGGTATACTTTGAAAGTCAGCTTTCAATCCACATGCGAGAGTGGCTCAGAACTATAACATTGTTGAGGATTTAGCTGTTTCACCCTCAACAATGTCAGCTTTGGAAGTGCTGCAATCATGTTCAGCACAGCGAAAATTAATTTTGTCGGCTATAGGAGCTATTGACGTTTAGGACTCAAACCTAATAATTTTCGATCTAACACCGCGCTTACCTCATCAAATGGCTTTCCAGATTCTAGTGATAGTAAAAAACAGGCCTATTCATAGGACTATGATTGATGAGGGAGCCTCAACATGTATTATGTCGATACAGTGTTGGAGATCGCTTGGTTCTCCTTCACTAAATCAATCTCCGACGATTCTAAAGGCCTTTGATGACCGTGGGTTTCATACTTTTGGCATTCTACAGGATTTACCTATAGGGGTTGAAGGAAAAACCATTAATCTAGATGTGTAGGTGGTTGATGCCCCTCTAGATTACAACCTTCTCTTGGGTCGTAGTTGGTCTTACGCTATGACAGCTGTCGTTTCATCGGTCTTTCGGGTTATAAAGTTTCCTCATAATGGAAAGATCATAATAATAGACCAGTTGGCTTACTTTTCATCCGACCCAGCCTCTTCTGAAAGTATTCAGCATGTCGTTAAAATGACTATCCCGTATAAGGATGTTGCAGTAGGACTAGTTAAAGATGTCAGTTTACTGGGAACTTTTCCTTTTCCTCCGATCAACGCATCGTCTTCATTTGCAACCATTCATATGATTTCGTCAGACACTATTATTTATGATGATCCTTAGATCGTTCCTTCAGAATCTGAGATAGACTCATTTGGTGATGTTATGCCTTTGAGTCCATATGAAATTGCGTATGAGGCCGTGCAATCGTTTACCGACCCATCTTCAACCAAAATTGACTTAATGAATGTGGTCCGTGAGAAATCACTTTTCACATCAAGTTCGGATTCAATCACGTTTTCTAAACTTGTTCACTCTGATGAGCAAATTCGTGAAATCCTATGTGTAGATGATTTACCATGGGAAGATCTCCATCACAGAACTTCGTTCTTACCCGAGAATGATCGTTTTGAAAATGATTTTTCATCAATTTTTACGACTGAATATGTCAAGGAACCTCAGAATCCAATGAAAAATCTTGATTCAGAGTTAAATTTGGGAAACATCTCTCGAACTATTCCTATTGACATTCCGGTTAAGCTTGGAATTGTTGAGAACATTCATATAGGTGCCTCGTGTACAGAAGATGAAATTCAAATATATAAGGCCCTATTTCAAGAATTCCATGACGTGTTTGCTTGTTCCTATGAGGAAATGCCAGGAATTGATCCCACGATTATTGTTCATGAAATCAAGACTTACCCGGACGCTAAACCCGTCTGGCAACGTTTGCGTCAGATTCACCCGAGAAAAGCTACTGCTATTAAAGCAGAAGTTGAAAAATTACTCAAAGCAGGTTTCATTTATCCGATCCCGTTAACGGATTGGGTATCGAATATTGTTCCAGTTAACAAAAAGCAAGGAACAATAAGAATATGTATCGATTATAGGGACATTAATCGAGCCTGTCCAAAGGACAATTACCCAACCCCCTATATCGATCAAATCATTGATGATTGTGCTGGTAGCGAAATATTCTCCTTCATGGATGGTTTTTTCGGATACAATCAAATCAATATTCTACATGCTGATCAACCAAAAACGGCTTTCATTTTTCCATGGGGGACATTTGCTTATTGCAAATTACCTTTTGGGCTCAAGAATGCCAGAGCAACATTTTAAAGGGCCATGTCTTATGCGTTTCATGACATCAAGCACATTGTGCAACCCTATCTCGATGATTTGCCTACTCATTCATTACATCGAGCTGATCATCTCATCCATTTACGAGCAATCTTTATGAGGTATAGGCATTATCGGATTCGGTTGAATCCACACAAGTATGTTTTCTGTATAGAAATGGGTCGATTACTGGGGTTTGTTGTTTCGAAAGCCGACATTCACGTCGATCCCTCGAAGGTCGAAGCTATTGTCAAATTGCCTTCTCCTTCGAGTCTTCGCCAATTCCAAAGTTTGCAAGGGAAAGCAAACTTTTTGTGACGATTCATTCCTAACTACGCCGAGGTTACAAAGGGTTTTACCCAGTTGTTGAAATAGAATACTCCATTCTATTGGGATGATATAGCTCAGAAATCTTTTGATGCACTAAAACACGCGTTGACCCATGCACCGTTATTACATCCTCCCAACTACAACCAGGACTACTTCTTGTATCTTGTCGTCTCTCATTCCACCATTGGAATGGTCTTAGTTCAAGAAGATGAATTCAGTACTGAAAATGTGATATATTACCTTAGTTGAACTTTAAATCCAACTGAGCTAAAATAATCACATGTGGAGAAATTGGCATTGGCAGCTGTTCAAGTTGTCCAACGTTTTCGTCACTACATTTTATTATGTAAAACTACAGTAATTTCTGATTGCAACCCTATGATCTACATTTTGACCAAGCAATTTCTAGGGGGCAAGTACTCTAAATGGATTGTTATCCTGCAGGAGTTCGAATTGGAATTTGAAAAATCTGTCTAAAAAATCTTTAGTTTTTGCAGAGTTAATGTGTGACTTCCCGCGTGCTGACACGGAAACTGTGGCGGAAGAGCCCATTGCGGACGAATCCTTGTTTCTAATCAGCACTTTAGATCCATGGTATGGGGATATCATCGTTTATCTCCAGACCCAATCCTTTCGACCGGAAATTTCAAGGTCAGAACGTCGGAAAATACGATTCCAGTCCCAACAATTCAGGATTATTGGAGATACTCTTTATCGTCGTGGGGCGGACTCTGTTTTTCGACGTTGTTTAACTCACGAGGAAACTGAAAGGGTTCTAAATGACTGTCACTCTGCAGTGTGTGGTGGTCATATGTCTAGGTATGCCACAACCCAAAAGATATTGCGCGCTAGCTACTTCTGGCCGTCTTTGTTTAAAGATTGTATTAACGCGGTCCGAAAATGCCACAACTGCCAAATTTTTGATCGAAAGATGCGTGCTCCACCTGCTCCTCTCCACCCTATAATTTCCGTTGGTCCTTTTTCCAAATGGGGTATCGATTTTATTACATGTAACCCTCACTCGGCCGGGGGGAATGCGTATATCATCCTTGCGGTAGATTATTTTACCAAGTGGGCCGAGGCGATGCCTACATTTGAGGCAGACGGCAAAATAGCTGCAATTTTCGTGTTCAATCATATAATTGCTAGGTTTGGTGTCCCACAAGTGATTATCACTGGTCATGGGCGTCATTTTCGAAACGTTATGATGACCGAACTTATAGGCCAGCTTAGTTTGCATCATGATAGTTCAACTCCTTATTATCCACAAGCTAATGGTCTAGTTGAATCCATCAACAAAGTTTTAGTAATCATGATCCGACGAATCATTGGGATTCATCAGTCGAATTGGCATAACATGCTATTTTCAGCGTTTTGGGCATATCGAACCTCAGTAAAAACATCAACAGGGTTCACTCCTTTCCAACTAGTTTATGGTCTGGAAGCTGTGTTACCCATTGAATGCGAAATCCCATCATTGCAAATTGCCATTGAGTTACTTCCAGCCACTTCCGAAGAGGAAAAATGTTTGTTATACTTGGCTCAATTAGATGAGAATCGACGTGATGCTGCATTGGCGATTGAAACTCACGCAAAACGTATGAAAGCTCAGTATGATCAAAATGTGCCCCTCGAAATTTTTCGGAAGGAGATCTAGTCTTAATGTACGATCAAGATAATGATATATTAGGCGCTGGAAAATTTGTTCCTATGTGGCATATTCCCTATGTTGTCAAGTGAAAGCTATCAAAAGGGGCCTATGAATTGGTAGACTTTGATGGGGACTCTTTAGGTAAACCCAGAAATGGTCTTTACCTGAAGAGGTATTATGCTTAAAGAATGGGTATGGAGATTTTTAGTTAGGATAGTTTTTCTTTCTAGCTAGTGTGTTTTAGTTTAAAAAGTGTACTTAGCTTAGAGAGTGTTTTTTGTCATCATTCTTGCTTATCTTGGTTTTACTTTTGGTATTGCAGATGTTGATGCCACTCCAAACATACATTGGTTTCGCTGATGGTGCTTGTCATAATACACGGAACGTTTCTTCCACAGCTTGGGTTATCTATTCGCCCTCTGACGAGTTGGTATCTATGCATGGGGTAAGCCTCGGTCAAACAACGAACAACATTGCCGAGTATAGTGCAGTGATTGAGTTATTATCTAAATCTATTTCATTTGGGATTCGGAGTTTGATAGTGAGGTTAGATTCTGAACTCGTTGTATTACAGCTTAATAGAGTGTATGCCATTAGAAATCCAGTGTTATTAAGATTATTTTTGAGAGTGCGTCTCTTGGAACGTGAATTTGATTATATTGAATATCAGCATATTCCAAGATCTTTAAATACATTAGCAGATGCAATTGCTTCTCGAATGTTAAGTAGATATTTGCAATAATCATACATGTAAATTCAAAACCATTCCATAACATGTTTTACAAGATAAGTCGGTAATAGTGATATATATATATATATATATATATATATAGGAGTGTGTCAAAAAATACATCGTCCTCGATCATAGGTTGAAAAACACCTTATGATTGGCAAAAATGATAAGTACAAAAAGCAAAAATGTCATATGTGCCTATAATAGGCGATCATCCTATCACTGGTGATGATCTCGATAAGAAACCACTGCACGGGCCACCTTGCAAAGGAACCTCCTAAAAGGTCCTGGGACCCCAATCACATAGCGCTGAAGTCGACGAGGAATGTCATCTATGCTGGTCTTCGGAATATCTCCTGTCAAGCGCTCTAGATGACTCTCCAACTCGGCCAAAGTCTCTGCTGATTTATCATGTGGGGCTGACACGGCTACAATTGATTGTTTCCTCTCGTAAGGCCGGAGAGCAGCTGGTAGCTGTGGACCCACATCTGCATTTGAAACTTTTACTATCAGTTTTGAGACGATATAAAAAAAAAAAAAAAGGAAAATGTTGAAAATGATTTTACCTGAGTCATCCCATTACTCTCCTGGTGGAAGAGCCATGTCTGGGTCACCACGAAAATCTACCCCAGCGTAAGGGAAGTCCTGAATAGAAAAAACCTGGTTTTCCAACCATTGGAAATACTCAGGTTTGAATCGAAAAACCTTTGTCCCCTCATCCGGATGACGGGCCATAACTGCAACCCATTGCATTAGTTTGGGCTCTCGAGGAAGCCCAGCTCCAACAGTAAGGTGTTGCAGGATCAACATTGGAACCCTATCCAGACCAAAGCTCACAACCAAAGCCCCATAACCAAAGGTCTTCAGTTGTTCGTTCTTGGCTTTGGTCAGTTGGCCTTTTACATTGGCCAACACAACATCGCACCAGTTGAAGATGGTGCCTCGAAAGAATTCAACTACCATCCGCATCTGGGATCTGGTGGCAATATGTAATGCAGCACTCCCACAAAGTCTGGTGACAGTAAACGCGATCACCATGAGTTCAGGATGGGATATGGTTTTAATGTCTATCCCTTTGTCTCTAGCCTGGCTGTTGCAGAACTCTAGCCGGAGGCTATCGACAGACTGGCCACCTGGCCTAGTCCCAAATAGAGTCAATTCTTCACCTCTCTTAGGAAAACCGGTCAAGAAGTATATGTCTTCCAACTCGATTTCAAGCTGGTGGCCACCAATGAAGAAACACTGGTCCTGTATGCTCCATCTGTCAAGCAACCACTGTAAGAAATCCACCTGGGCCCTCATGCCAGGTATGGCCCAGAATTTGTACAAGTCGCATGCCTTCAATGCATCAATCGAAGGTTGGTGATTCAACATGGCAAGATCCACGTCCTCATGCTCCCGTTCACACCAATCTAGCATGATGTACACTCTACATCCAATAAAAAGACAAATTAGAATGCTAGAAATTAAATTGTTTGGGTCAAATTTGAGAATTTTTGGGTTAAAAACCCTTGCTGTGAGGACCACACCCTCTATGTTAGAGACAGTGCGTGGGTCCACACCTTGCCTACATGGAAGGTGCGGACCCCTGACTTTTTCCCCATTGAGAAAAAGTCGGGGTCCGCGGGCTGCTAGTGTTATGCCTGCGGGCCCCCGCGCGTGGGTTTTTAGCCTAAAAACCCTCCAAAAAATGAAATAAAAGCTAAAACAAAAAATGAAATGGTTAAAAATGAAGAGTATGATGATGTGGATTACCTGGAGAAGACGGCGTTCGATTCTGACGGTTGGATTTTCCGCAATCTTCACGGGAAGTTTCTGAACAAAAGCACTATTTTCTCACCCAAATCTCAAACGGTAAAAATGAATTGACAAAAGTCCTTTTTATAAGTTTTTTGAGTAAATAAATTGCAAATTTGTTTATGTTTCACTTTGGAAAGGTAATTTTTGCAGCATTTTTATCCATTTCAAACATGTATGAGTAACGTTTGCATTTTTGTTCAGGATAACGGATTATTCAGGTGCAATCTATCATTTTCGACGAAAAAACATTTAGAGTCACATTTAAGCTCTTTTCTGACTCCTAAAACATGAAAACATCGCTGAGTTTTTCTTTTTAAACTCATTAAAAAGGAACTAAAAAGACGGTCCACTTACAGCTCTTTTCTGACTATAAAAACATGAAAAGATCATCGGATTTTTGCCGTTTCAAATTCGATATTGGTTATAAAACGACGTGTCGTTGATCGCTTTTTTACTTTTTCGGATCAGGGGCACTAATCACGAAAAGTACTCCTTGGTCGTAAAGATCAAGCGATTCTCTCAAGTATTATTTTATACTTTTTCGGGCTTGGGAGACACAAATTTACGAAAAAGGTCAACCCTGGAGTCTTCTTAAGTTTTTTCAGACTCTCTAAAATTGAAAAACGCCGAGTTTCTCCTATATTGGACTTGTTAAAATTTCACAGTAAAGGACCTATTCAATTACAAACAGGAACGAACCACTCCTTCTTAGGGTTCGAATTTAAACTAAATTGGACTCATCCAAAGGATGATCTTATAATCAAGCAAATGTTATCCTCCTCAAGCTTGTCAAAAATAAAGAGGTACTTGCCAGAAATGGTGGGGGAAAAGAGAGAAAAATGAGCCTGTTTTTCATAATTCGTAACCACTCTTGAACATGACACTTTTATTCACCTGGGTTGGGAAATCCTTTGCCTAACAGTTGATCAAACCATATTGAAAGTCTTCAGCTGGTTTCTGGGTATTAACTTTGGGTCAATTGTCACCAAACCATCTGTTGTGTCATTATGTGTTCAAGAGGTCAGTGCCAATAAGCCATTCATCTGCAAAATATATGTCATCCATCTTGACCATCCCTGAAGTCAGTCCTTGCAACTAAATTTCTTCAACTTGATCTATGATTTCGTGTTGTGGGCTTGCCTGCGACGAATCGCTTTCTATCGACTTCAGCTCATTATCTAGAAAGATGATCTAGAAATTGTCAGTACCTTGGGATCTGCATGCCTCAATGGTAGGTTTCTCGCCTTTGACAACAGGTTGCATCATTGACCTTCGATCAAAGGATTCCGTGACATGTTCGACATCAACACTTTTATTCACATCTCATGGATTGTACTGGGTACTTTGAGAGCCATTGACATCACTGGTGGTTTCTCTCACACTTGTTAACAATTTACATCATTGACTGCTAGTCAAGTGGTTTCTACCATGTTCGACATCAATACATTAATTTGCATGGATAGAATCGTACTGTTTTGGGAAGTAGAAATGAAGACCCTGGATCTAGTTTCTGCAATCCAGGCTGCAAGGAATTTTGTATTCATTATATGATGGACTATTCATAAACAGATGGCTGCGTCCATACTGTGTCCACCTGAGTCTATACTTGTGATGTATTACAAGATCATTCCTGTATCAGAGAAGTAGTTAGTTTTCTAAGTCAGTTTTGATCTAAGTATGGGAATGCCTACCTCAGCGATGATATGATCTCATATATATATCTTGCATTGAATGTTTTTACAGGTTCCGACCAGGCTCTCCACAAGATGATCCTCGAAATGATAAAGTACTTCACTCTTCCTAAATGATAAATGAAATCCTCATCTACTACAGACTTCGCACTTTAGGGGGCAATCTGTTACACAAAAATATCGTCACCATGATTATTTACAGTCAGTATGGGTCTATCATCACTTGTATTGTCCTCCTAAACAAGTCTCAAACCTCAGCTCTTCAAGTCAAGCTTTGAAAATGAGAGAAATACATTGAAAATCAACAAAGCTCTGGTTCCGCACTTTCTCTCACTGTTGCCTGCGGTCCCGCACCTCCTGTTTACAAAAACTACGGATGTGCCCACTCTGTCCCTAAAGGAGTGGGTGCGGACCCCTGTGAAAGTCAAAAAGGCGCAAGTTTATTTTAAAAAACTCACTCTGGGTTAATTCTAGATGATTCTAGAAGGAATTTTGACGTGGATTGGTCGCTCTTAGGTGGTTCATGCATCCCAAAAGAGAAGGAGCTAATCCCTTGATGAGAGGAGCTATCCCTTTGAAGGAGGGCTTTATCCCTTTGAAGGAGGACCTAGTAACTTCCCTCCATTGCACTATAAATTAAGGCATTGGGCTGGTTGCTAGGGAGGTTAGAAGCTAAACATTTTTGAGGGTAAATGCTGGTGGAATTGAGACTTCCTAGTTAAGCTTGAGAGGAGAGATCACATACCTTTTTGGCTTCATTGGGAAGAGAGTGAAACTTGTCAAAGTAGAGGAGACTTCTTGTTGGACCCTGGGAGGAGCTTGTACAACGTCAAGGCACAGGTTGTAAAGTTCTTCTTTGATTTGAATTAATACAATCAGATTCATTTTTCTCAACAAACTGTCTTATGTCATTTGTTTCATGAATTCCTTGATCTTCATGTTAAATATGTTTTATGATATTGGCTTTTCAGGTGCTATTTAATTTGTTTTCTTGTTTGTGTTTGCAAATTCGCAACAAGGGAGCTCACTTGGATCAAAGGAGCAAGGCTTCCACAAACTTGAATTGGACCCAAGGTAGGCCTAAAACACTTGTTTTCCTTTGTTTATAAATACATATTTAGAGAAAGATATTTTTTGATTGACTTGCTTGTCACTAGGTCTCTTTAGATTCTATGAAGGTCTATCTTGTTCGCAAGATCGACTCATTCTGTGTGACATATCTTATACATTAACCCATCTAATCATTTATTTTCATAATCATTCTTGTTTGGGTTTGGCGCACATCTATGGATCAAGAAACTCTTCGTCGATCTGCGTTACAGGTAAGTTTTTCATGTTGAATCTATTCATTTCCTTTTGTGATTTCACTGTTGATATTGTTTTCCTTTCTGATTTTTCTTTATTGTTTAGTTTATTTACAAGAATTTATGTTCAATCTTACTTCTACAAGTGTTAATCGGTTGTCACAGGTTGAGACTTTTCATGTTCCTTAACCCTTCACATTCTAACCATGATTGCGACAACATCCATAAAAGCTTGTAGATATTTCTTCTCATTTCTATCACAAAATATTATCGCCAGACTTTTCCTTGAGCCACTCTCAAGAAGAGCGTACTTCTGGAACCCGAAGCTCGATCAACCCTGAAATTTGTGCCCATAATAGACAAGTTTTCCACTTGAGTGCACTCCTTCACCACGAAGAACTTCACCCTCCTTGAGCGCACACCGAAGGCTTGAAATTTTTCCTTCATCCCTTTGGTATGTGCCAGTGCATCCTCCTTCTCCTTGAGTGCATGAGCACACCCTGAAGGCCTGAAGGCTCGAAGACTTATTCCTCCATCCCTTCTAAGTGTGCCATTGCGACCTCTTTGTCCCTTTTATAACATGAGCACACCATGAATGCTTGGAGGCCCAAAGACTCACTCCTTCACCTCTTTGGAGTGTGCCCCTGCGCCCTTGAGGTTTTCCTTCTCTTGCTTGAGTTCATGAGCTCAATACAAAGCCCTGAATGACCATTGACCCCCTTTCGTGCTTTAAAAGGCTTCCCTCCTTATTTGCATGCCCATTTTATTAAGCATGCAAGTAATTATGTGCCATAATTGATATATTTTCATGTTCAGTTACATTTAATGGCTCATTTAATATGATTTGCTGAGATATTGCTACAATAGTTAGGATATTTCATAAAGCTAATCTTGTCACCATGATTGTGTTGCCACAAACAAGTGTTCAAGCTACAAGTATTGTCACTCTTTCATCATATTTTGGATCCATTCCTCCCACTACACATAAAGTGGCCTCAAAAGAAGCCTTGAAAGCAAGCATTAAGGAAGTTTTGGAAGTTACAAAGCCAACCATTCCCATATATGCAAACACACAGTACTTCATTGATAAGTCTAATGTGGTCACATGGGGCAACATAAAAGACACATTCATGAATAAACAATTTGCTGAGAACTTGGAGGGCTTGGAAGTATATGTCAATATCAAGTGGTCCAAGATACACAAGATCACATGCAAATTCATAGTCATCCGCTATGTAGAAGTGATTGAGTGGATTATTACACATATGGATGACCCTCATCTTGTGCTTCATAGTGAAAGTGTCAGTCAACTCGCCACATATTATGGAGAAGACATGCAGACCTATTACAGGATGCTTAATCCCATAGAATATGAAAATAAATACTTCTACACCAGATGGGTCGATCTCGACACAAGTGACATCATCAAATCATGGTATTGATAGCCTGCTAAGTTTTGCCACCACCCATTTGTAGTTTATCTAACAAGGATTCTCAAAGATATATATATATATATATATATATATATATATATATATATATATATATATATATATATCCATGTGATGTCGGTTGCATCGGTGGAAGAACGCTAAGGTGTTTGAGGAAAATTGGATATATATGCTCAATATGGTGGTTACCCATGGTAAAGCTTTCAATTGGGTCGAAATATTGTCATTTGAGTTGGAGCGTCATGTTGGTTAGGCAAAAGCATCTTTGAGGGTGAATCAGGGAATCAGGCATCATAATTCTATATTCTTGCACTTATTTTGAATGGAATTTGTGCACAATATGCTTTCGTAGGAATATACTGGAAGTGGACTCCTTATAAGAAGTTCCAAGTTTACCTCCACTGCAAATTGTTGTCAAAATAGATCTTTAAAGGTGCATATGACAGATTGTCTAAACACTTCTTTGTATTTATATTCCACATGATATTTCAGATGTATCCTCCTTATATGATCGATTAGGTGAAGGAGTTACTACAAGATATCACGGATTGGTTTGCAGCACCTGAGGGTACATATATCATATGTTTTGGATGTCAAATCTCCCCTCATCTCATGCCATGATATGTGACCAATAAGGTGGTCATGTATGAAGTAACATATAAGTTGGACAAGGGATTGTTAGGAGTCCTTCACATAAGGAGGAAATCCCCTTGGCCCACCTTACCTTTGAGGATTAGATTGTATGAATTAAAGAGCCACAAGTTAGCAACTGTAGAAATACAAGAGTTGGATCGCTTGCACTTCATAACTAAACACTTTCACAGATATAATCCCAAGAGAGTGTGCATGCAACATTGTGAAAGGAATGGTTTTAATTGGGGATATTCATCAATGTCCACAGCAGAAGATGATAAGGTGAAGAACTGGTACAATGCAGTTAGAAAGACACATCTAGGGATGAAGACCAGTTCACCGCAAGATCCACTAGCTCAAGATATGAAAGTGTAGGAGGAAGAACATATAACCCCTCAAGCAAAGAGTGTAGCTCCTAGAAAGAGGATCAGGTATGATTCAATAGAAGAAAGCAACATAAAATGGAAAGTTGATCCTTTGAACATAAGAGTTATTCAAACAGAATAGGAAAGGAGAGAAGTAGAAGAAGAGGAGAAGAGGAAGAAAGATGATTTTCCTAAAAAACAATAGGAAGAAGAAGAGGAAAGGAGAATAATAAAAGAGGAACAACAAAGGTAGTCCTAAGAAGAAGAAGCAACACAAAGACTGGAAGAAGAATAGTTGAATCAGGAGATAGAGGAAAATTTGGAGGAAGAGGATACCATCCATCCCATGGATGATGAACCAGTTTCACCAGAAGAACCCCCGCTCAAAGGTGGTCATCTTCCATTTGGAGAAATGGGAATCACGTCTCCACTTGCAGGCAGATTCATGGATGTTTGAATTGTCACATTTGATAAACATAAGAAGAGGATCGTGCAACAGAGACGAAGCTAGTTCTCAAATGATCCTCAAAACCCAATCTCAGTTTCTACAGAGAAGGTGATAAGTGCCAACACCAAAAGGAATCCCAGGGCAATCATGACGGTAAATGTTTCTTTTATTACAACAGCATGGGAAAATTTTGAATATTTGTTGAATGAGAATGTTAGATTAAGGAGAGAAATTTCTTCAGTGAAGCAACAAGCAGAACACCTTGTGAGAAAGAATCAACAGTTATCTTCACACAATTTCAACACCAAAGAATGGCATTCATCCATGTGGGTAGAACTGGGGCCAATGGAGGAAACCACAACACGGTTATATGATGAGATGATACATCTACAACAGGTGGTTTCTCATCTCATTGGCATTTAGAAGAAAGCACAAGAAGTGGTAAAACTCCTAAAAGTGGAAAACAAAGTAGTTTAACAACTTCAGGAATGGGTTGTCAAGTATTTGGATGCTCCACAACATTTGAAAAGAAAAGATAGAATTGTCGCTAAGATAGACAAAGTTCAACTAAGACTCCACCATCAGAAATACATGCACCTTGGAGAATAATCGATTAGTACTATTGTCGCTTACAATCAAATGCATTCTGGTTTCAAACTATAACATAGAAACATGGGATTCCTTCAATAAGATCACTTGAAGAAATTAGAGATAGGGAAATCATATTCTAGGAGATCAGGCAGTACATAGAAAAAATAAAACAAGCATCGGAACAAGAAGGCTTGAAGACTACCAAAGACATTATTCTACTATGCCATTGCACCAGTCAAAGATCATATGAAACTCTCATGGCTATGGAATAATGTACATTCAAGATCCAAGACCATATTGATGGAGGCACTGGAGGTGAAGATACATTATGCAGGGGAATTGCGAGTTCAATTAAAAGTCATCTCAATGGAGTTCAGAGTATGGCACACATACATCAAAAACGAGCTTTGTGAGGAAGCACATGATTTTTCAATTTGATAAGCGTTTGTCCTATTATCATTTTTGTCTTATATAGCCACCGTCTCATATGTAATTTGTCTTTTATAATAAATGGAATGAAATGAAGTCCAAGAGACACATGTGGAATTTGAATAGATACATATGAAATGTAACGATTCATGTATAGAATATGAACAATCATAAAAGTTAAAGAGTCATGAGGAAGCTCAAAGGTCATTGTCATTAGTTATAAATAGCTCCTCATAACTCAAGCTAAGGGCTTGGATTCTTGGAGTCTTGCCTTGGATTTCGTTGTAGTGCATAGGATATTGATCATTCTTTGGAAAAATAAGTTGTGGCTTCATGTTCCTCTATTGGATATAATGTTTCATCTATGTAACAATGTACTTGGGATCTTTCATTCATAATCAAAATCTCTATGAGCCAACACCTCTTCATACATGTATCATAGATATAGTAGGACTATTCTTGTTATTTTTGTGGTATATGTTGGTTTAATTACATACTAAGTTTAATGAACTAATTCGTTTCTTAGCTATGGTTATTATTGAATAAGTGTTGTTATGATTTCATGATTGTTGTTCATTATGTGGATTAATCTGCAAGTAACCAAAAATACTTTCTCCTTTTCGGGTCACCCTTTAGGATAGTACTATTATTTTTCTAACCAGAGGCTCATTTTCCTTTACCAGTTGTGGAAGTTCCCCCATGCACCTTACATTGGGTGTCTCACAAATCTTACATACTTTTTGCCCAAAGAGGTGTTGTGATCTCTTGTGTGTGATTGTAACCAAGGCATATCTTTGAAATCTTTCCAACAGTTGTCGAACCGTATATCCTGATGGGACTCCTACCCCAAACAATGTGGTATCTAATTAGGACTTCACATCGATGATATCCCCTTACATGTTGGTGACATCCAACACCATCAACGCTACCATAGCACAAGGAATTATCATTATAAGTGTCAGTAGTTTTGTGTTCACTATTCATTCATTCCACAATTCATTCCTTACACCAAATTCATGAGATATATTCATGAAATATATTCAAAACTACCAAACGTATACTAAACCTCCACAAAAAAGGTAATTATGGGTAGGATTTGAGAGAACCTTACTTTGAAAAATTAGAAAAGTCCTAGAATCCATCTAACCCATCAGACTCATTGTATATTCTCATTGTTCCAATAATAATATCAGGAGCAATGGTAAGAGCCATGATAACTTTAGGAGAGTTAGAGAAACCATAGCCAGACCTCACATGCTCATAAACATCTTGAACAACATGGTTGCATGGAGTGCCTACTTGGGTTGCATGCAAGGTCCACGCATGCAAACTTATTTTGGTTTTCTTTAATTTATGCCTACACATATAATTGTAGTTGAAATTAAAAAAATAATAAAATTAACATAAATAATAAATAAATTAAAATAAAAGGAAAGACTTGTCATCCTAAGATTGCATGCATTCCATGTGTCTGAGCTATTGAAAGAAGACCTTCTGCTAGAGTTATGCAAGCATCCACCTCTACTCCATTCCATAGACCAGTACAGTATCGTGCTCTGTCCGAATGCAACTCAAACAAGGGCTATGCGGAAGTATGATACATAGGATGTATGATAAAGGGACATCAAGGTCTTTGAAATAAAAATCGAGCCACCTAATGAAAAAAACTAGACCATGTGTTTACCATCTATCAAAAGGAATTCCCACAACAACTAGAAATGGCTTGTACATTGTGCCATCAATTCTCTCATTTCAGAGAATTTTTTCGTTCAAGGATCTGGGTTCACAAGAACATACCCCATTTCTAGACTTGTGGTTACCATAATTTTGTGGTTTCCCTTGATCAGTCTAGGCGTAAGCTCCACTTGATATTGTGATGCGACTTGGCCTCCATTGTAGTTCTTCATCAACAAGAAGGAGGGCTAAACTAACCCGAAGTCATAATCAATAATAACCATGACTAAAAGATCATAATATAATTTCCCACTTTCAAAAACATGAAATAAGACTCATAAAATGTCGAGTAAGACTCATAGAACATCGAAAGCGTGTGACGCGTGACTGTATCTTTTTTTTGAAATAAGACTCATAAAATGTCAAGTAAGACTCATAAAACGTCGAAAGCGTGTGACGGGTGACCGTATCTTTTTTGTTATAGAAAAATACTTTTCTTTACAAACATTGGCTCATGTCTTCCTTTGTCAAACATTATTTTTAAGAAAACCCCACATGCTTGGATTTCTACGTTGAAGATAAAGTTTTCAAAGTTAATAGAATTTTAAAAACCATATAATACGAGCGAGACATGGGGAGAACCACAAAATCGCAACACCACTTGATATCGCAAGGCTGAAGTACGTTTGAAGTGGTTGAGCCCCATGTTAGTGTTGCACAACTTTACATCATGGGTTATTTGGGTTATTTTAAAATATGTGAAGTTTTTAGGGGCATGACCGATGGTATCAGAGTTGAATGATAATTAAGTGTTTTTTATCATTATTTTAAGATAGGTGGTATCAAAGTAGATATTATATTGGAGCAAAAATATTATTAGATCATAATAGATATCAATGTTGAAGTATATACCAATGTAGTGTTTTAAGTAGAAAGTTGAGTAGTTAGCATTTGGGAGAGACTTGGTGTAGTATTTGGGAGAGACTTGGTGTAGTATTTGGGAGAGACTTGGTGCAAGTATGATAATAGAGTTATATTTGAGACAATTGTGCAAGATTATTTAGTGGGATGGTGGGTTCGCAATTGGGAGGTAGTGGGATCAGAGGGACTCCAGGTAAAGAGAGGTAGTTCTTGTTATTGACAAGTGTATGGCCCAGATAATGGTTGTTATGTAGAGGCACGCGAATGAGTCTAATGAGATAAGAAGGGATATGGAGGCTTTGATGGAAGCTTTTATGTAGGGCATTGAGGAACTTGAAGTAGTTTCTCATACAGTGGAGAAAATTTGAGACTGTGCATGGGGTGATTGTTTGAAGCAATTAGAGGATCAAGTGACTTCTCTTGTAGATATAACGATAAGATATCAATAAGATAGGGATCGTATAATACTTCAGTGAGATTGAAGATCAAGGAATCAGAATTGTATGATGGGACTCGAAGTGCCAAGGTGCTTGGGAATTTCTGATGGGATGTGGAGCAGTACTTGGATCAAATGAATGGGTGTTCAGATGAAGCTATGATTAATGCTACAACCATGTATCTGACAGACACAACCAAGTTGTGGTGGAGGACTTAAGTGGAGGATTTGGAATTTAGTCATATTACAAAGAGGATTTCTACATGGATAGAGATGAAAGAAACTTTGTATGTGTAGTTTGATCAAGGGAAATAAGCATGGTTTCCAAGAATCACCTTATGGATTTGAGGCATATAGGAAGAATCCATGCATACATCAAAGATTTTTCAGGGCTTATGTTGGAGATCAAAGAGATGTTGGATGAAGATCAGTTGTATCATTTCATCAATGGATTGTAACCATGGGAACATAATGAGTTGAGGGGACAAAATGTGCATACTCTTGTAGAGGCCACCATTGCAACAAATAAAATTTTGGACTTTCAGAGTGAAGGGAAGTATGGAATCAAGGACTAGGATGGTGGCTATGGTGATGAGGGGAAGAAGAAGAAGGACCAAGGGAAGGAAAATTATTTTAAGGAGGATGAAGCAAAGTAGGCACATACCACAAGGGAGAAGAAGCCCCTTCCATGTCAGATATGTGCAAAGCAACATTTAGCAAAGAATTTCCCATTGAAGCAAAAAGTGTTTGATATAGAGCAAGAATATGTGATAATAATTGTAGTTTTGCAAGTTTTGGGAACAAATTCTATGAGATAGACTACCACAAAATAGGATGAGGAGAGGACTCGACTTAACTGTGTGAGTAAAAATGCTGATGGGATTTAGATGGTGGCAATGGTTGACAGTGGGGCTACACACAACTTCATGGGAGAGGATGTGACTAGATATCTTGGACAACAATTCAAGCCAACTCAGAAATCCTTCAAGGTTTTTGATTCGAGAGATATGCATGTGATTGGGATGATTAATGATGTTCCCACGGGTATTGGTGATCGGAAGGGAAGAGAAAGATTCACCTTTGTGTAGCTATATGACTATGAGTTAGCATTGGGATAGGAGTTATAAACTGTAGAAAAGGAAATGCCAATTCCACAAATGGGATGTTTATTAATTGTATCAGGACTAGATCCAATTGTAGTAAGGAATCTAAGAGGAGCCACAGAGTTTACCGAGAGGGTAACCTCTATTCAAATCATTGACTAAGTAGATTAGTTGTTGAGTGGGGATGCATATGGAAGGATATATGATATAGATTCTATTATTTTGAAACATTTCAATATTATGATGGCCTTGAGAGATGGGATTGAGGGCTTGGAGTCGATACCAGATCATGAGAAGGAGGATGTATTAATGCTTAATGATTCCAGTGAGAACATGAGGATGGCACCTTTGATCCAAGAGTGTGGACATGGAGATGTACCTTGGTACAAACAAGCCAAGGAGGAAATTACTTCAGCCATAGAGGACTTTGGAGGAGCAAGTTATCATTATGGTTAGAATTGGAATGCCTTGTTGAAGCATCAAAAGGCAGGGTCGTTCACATCCACCATTGTTAAGATACATTACATAGAAGTATGGAGGAGTACTTATAGTAGGAGGTTAGATGAGGTGAGAGGTGGAGGTGGTGGTCACCATGACTACCACACCTCTCCTTCACATTGAACCATGAGGAGCTTGGCTTGTTATCATAGTATGGATAGAAATGCATGTCATGGGTGCCTTAGGGGTACCTTTTGTAGAGGAAAAGGATTGAGGGGTTGCTTGGATGATCTAAGATTCAAGGTATTGCACCTGTATGAGAGATGAGCTCTTGTGGATTTTTGCATGATGACCAGATTAGCTACCTAATTAGATGGGTGACACAAGGGGATCCAACGTAGGGAGCCTTGCAAGGGAAATTTCGATAGATGGCAGTGTTAGCTCTGCTACTAAAAAGGACTCCATATGGTTGGAGACAGGCTTGGTTTGCTTGATTGTGCCCAAAAGGATCCATGCATGCTGTTCAGATCTTCAAAGTTTGGTTAATGGCCCTCCACCGATCAAAGCTATCGCAAAGGAAAGCCCTAGGGAAGGCGGAAATGATCTATCGGGAGGCCTAAAACACTCCAAAATTAACAAAATTCAAATTTGCAGTCCTAGCAGTTCAAATGAGCGACAGCTGTTAGATCCGGCCGATAAACGGTCCAGATCGCATCGGCGGGTCGAAATTGGAGGAGGCAGATAGGCGGATTATATCGCGTCGGCATATCGCATCGGCAAGATGGCAGTGGCAGCGGCAGTGACAATGATGTGGTATCGCCGATGAGCGATCGCTGACATCGCGTCGGCGTGTCGCTATCGGGCGATTCAATAGGAGCATGGCCTTTGCATATATGAATAACCGCCGATTGGCCGGACCCGACAGCCATACAACGTTGCGTGCTATAATATTTCGGGTCCGCAGCATTCACTCATATCGCATCGGCATTTCGCTGTCAGGACTGTCAAAGTGGACAAGGTTTTCACATAGGCTGCGTTCCGACCCGATGGGCCAGACCCGATGACCACCACACTCCTTTTTATATTCTGTAAGGTCCGCGCCCATAGTGTTTTAAATATATTTAGTGTATTTTCTTTATATAAAGAAAATACAAAAAGAAGCTTATGGCAAGCGCCGATCGCTGATGGGGTTCGGGCCCGATAGGGTTCTAAAAGGCCAAATATATATGTTTCAAGTCCACCAAAGTCAATTTTTCATGTTTTGCGGCAGTTTTGCAGTGGCGCGGAAATCATTAATGCAAGCATACAACAGTACAGCGCAGTAGGTAGCTGCCTTCAATTGACAGTATGGCCTAACAGGAAGCAAGACGTGCCTCGGATAGATCAACATTTATCAGTCATGATTAACCCGTGGTTGAAGTTTTCAAGTGCAGATGAAGCATTGTGGGCGGGAATGAACAGTGTAGCAGTGTTTCATTATTGCCAAGCCAGGCAGTCATATTGGAGCCATTCAATGATTCAACAGCAACATTTAATCAACAGTATGGCCGAGGAGGAGATAGGACGCCACATATCCAGTCAAAGAATTCAGTGGTTATGGGATTCACCCATACTTCATCTCACCCACCCTAGAAGGATTGCAGAGCACCAGAGAGGGACAAATTTATTCAAAGCACGGCTAGATTTGTATAGGAGGCCCATTCTTAAATGTAAATATGGTTGGTGGCCATTTATGGGCTCCTCCACGTATGGTTCAGCAGAGATATTTTGTATTGTAACAGTATATATACTCAGAACTGAAATGAAAATGGATGATGAGTGTTTGATAAATGAGAGCTTATTGTAGCCTTTTAACTTCTGGAAACTGTTAATACTATGAGACCTGCAGCTTCTGGTCTTGATTTCCATTAATACAAGCTTCTTTTGCTGTCACCTGCTCACTTTTCACTTCTTGTCTTCTTGTTCTAGGCTGTGCCTGCTTACATTTATTTATGTGCTGTAAATGTTTGATATCAGAGGGGCTGTCATCCCATCTCTATATTATGATTTAGTGGCTCATTGAAGCTGTTTGCAGGTTGTTGTTGTTCAAATAGCAAAGAGCTGTCATCCTCATTGTCTATTGAATAATAGTCGTGCAGATCCTCTAACTGATTGCAGCTGGCCATCACAGAGCTCTGTGCATCTGCTGGTGCAATCAGTCTTCTCCATTATCACTTTTACCTTAAATCGTGAGTAGTTGGGGGTTGAAAGCCTTGTAGTTTGGGGGTCTTCACCCATGCCTGGGTTAAATCATAGTAGGAGTGGTTATCTGGCTTGAAGGTGCTGCACATCTTCCATTTATCCATCATTTCATCCAACAAAACTGTTGAATTTTTAATGTTCCTGAGCATCACTGATTTACAACCTAGGTGAGTTTCTTGGGGTGATAACATTAATTGGCGCCGTTGCCGGGGAGAGGAGAATCGAAGCTCAGCTTCCCAGGGAGAACGACAAAGCTTCAAACTTTGATGACAGACAAAGTTTTGAACACAGATTTTGGTTGTAATCATCTGTCTGGCGACTCCACTGGTGGAAGACCATCCTTTGGCGACTCCACATTGAAGTTCTGGCGCAGTTTGTGAGGCATACTAGAAGAAATCCGCAGAAGTCTCCAGTTGTTCCAGTGCCTGACCCTGAAAAGATTGTTAACCCGAAGAAAACATCGCGTAAAGGAGCATCAGGATCAGGTAAGCCCAAGAAATCTTATTTGTCTTTGCATGAGGAGTTTTTAGTTGAGGATACACAGTTTGAAGATTTAGAGGCTAGTATTGCTAAGGAAGAAATACATGCAGAGATTCATAAAGCTCCTTCTCCATTTAGTTCCCCTTTGAATCTGAGTCCGAAGAAAGTTTCCCATACTGTTCAAAACATCCCAATATCTTTCCCATCCATTACATTATCTCCTACTGCTCCATCTGTTAGTATTCTTCCGTATATTCCAAACATGGCAGGACAACAAGCACCTACTAGGATTGAAAGGATTGTTGCTGCTAGATATGGACCTTTGATATTGCCTACACCTTTAAATGCTATGCCTACAGGAGAATATCAAAAATATATGCCCAAATTTACTGGAACAGAGGGAGTGACAGCGGAAGAACATCTTGAAGCTTTTTACAGTTATGCTGATAATTTAGACATAAGTGAGAATGATGTATGGATGAGAGTTTTTGTCCAGAGTCTTGATGGAGAGGCTAGGAAGTGGTTTAGAGAATTACCCCAGAGATCTATAACAGATATAGAAGCATTAGATGAGGCATTTTTGAAGCAATGGGGAGATAAGAAGGACTTGCTGTATTATCATACAGAGTTTGGAAACTTGAAAAGAGAAAAGGGTGAGTCTTTGCCCGACTTCAACAAAAGATTTAATAGAATGTATAGTAAAATACCAGCTGAGGTAAAGCCTACCCCTACTGCTGCCAAACTCACATACGCCAATGCTTTTGATTCTGACTTTTGCTTATTGTTGAGAGAAAGACGATGTGCTACGCTGGGTGATATGCAAGAGGCAGCCTTGGAGGTGGAATCAAATATTATGGCAGCAGAAAAGTTAAAGAGTCAAGGTGACAGAAGAAGGCCGAGAGGTGAGGCTTCTTCTTCCACTGCATCAAATTCCAAGCCTAAGATAGACAAAATGACCAAAATCATAGAGTCATTGGCTGCTGAAATTTCTAAGTTAAAATTTGATCAGTCTTCAGGCAAAGCAAGGCAACAAAACATATTTGTCCCAATAAATCCAAACCCATTCAGAAAAGCAAATGAGCAGCTACAGATTATGCAAAGGGGTGAAGAAGCAAGAGAAGATCATAAAGTAAAAGCTCCCTTTCAGAATGCAGTCATGGAGGGGGAACAATATGAAGAAGATGAGGATGAAATTCACTGCTTGGAGGATAAGGGTAATGCTGCATTTTTAACATTGGCCGAATATGAAGAGTCATTGCTGCAAGAGCAGAATAGCCAGAGGTGGGACAGTGGTGCCGTTCTGCAATCCGGTGAGCAGCAGCAAAGATATAATCTAAGATCCAATGCAAAGAAGGTAAAAGAAAATACTACGCAAGAAGCAGCTGCTCAAACAGTGCCACAGAATAGCAGGCAAAGAAGACTGGCAGCTGATCCTGTCACCCTCAAGGCCCCTGCTCGAGAGGTAAGAACTACTGATAAATCCTTCTCGCCTTTCAGTCTTGCGCCAGAAGTTCAGAAGCTGAAAATAGCTGTCCCTCTGGCTGAGTTGATTAAGAGCGAATTGTTTAAAAAGCCCATCCTTGAAGCCCTTGAGCTAGAGCCTAACCAATCCTCCATTGACTCTGTCAATTTGCAAGACGACAAGCCTGCTATTGTGCTTAGCCCCATGATTGAACCTGCAGATGATACTTCTCCATATTTCTATGTTTCATTAACTATCCATGATAAAATCCTCCACAATTGCCTGCTAGACACGGGGGCCAGTCACAATTTAATGCCTAAAACTGTCATGGAAGAGCTAGGCCTTGATATCACCAGACCCTATCATGATTTGTTCTCATTTGATTCAAGGAAGGTGAAATGCCTTGGATTAATTAAGGATCTGGCCATTACCCTAACCCAGCTGCCCATGAAAAGTATGATGATGGATATAGTGGTGGCCGATGTTCCTCCTAAGTTTGGTATGCTGTTGTCTAGAGGATGGATTAAGAGACTAGGAGGGACATTGCAGAATGATCTATCTTATGCAACTGTTCCAGTGTTTGGAGGAGAAAGCAGGAGGTTATATAGAGAAGCACAGCTGGCATATGTTATTAGTGATGAGAAGAATCCTACAAACCATCCCATATATGCAGTGGACACTGATTTTGGAGCTTGCATCCTCCAAATAGAAGAATCTCAGAAGGCTGCATTGCATATTCGGAAACCAACAGCTCAGGCTAAACATGATACGGGTGGTCAGATTTGGGAAATGTTTTTTGATGGAGCATGTACCAAGGAGACTGCAGGAGCAGGGGTGGTGCTAGTATCTCCACAACAAGAAACAATTCAGTTATCCCTAAAGCTAGTTTTTCAGGTGACAAACAACATAGCAGAATATCAAGCACTGCTGTTGGGCCTTCATGAAGCCAAAGATAGAGGGATAAAAAATCTGAAGGTATTTGGAGATGCTGACCTGATAATTCAACAAGTAAACAGAAAGTTCCAAGCAAAGCATCCAAGGTTGAAAGCCTATAGAGATGAGGTATGGAGAGTCAAAGAGTTCTTTGATTTTTTCTGTATTTCATATATTCCTAGAGCCCAAAATCAGCTTGCTGATTCCCTTGCTGTCTCTGCTAGTTCATTCATCCCTTCACTGCCTCCCAAACTAGTTTATGAGGTACAAATGAAGTATAGACCCTCTGTGCCTGATAATGTCCACCATTGGAAAGTTTTTGATGATGATGATGAGTTAAGTAGGTTCCTTCAAGTCATTGATGAGTTCTCTGAAATGAAAATTGACCAGAGCAATGATGCTTTGTTAGAAGATCCCAAATCCCAGCTTAGAAATAAAATTGGCAAGAATAGCATAGTCCAGCTTCCTAGTAACCATATTCCTAAGGGTCTAATTCCTCTTGAGAGATTGTTTGACCACAATGATGTGCCTTACAAAGCTGCCCAAAAAGAAGATCAGTCTCAAGTTCGCAAGCATGATATAGGAGGTCCAGGTCAGCCCAAATTCATGAATCTGTCCATTAATCTATCTGCTGATCAGAGTGCTGAATATTGCAAATTAATGAGGTAGTTTGCTGATGTGTTCGCTTGGGAGTACAGTGATCTGAAAACATATGACAAGAGTATAATACAGCATAAAATTCCACTTGAAAAAGGCACTACTCCTTTCAAACAGAAGCTAAGGCCAATGAATCCTATGCTCCTTCCTCTGGTTGAGAAAGAAATTAAAAAGTTGCTAGCTGCTAAGATTATAGTGCCTCTCAGATATTCTAAATGGGTGGCCAATCTGGTTGTTGTGAGGAAGAAGAATGGGGAAATCAGACTGTGCGTTGATTTCAGGAATCTAAATAAGTGCTCCAAAAAGGATAATTATCCCTTGCCCAAAATGGAGCATTTGTTGCAGCAAGTCTCAGGTGCCAAAGTGATGTCTTTCATAGATGGGCTTTCAGGCTTCAATCAAATTGCTGTGCATCCTGATGATCAAGAAAAGACAGCATTTACCACTCCTTGGGGCACGTTCATGTATGCAAAAATGCCATTTGGGCTAATGAATGCTGGAGCCACCTTTCAGCGTGCTATGGATATTTCTTTTGTGGGAGAGAAGGACAAATTCGTGCTGATATATCTTGATGACATAACTATTTATTCTGGCAGTCACCATGATCATTTACAGCATCTAAGAAAGGTGTTTTTGAAGTGCAGAACGTTTGGGATTTCACTCAATCCCAAAAAATCCCAATTCGCTTTAAAAGAAGGCAAACTGTTGACGCATGTAGTGTCTGCTGCAGGTGTTCAGATTGACCCAGAAAGAGTCAAAGCAATTCAGTCCTTGACTCTTCCAAGATCAAAGAAGGACATACAGTCTTTTCTAGGCAAAATTAACTTTGTAAGGAGGTTCATTCCTAATTTTGCAGAACTGGTTAAGCATATAACCTCCATGTTAAAAAAGGGAGCAGAGGTAAAGTGGACTGATTCGGCCAGAAAATCTTTTGAGTCCATTAAGATGGCTATTGTAGAAGCTCCTACTTTAATAAGCCCTGATTATAGCAAGGATTTTCATCTATTCTCATTTGCCTCTAAGGATACCATTGCAGCTGTCCTGTTGCAGCAAGATGAAGTAGGCCAAGAGCATCCAGTTGCCTTTTTCAGCACGAATCTGAGGGATGCTGAACTAAGGTATGATATTATTGAAAAGCAGGCTTATGCTCTTATCAAATATTTGAAGGCTTTCAGAGTATACATCTTGCATTCCAAAATAGTTGCATATGTCCCTTCTGCTGCAATAAAGGATGTTTTAACGCAGCCTGATGCCGATGGAAAAAGAGCGAAGTGGATTGCGAAAATAATAGAATTCAACATAGAACTGAAGCCCACCAAGCTGGTAAGAGGTCAGGGACTGGCTAAACTATTGGCTGAAGAGAATTGCAGCTCTTTGGACATTGATTTCTTGTTCAATATAGCAGAAAATGGTCAAATGGAAAAGCGTGAAACGATTGGAACGCAGAGTGGACAGTCAATAGCCAAGAACCTAGCTTCATGTAGCTGGTATGCTGCAATAATTAATTTCCTACTAAAGCTGGAAGTTCCTTCAGAAATTTCTCAAAGTCAAGCAAGAACGTTAAAGCTCAAAGCAACCAAATATTGCATCAATGGTAGCTTGCTTTATTGGAAGGATCCATCTGGAGTGCTTTTAAGATGCCTGGATAAACAACAATCAATAGAAGTTATGCGGCAGTTCCATGACAGCATGTGTGGAGGACATCATTATTGGAGAACTATAGCCCAAAAGATTCTCAGAGCCGGGTATTATTGGCCCTCTTTATTTTCTGATGTATTTGCTTTTGTTAAATCTTGTGACAGGTGCCAAAGATTTGAAGGTAAGCAGCATTTGAAATCCCTGCCCCTAAAGCCAATCATTGCAAAAGGACCTTTTCAGCAGTGGGGCTTGGATTTCATTGGTGAAATCAACCCACATTCCAGTGGCCAGCACAGGTGGATATTAGTCGCCACTGATTATTTTACAAAATGGATTGAAGCAATCCCAAAAAGGAAGGCTGATCATAATGTGGTAATGAAATTTTTATTAGAAAACATTTTCAGTAGATTTGGTTGCCCACATAAGCTTATAACAGATAATGCAGTAGCCTTCAAGGCAAAAGAGTTGGTGGAAATGTGTGACTCAATGGGCATTAAACTTGTTCATTCCACCTCCTATTACCCCCAAGGGAATGGTCTAGCAGAATCCTCTAATAAAAGTCTGATTAGGATTATTAAGAAGCTGTTAGAGGATAATAAGAAGAATTGGGATGCCAAGCTGAAGTATGCACTTTGGGCGGACAGAGTGACCATTAAGAGATCTACAGGCTGCTCTCCCTTCAAGCTGGTATATGGTACTGATGCTGTTTTTCCCATTCAACTTACCCTCCCTGTCGCAAAGCTGCTCCAAACAGCACAAAATGAAGAAGATGAGATGGCCAACAGAATCACTGATTTAACAGAATTATATCAGACCAGAGAACAGCTGATTGAAAAAGCCACAGCGCATCAGCAAAAGATCAAGGAAGCCTTTGACAAGAAGACAAAAGGAAACAATTTCCAGGTTGGGGATTTGGTCATGAAATGGGATGCTTTAAAGGAAAAGAAAGGCAATCATGGGAAGTTTGATGCTCTCTGGACAGGCCCTTTCATCATTGCACAGATTCAAGGAAACAATACCTTCATACTGAAAAGTATGGGAGGGGAACCAGTCTTTGATGGCCCTGTTAATGGGCGGTTTCTGAAAAATTATGTGATTTAAGGTCTTTTGGCCTTAAAAGCTGTAAATATTTTGCTTTTGTCAGTTTTTAGTGTAGCTGTAATAGACTCCATGCCCAATGGAACACTAGGAATTTTGGCTAATTTGTTTGTCGCTGGAAAGGCATTGATCTGCAGGTTCTTGAGACCTCACAGGGAGGATCTCATCCCCAGGAGGAGCCAATGTTAGCTCTGCTACTAAACAAGGATTCCATATGGTTGGAGACAGGCTTGGTTTGCTTGATTGTGCCCAAAAGGATCCATGCATGCTGTTCAGATCTTCAAAGTTTGGTTAATGGCCCTCCACCGATCAAAGCTATCGCAAAGGAAAGCCCTAGGGAAGGCGGAAATGATCTATCGGGAGGCCTAAAACACTCCAAAACTAGCAAAATTCAAATTTGCAGTCCTAGCAGTTCAAATGAGCGACAGCCGTTAGATCCGGCCGATAAACGGTCCAGATCGCATCGGCGGGTCGAAATTGGAGGAGGCAGATCGGCGGATTATATCGCGTCGGCAGATCGCATCGGCAGGATGGCAGTGGCAGCGGCAGTGACAATGATGTGGCATCGCCGATGAGCGATCGCCGACATCGCGTCGGCGTGTCGCTATCGGGCGATTCAATAGGAGCATGGCCTTTGCATATATGAATGACCGCCGATTGGCCGGACCCGACGGCCATACAACGTTGCGTGCTATAGTATTTCGGGTCCGCAACATTCACTCATATCGCATCGGCATTTCGCTGTCGGGACTGTCAAAGTGGACAAGGTTTTCACATAGGCTGCGTTCCGACCCGATGGGCCGGACCCGATGACCACCACACTCCTTTTTATATTCTGTAAGGTCCGCGCCCATAGTGTTTTAAATATATTTAGTGTATTTTCTTTATATAAAGAAAATACAAAAAGAAGCTTATGGCAAGCGCCGATCGCTGACGGGGTTCGGGCCCGATAGGGTTCTAAAAGGCCAAATATATATGTTTCAAGTCCACCAAAGCCAATTTTTCATGTTTTGCGGCAGTTTTGCAGTGGCGCGGAAATCATTAATGCAAGCATACAACAGTACAGCGCAGTAGGCAGCTGCCTTCAATTGGCAGTATAGCCTAACAGGAAGCAAGACGTGCCTCGGATAGATCAACATTTATCAATCATGATTAACCCGTGGTTGAAGTTTTCAAGTCCAGATGAAGCATTGTGGGCGGGAATGAACAGTGTAGCAGTGTTTCATTATTGCCAAGCCAGGCAGTCATATTGGAGCCATTCAATGATTCAACAGCAGCATTTAATCAACAGTATGGCCGAGGAGGAGATAGGACGCCACATATCCAGTCAAAGAATTAAGTGGTTATGGGATTCACCCATACTTCATCTCACCCACCCTAGAAGGATTGCAGAGCACCAGAGAGGGACAAATTTATTCAAAGCACGGCTAGATTTGTATAGGAGGCCCATTCTTAAATGTAAATATGGTTGGTGGCCATTTATGGGCTCCTCCACGTATGGTTCAGCAGAGATATTTTGTATTGTAACAGTATATATACTCAGAACTGAAATGAAAAGGGATGATGAGTGTTTGATAAATGAGAGCTTATTGTAGCCTTTTAACTTCTGGAGACTGTTAATACCATGAGACCTGTAGCTTCTGGTCTTGATTTCCATTAATACAAGCTTCTTTTGCTGTCACCTGCTCACTTTTCACTTCTTGTCTTCTTGTTCTAGGCTGTGCCTGCTTACATTTATTTATGTGCTGTAAATGTTTGATATCAGAGGGGCTGTCATCCCATCTCTGTATTATGATTTAGTGGCTCATTGAAGCTGTTTGCAGGTTGCTGTTGTTCAAATAGCAGAGAGCTGTCATCCTCACTGTCTATTGAATAATAGTCGTGCAGATCCTCTAACTGATTGCAGCTGGCCATCACAGAGCTCTGTGCATCTGCTGGTGCAATCAGTCTTCTCCATTATCACTTTTACCTTAAACCGTGAGTAGTTGGGGGTTGAAAGCCTTGTAGTTTGGGGGTCTTCACCCATGCCTGGGGTAAATCATAGTAGGAGTGGTTATCTGGCTTGAAGGTGCTGCACATCTTCCATTTATCCATCATTTCATCCAACAAAACTGTTGAATTTTTAATGTTCCTGAGCATCACTGATTTACAACCTAGGTGAGTTTCTTGGGGTGATAACAGGCAGTCATAGAGATATCCAAAGGAGTGGCACTTCATGTTAAGAGACTTTCAATATGTGACTTTGTGAGTTATGCTTTGGAGTATTCTCAAGGATGGGAATTATTTTGAGTGGGGGAGTTTCACGCCCTCGAGTCGGTTGCACCTCCAAGGGTGACGTGCGGCACAAGCAAGGTTCATCGCAAACTTCCAACAAATACGCCTTACAAAAATTAAGTTATTCTTGTATTCTTCTTTGTTAATTATGTTCTGTGCGGAATCCCTAATAGTTCAAGTGCAAAAGTCAATGGCAAAGAGACCCAAATCGTTCAGCAATGTTTAACGATAAATTTTCATTAATTTTACAATATTTTACAGGTATGAGAGGTTGGACCAAATGGTCACAAGAATCTGCCCATACACAAGTCATTACAGCCTGAATGTAGTAAAAGTTCATAAAAAAACTGGGCCTTCTTGCCTCAGCGAGTGCATGGCCCAGCCGCACTGCGGCCCACCTGTTCTGCATGACCCTCCCCACACTGCCTGCGACTTATGTGCATTGAACTCTTCCCCAACTCTCATCACACTGCCCACTCTGATTTGTGAACTCCATTTGACCTACGCACTTGGTTGAATGCCCCTTCGTTTACTTGCTACTCGCGAGCTGACCTACATGTGTTCGGGGTGTGGGCGCCCTTCCCCGGTTGTGCACGCCTACTCATCTCTGCTCCTACCTGCCGCTATGTCATGTCACCCATCCGATATTTTCCTGTCATGCACGCCTTGCCACTATGCGCTCCTGCTTGCCCGCACATTGTGCTACCCGCTATGCTTTCATGCCTTAGTCTCTACATGCTCGCGCTTACCCACGAGTCGAGTAGGCACCCGTCGCTATGGCGTACCTGCTCCTACACCTGTCACCATCGCAATACGGGCATGCATGCCCGTGACTCGTCCTCAAGTGTCATGGGTGCATGGTTGGGAACTCACCTCACCTAGGGGAGGTGATGCCAACTCAGGGTCCTGACATGTCCCCCACCATGAGTGATTATTGTCCTCGTAAATCCTACTGATCGTGCTAACTTATCATCAAACTATGCAATCTCCTTGTTCCATCTCCACATCGAATCCTCTATTTCTCAATCACTCTCCTTCGGTACATCCTTCCATCATACAAAGAAATTCCTCCTCATGGCACTCCTGACTCTCGTAGTTCTGAGATCCAAGATCTTATCCAAAACTAATTTTGGTCTATGCATAATCATGGTTGGTCTTCTCGGTGGTGCTACTCTCTCAAGATGATCTGCATCAATTTTGCACTTCTTGATTTGGCTTAATGGAACATAGGATGTTTGGAACACATATGGTTTGGTAGCTCCAATTCATAAGAAACCTCTCCAATTATTTTCTTCACCCGAAACAATCATTCATACTTCCTTTTCAGAGATCGTCCAGTCACTTTTGGTGGTTGAAACTAATCCCCAATAATCCTCAAAAGAACCATGTCCCCAACATCAAAGTGTATGTCCCTCCTATCCTTGTATGCATGTTTCTTCATTCTTCTAGTTGCATCTGTCAAGTGCGCCTGTGCTAAATCTAAGGATTCCTCCCATGATGCCAAGAACTTCTTTACATGTGGGCTCCTCACATATCCTCTCGGTAACACTGTGTGTGGAGCAACTAGCACCTATCCACTGACCAACTCAAATGGACTATACCTTGTTGCTGAATTCTTCTGCATGTTGTAGCTGAAATGCGTACATCTAACAACTCAGGCCAATATTTTTTATCAGCCCTCACATAATGTTTGAAGTAATCCTCCAACAATGAGTTGATGCATTCAGTCTACCCATCTGTCTGCGAATGGTAACTCAAAATCTGCAACAATTCTATCTCGACCAGCTTGAACAATGTAGTCGAAAATCGTCCTATAAATCACAAATATTGGTCAAACACAACTCTCAATAGTGATGAATTCCATTGAAACACTCATCCGAGGTCTCTCTAGAATTAGGAAAGGATGCAACAACCCTCCTTGCCTCCTGGTGTCTGATTTATCCTGCTGACAAATGATGCATGTATGCACATACTCCTTTACATCTTTCCTCATCTTCTCCCAAAAGTACCCTCTCTCCAACAATGCCATAATGTGATGTTTCCCTTAGTGACCAGACCAAGGAGAGTCATGTTACTCCTTCAAGAGGTGCCTCCTAAGTTCAAATGACTTTGGAAAGTAGTGACGGTCACCATAGAACAAGAGTACATCTTGTAGAAAAACTTCCTTGTCTTCCCTTCACTCACCTAATTCACAATGTTCTTTCCTTGAATATCGTTATCCACACTTGCATGAATTTTACTCTACATCTCGTCACTCATATGAGCTCAACTCATACTTTGTTCAACACGGTTTTCCCCCTCTTCTTTCACCACAACTAACTATGCCTTCCGACTGAGGGAATTTGCAACAACATTGAGTCTACCAGGCATGTACTCAGTAGTCATGTCAAATTCTTCCAAGAAGTCTTGCCAATGAGCTTGATTCGCTAACAACTTTGGTTGGGATGCAAAGTAAATTGCTGCAACTTTTTCAGTCTTGACAAAAAATGGCTTCCAAATCAAATAGTATTGCCATACCTGCAAACAATGGATGATCGCAGTCATCTCCTTCTCATGGACTCGATATCATCACTTTCTATCCTGCAACTTTTGACTCTCATATGCAACTAGATGTCCATCCAGCATGAGCACTCCCCAAATCACAAAATTAGAAGCATCCGTGTGCACCTCAAATGGTCTCTCAAAGTTAGGAAGCTTTAGTATCGATGGTTGTAACCATCCTCTTCTTCAAATATTCAAATGCTTCACAACATCTATCGGTCCAACTCCATCACTTGTCCTTATTTAATAAGTTTGTCAATGACGTAGTCACCTTGGACTAACCCTCTGCAAAATTTCTTTGGTAGATTTTCATCCCAAAGAATACTCTCATCTCATAGACATTCTTCGGTCTATCCCAATCCTATATCGCATGAACCCTGCTAGGCACCATCCATATGTATCCTTGTCCCACCAAGTGTCTAAGGAATAGAATATCGGTTTGAGTGAACATGCACTTTGACTTCTTCAAGAACAACTGATTCTTCCTCAATGCCTCAAATACCAATGCCAAGTGCCTCTTATGATCCTCCATGTTGTCGTTGAAAACTATGATATCGTCCAAGTATACCACTACGAACAAATCCAAGTATGGATGCAAAACATTGTTCATCAAAGTACAAAATGTGGCAGGAGCATTGCACAATCCAAACAACATGACAAGGAATTCAAAGCTTCCATACCTCGTCACTATCGTTGTTTTCTTCTCATCGCCCTCTGCTATCCACACTTGATAATACCCATGCCTCAAATCAAGCCATGCAAACACTCGAGCTTTTGTAAGCTTATCAAAACAATCTACTACAAGTGGTATTGGATACCTAATCATTATCGTCTCCTTATTCAATGCATGATAATGACAACACATCCATAACTCAATTGTGTCTTTCTTCCTCTTGAAAAATAATGGAGCAACATATGGGGATCTGAAAGGTCATATGAAGCTTACATCTGCCAATTCCTTCAATTGCTGCTTCAAATCCTCCAACTTTGGCCTTGAAAATTGATAAGGAGATTTTGTTGGTGGTTGCTTCCCTTGCTCTAGCTCAATGTGTTGGTCCACTACATGTCTTTATGGTAGTATTTTCGACAAATCTTCAGGAATAAGATCTGCATACTTGTCCAATACATCAGAAATCTCAGTTAGAATAGGCATCCCCACTCCATCATCATCCTCAATCTCTCTAATGATAGTCGCATATGTCTCAACATCTAACCTTTGCACTGCCCTACTCATACTTAGTGCAGAAACATGTTGCACCTTCACCTTACTTTGTTGCTGGTGAGTAGGAAAAGTCCAAGTCTGTGTGTCTCCAACCAACATAATCTCATCGCAAAATGACACAACAATGGTTTTGTTTCCCTTCAAAAATTCCTACCCCAATATCATTTCAAAGTTCTTCATCTCCATCGCTGTGAAGTCTAAACAACCCTGCCAATCTGCAATTCGAACTGGCACATCGCTTGCCAATCTCGACACTCTAGTGTTCGAGTTCATTGCCTTGACCTCCACCTATTTGGCAGTGAGATGCATCCCAACCTCCTTTGCTAGCCCTGCCTTCATAAAATTATGTGTGGCCCCTGCATCCATCAATGCTTGGATGAACCTGCCATGAATATCCAAGTCAAGAAACCCAAAACAATGAAACCAACACTTCTTTTCATCAAGAACCCCAATCTGCATATATACCGGGTCTCTTCTGCATTCCATCGCACTAGCTCTGATACCATTTGTCATGCCCCCGAGTCAGTCGCACCTCCAAGGGCGATGTGCGGCACTGGAAAGGTTCATCACAAGCTTCCAACAACTACCATTGATCCAAACTTAAATAAAAACACAAAAAATTACACATAAAACCACAAATACAAAAATGAAACAGAAATAACACTTCATTTCATTAAAATCATCATACTGGAATATTCTTACAAACATAATGGAAATAAACTAGCTCGGGCGATGGTAGCTTATCTCTTAGAAGAGATGTGGTGGCTACATGCCTTTGAACTGTGTGACAATGAGGCTTAAAGGCCTATTTATTATTGAGAAACAATGGAAAACCCTAAACATCCAAAAACCTAACACTAGGAGATGAAGCGCCAAAACTATGGTCCCCATTTGGGTAAATTGGTACATCAACTTCCTAGGGTCGTAACTTTAGCATATGATATCCGTTTGGTTGTTAAAATACCTTGTTTCGAAGATCTCAAAGAGGAGACTAAAAAAAAATCAACAATCTCATTTGTGACGAATTTAGTCTCTCTCTTTTCACTAAAAACGTTGTTTAGGGCCTCAAAACGGCTCCGCAAGTTCAGGACCCGAAAAACTACCAAAAATAGTAAATTGTGCTACAATTAAGGAACCAAAAAACTAAAAGAGACGATGTTGGGTTTCGAAGTGGAATATTTTGGTGGCCACCAATATCCACCTAGATCATCCCTCTCCCCCTTAGGGAGCAATGGTCCCCATTGCGTTGAGTGCCTCCATGAGATGGGGAAACTTCTGATGAACTTGGTCCCTGGTGAGCCACTTGCCTTAGTGAAGGATTTGGCCAGCTTTGACAACCCGAAATAGTTGGATCTTCTACTAGCGAGTGTTCTTGATCTGTGTTTCCATGATCCAATCAGTTGTGGCATGTTCCATGAAATCCAGGTTTATCTCTATTGGCGTGGGTTTTCTTGCAACATCTGATGTGTCCAACAATGGTGGAAAGTATGGGTCGAAGGCAGTTTACATCGAAGGCATTGTCCCCTACAGCCTTAATGATGGTGTATGACCCATATTAGAGTAGGTGAAGCTTGTGGTTGGGTCCAATGAGGTGCTCCTTATGCAAATGTTGCCAAACTTTGTCACCATCCTAGAACTTGTGCGGCACTCGATGCTGATCATGGTGCTGCTTGTACTTAGCATTGGCTCTGTCCAATATATCATGGACCAACTGGTGGATGTGTTGAATGTGCTCAATGAAGTTGTTAACCCTGTCGGCTTCGGGCTGCACATGCACTGAATCTGCCTGAGTAGTTGCAAATGATATGGCCACATCAATGGGACATAATGGCTGAAATCCTAGCCCTACCCGAAAGGGGTTGTGGCCCGTTGAGCTTTGGAGAGCTCTATTGTAGTTGTGCTGCACATAGGGGAGGCTTTCATCCCATGTGCATGGATGCTTCGAGTTGTACATGAGCATAATGTATACGATCATCTTGTTGACGACTTTTGTTTGGCCATCAGTTTGGGGATGGAAATTAGTGGACTTAGTGAGTTTGGTATCTAGCATCGACCAGAGACTTGACAAAAATGCACTCAGGAATTTATTGCCCCAATTAGATACAATGGACTATGGGATCCAAAAGTGAACTCATATTCACTCAAAGAAAATATTAATAGTGACCTCCATTGTGATACTCTTCTTTTGGGCCACCATAATGGCCATCTTAGAGAATATGTCGACAACCACAAAAACACAGTCATTGTTGTGCTTAGTAGAAGGAAGGCCTGACATGTAATCCATGGAGATGGATTCCCAATGTTGAATAGAAGTATGTAGAGGAGTATATAGGCCTTGCCTCTTGATGGTTGGTTTGGCAATGGTGCAGGATTTAATGTACCTCCCAACATCCTAGCGAAGGTTCTGCCAATAAAAATACTTCTGCAGTGCTGCCACTATTTTCTCTACTCCGAAATGTCCAGTGACTCGACTATAGTGCACCTCCCAAATCGTCTTGGCACGCTATCTTGAAGGAACACAGATGTTTCCCAGGTGGCATAACAGTGCATCTTGGAGGTAAAAATTTTGAACTTGCTTGCCTTCCAGGAGTGTCTGGTATGTGTTGTCGAATTCTAGATTACTCTCGTAAAGAAGTGGCCACCCCGAAGTCTCGTGCCCACATCAATCGAGCACAATGTTCAGCGCCATGACTAGTGGTCGGTTGGGGTAGTCTGCAACATTATTGGTGTTTCCCTTCTTGTAATTAATTTTCAATGGAATTTTTGCAAGTATGTGGACCATTTCTGATGGCGATCGTTTGCAACTTCCCTTGTGTCTGTATGAACTGTAGGGGTCGGTGGTCTGTGTGGATGACCGTTTCCTTCCCTAGAATGTAATGCTTCCATTGATGATAAGCCTGCACAATGGAATACATTTCTTTTTCATATGTGGGATACTTTCAAACTATGTCTGAAAGTGTCTCAATGTGGTAAGCTACTGGATGCCCTTGATGAGTAAGAACTGCACTAATATCATAGTCGTAGGCGTCTGTCTCAATCTCAAATGGTTGTTGCAAGACTAGTAATGTGAGCATTGGTGCATAGAAGAGGTGATGCTTCAACTCGGAAAATGCTTTCTGTTGGGTTTCAGACCAAAAAAACTTTGCTTTCGCACCGCCCTTGGTGACTTGACTTAAAGGCCAAGTGATATGAGAGAACCCCAACACGAAACTACGGTAGAAATTGGGAAGACCTAGAAATATGCGGAGCTCTGTTAGAGTGGTTGGGGTTGGCCAATATCAAATGACTTGTATATTGGCTGGGTCCACATGCACACCTTTCTCATCAATTATGTACCCCAGATATTGAACCTAGGTCATGCCAAAAGTGCATTTCTCCAAATTGGCACACAAATTGTGTTGTCGCTGGGTTTGAAGGACCTCTCGAATATGGTGGAGGTGCTCTTCCCAAATCTAGATGAAGTTCAAGATATAATCTAAATAAACCACCATGAATGCATTGGTGAAGGGTCTCAAGATGTCGTCCATCAATCTCATGAAGGTTGCAGGGGCATTCGTCAACCCGAAAGGCATGACCAACCATTCGAAAAGGCCCTCCTTGGATTTGAAGGTAGTCTTCCACACATAGGAGAGTTCGATAGGCACCTGGTGATAACCAGACTTCAAGTCAATCTTGCTGAAATATTTGACCCTCTTGAGTTGGTCCAAAAGGTCATCAATCCATGGGATTGGGTACCTATTTTGTACAGTGATCTTGTTCAGCACCCGATAGTCGATACAGAGTCTCCAAATCTCGTCCTTCTTCTGTACCAATACAATTGGGATCCCATAGGGTGATGAGCTTGTATTGATATGTCCTTTCTGCAACAATTCTTAAATCTGACTCTTAATCGCATCATTCTCAAGAAAAAAGGGTCGATAGATCGGTCCATTGGGTAGTGGTGCGCCTAGGGTCAGATTGATGGAGTGATTGACTTGACAGTGTAGAGGTACGCCTGTAGGTGAGGCGAAAATGTCCCTATACTCCTCCACAACCTTGTCCATTTGTTGTTGTTGTGTGGAGGAGCCTTGTCTGGAAGTTGTGGCCACAACCTTCTTCTTGACCTGAGGGCAAATCATAAGGAAAATGAATTTCCTATTCTGGGAAATGATCTTGCTCCATTTCTTTGCAATGATCAAAGAGATGGTAGTAGGTGGGGATACCTTTGTTATCTTGTACAACTTATTACCCAAAGTAGTAATCACAGAGAGAGGTCTAGACTCATATACAACATGCCGCTTCCATAAGTATGGTTGTCCTAATAATACATCACAAACTTCAAGTGGAGAAACATCACACAATACCTCATCCATGAAGGGCTTGATGCTATAGGGAAGACAGCATTGTTGGTTTATGCATAGATCTCTTCCTTGGTGAAGCCACCCGATGGTGTACGGTTGCAGATGTGTCGTTGTTGATAGGCCCAACCGCTTCATGACCTCTACTGAAATGAGCTTCTTTTGGCTCCCGTTGTTGACAATGAACTGCAACGGAGAACCTTTCACCCACATATGTGAGTGGAAGAGGAATTCCCCCTCCTCTGGATATTTGGGCTCATTCTTATGGATCTTGGTGGTGGCCACGGTGGCACTGGGCTCCACATCAATGATCTGCTTCCCTTTGTCATTCGCCTTGTCGAGTTCTGACTCAGAGTCGGAACATGCGTCTGATTCAGAAGCCTTCAGCTCAGCCACTAGTGACTGAATGGCCTGACACTCACTTGTGTTGTGAGTGGAACTCTTATGGAACTCACACCATTTTCTCATGTCCTTCTTTGTCTTCGTGGTGTTGTTCTTTTCTTGCAGCTTCAACAAGTTTTTTTTGGGTCACCCAACCTTGGATTTGGTATTTTCTATGTGGTTTGGGGGCGCCATTTCCTTGCTTTAGATTCATAGATCCAAAGTCTTGCTTCTTCTGTTTAATCTTATGCTCAATCTTGACAGTGTATCGGTATGTCATGCTGAGCGAAGAGATGTACAGGAACTCCATCTCATCCTGGGTGTACCTGTGTAGACAGTTGTGGTACTTGAGTACGAAATGCTGCTTAGAATCTTTGATATCCAACTTCGTGTGGAGGGTATGGAAAACATTTGTGAACTCTGGAACATCTTGGTCCCTTCCCTGTTGTAGCATGGTCCACTTTATATATTTATCTTCATAGCTCCTGACAGGGTAATATTGTTCCTTGGTGGCATCTCAGAAATAATCCCAAGTGGGTGCGGTTGAAAATAATGAGGATTCCCTCCCGTCCTTTTGTTCACAGTAGGTTTCCCACTAGTCCTTGACGTGTGTTGTGGCTTTGAGAAGTGCAAAAGTATTTTTTCCCCGATTGGAAAAGTCATGAACTAAAAAATATCCTTCCAATAGATTCAACCATTTATCTACGACATCTACATCTATCTGGCCCTCAAATACGGGAACATCAAAATTAACTTGTACCTTAAAAGGAGTGGCATCTCTAGAGTGGCTGCTGGATGAAGATGCATCACCTATGGGTAGCCATCGAAGGATCTGGGCAAAGTTAGCCATCATCGCGTTCCTCTGTCGCTCGAGGGCTTCCTCTTGTAATATTTTGAAGGGATCTCCTACCCCCTCGTCTTTCGTTTCTTCCACCATGGGATACTGTCGGGGTTTGCGAGGCTGGTCTTGCAAAGGTTCAACCAAATCGAGCCCTAAATCCCTATACCCTAACCTCATTGGGGACATGCAAAGAAAAACAGAGAAAGAGCAAACTACTCTTATACCATTGATCTGAACTTAAATAAGAATGCAACAAATAACACATATAACCATAAATATAGAAATGCAGCAGAAATACCACTTCATTTCATTATTATCATAATAATAAAATATGTTTACAAACATAATTGAAATAAACTAGTTCAGGCGATGGTAGCTTATCTCTGAGAAGATATGTGGCAACTACATGTCTCTGAACTGTGTTACAATGAGGCTCAAAGACCTATTTATTATTGAGAAACAATGGAAAACCCTAAACATCCAAAAACATAACCCTAGGAGATGAAGCGCCAAAACTGTGGGCCTCATTTGGGTAAATTGGTACATCAACTTCCCAGGGTCGTAACTTTATCATACGATCTTCGTTTAGCTATCATAATACCTCGTTTCGAAGACCTTGAAGATGATACTAGAAATAAATTTCAATAGTCATTTGGGAGATTTTTGGTCTCTGTTTTCCCTAAAAACATATTTTAGGGCCTCAAAACGGCTCCAAAAGTTCAGGGCCTGAAAAACTACAAAAATAGTAAATTGTGCTATAATTAAAGAAACCAAAAAACTGAAAGAGACAGTGTTGGGTGTCCATGTGGAATAGGTTGGTGGCCACCAATATCCACCTGGGTCATTCCTCCCCCCTTAAGAAGCAATGGTCCCCATTGCATTGAGTGCCTCCATGAGATGGGGAAAATTTTGGTGAACTTGGTCCCTAGTGAGCCACCTGCCTTGGTGAAGGGGTTGGCCAGCTTTGACAACCCGATATAGTTGGATCTTCTGCTAGCGAGTGTTTTTGATTTGTGTGTCCATGATTCGATCAGTTTTGGCATGTTCCATGAAATTTGGGTTTAGCTCTGTTGGTGTGAGTTTTCCTACAACATTTGATGTGTCCAACAATGGTGGAAAGTATGGTTGAAGGCGGCCAACATTGAACACTAGGTGCAGACCAAGGAACGGTGGAATGATAAGCTCAAAGGATTGTCCCCTATAGCCTTGGTGATGGTGTATGGCCCATATCAAAGAAGGAAAAGCTTGCGGTGGGGTCAAGTGAGGCGCTCCTTCTACAAATGTAGCCGAACTTTGTCGCCCACCTAGAACTTGTGTGGCACCTGAAGTTGATCATGGTGCTGCTTGTACTTAGCATTGGATCTGTACAATATATCATGGACTAGCTGGCATATGTGTTGAATGCGCTCAATGAAGTTGTTAGCCCTATCGGCTTCAGACTGCACATGAGTCGAATATGCCTGAGTAGTTGCAAATGGTATGGCTACATCAATGGGACATAATGGCTTGAATCCAAGCCCTACCTGAAAGGGGTTTTGGCTCGTTGAGTTGTGGATAGATCTATTGTAGCTTTGTTGTACATAGGGGAGGCTTTCATACCATGTGTGTGGATGCTTCAAGTTGTACATGAGCAGAATGTGTACGATCATCCTATTGACGACTTCTGTTTGGCCATCAGTTTGAGGATGGAAAGTTGGTGGACTTAGTGAGTTTGGTATCTAGCATCGACTAGAGACTTGACCAAAATGCACTTAGGAATATGTTGTCTCTATTAGAGACAATGGACTGAGGGATCCCAAAGTGTACCCACATTTTCTCAAAGAAGAGCTTAGCGGTGGCCTCTGTTGTGATACTCTTCTTGCAGGCCGCCATAATGGCCATATTAGAGGATTTGTCGATAATATTAGAGTATATAGGCCTTGCTTCTTGATGGTTGGTTTGGAAATGGTGCAGATAGTGCAGGATTTAATGCACCTCCCACCATCCTAGTGAAGGTTCAGCCAATAAAAATACTTCTGCAGTATTGCCACTATTTTCTCTACTCCAAAATTTCCAGCAACCCGACTGTAGTGCGCCTCCCAAGTCATCTTGGCGTGATTGCTTGAAGGAACACAAACGTGTCCCAACTGGCATAATAGTGCATCCTGGAGGTGAAAGTTTTGAACTTACTTACCTTCTAGGAGTGTCCGGTATGTGCTGCCAAATTCTAGATCGCTCTTGTAAAGATGTGGCCACCCCAAAGTCTCGTGCCCACAAGAGTCGAGCACAGTGGTCAGCGCCATGACTGGTGGTTGGTTGCGGAAATCTGCATCACTATTGATGATGCCCTTCTTGTAATTAATGTCCAAATGGAATTTTTGCAGGTATGTGGTCCATTTCTGATCGCGATCATTTTGCAACTTCCCTTGTGTTTGTATGAACTATAAGGGTTAGTGGTCTGTGTGGATGAACATTTCCTTCCCCAGAATATAATGCTTCCATTGATATAGGCTTGCACAATGGAATACATTTCTTTTTCATAAGTGGGATAATATCAGACTGTGTCTGAAATTGTCTCAATGTCATAAGCCATTGGATGCCCCTACTGAGTAAGAATTGCACCAATAACATAGTCGAAGGGGTATGTCTCAATCTCAAATGATTGTTGTAGGTCTGGTAATGTGATCACTGGTGTAGAGTAGAGGCGATGATTCAACTCGAAAAACTCCTTCTATTGGGTTTCGAACAAAAAAAACTTTTCTTTCGCTCTACCCTTGGTGACTTGACTTAAAGGCCAAGTAATATGAGAGAACCTCGACACAAACCTGCTGTAGAAATTGGCAAGACCCAGAAAGCTGTGGAGTTCTGTTAAAGTGGTTGGGGTTGTCCAATCCCGAATGACTTGTATCTTGGCTGGGTCCACATGCACAGCCTGCTCATCAATGATGTACCCTACATATTGAACTTGGGTCATGCAAAAGTGCATTTCTCAAAATTGGCACACAACTTGTGCTGATGCAGGGTTTAAAGAACCAGTCGAATATGGCGGAGGCGTTGTTCCCAACTCTGGCTGAAGATCAAGATGCCATCTAATTAAACCACCACAAATGCATTGGTTAATGGCCACAATATGTCATCCATCAATCTCATGAAAGTTACAGGGGCATTCGTCAACCCGAAAGGCATGACAAACCATTCGAAAAGGCCCACCTTTGATTTGAAGGTAGTCTTCCACACATCGGAGGGTTCAACAGGCACGTGGTGATAATCGAACTTCAATTCAATCTTGCTAAAATATTTGGCCCCCTTGAGCTGGTCCAAAAGGTCATCAATCTGTGGGATTGGGTTACTATTCTAGACAATGATCTTGTTTAGCACCCGATAGTCGTTACAGAGTCTCCAGGTCTTGTCCTTTTTTTGTACCAATACAATAGAGCTCCCACAAGGTGATGAGCTTCGCCTCATGTTCCCTTTTTGCAACAACTCCTAAATTTGCCTCTTGATCTCATATTTCCCTAGAACAAAGCATCGATAGATCGGTCCATTGAGTAGCAGTGCGCCCAGGGTCAGATCGATGGAGTGCTTGACCTGACAATCCATAGGTACCCCTGTAGGTGAGGCGAAAATGTCCTTTTACTCCTCCACAACCTTGTCCATCTGCTGTTGTTGTGTGGAGGACCCCTGTTTGGAAGTTTTGGCCACAAATTTCTTCTTGACCTGAGGGTGAATCATAAGGAAAAAAAATTTCTTAGCATGGGAAATTATGTTACTCAATTTCTTTGGAGTGATCAAAGTGATGGTAGTAGGTGGTGCTACCTCCGGTATCCTATACAACTGATTATCCAAAGTAATAATTAGAGAGCGAGGTCTAGACCCATATACAACATGCCACTTCCACAAGTATGGTTTTCCTAATAATACATCACAAACTTCAAGAGGAGAAAAATCACACAATACCTCATCCGTGAAGGGCTTGATGTTGTAGAGAAGGCGACACTGCTGGCTGATGCAGAGATCTCATCCTTGGTGAAGCCACTCGATGGTGTACAAATGTGGATATGTTGTCGTAAGTAGGCCCAACTGCTTCACGACCTATGCTGAATTGAGGTTCTTTTGGCTCCTTCTATCAACAATGAACTACACTGGAGAACCTTTCACCCACATCAGTGAGTGGAAGAGGCGTTCCCCCTCCTCTGGATCTTCAAGCTAATTCTTATGGATTTTGGTGGTGGCCATGGTGGTACTAGAATCCACATCAATTATCTGCTTCCCTTTGTCATTCCCCTTGTCGAGTTCTTACTCAAAGTCAAAACATGCATCTAATTTGGAAGTCCTCATCTCAACCACAAGTGATTGCTTGCCCCGACACTCACTTTTGTTGTGAGTGGAGCTCTTATGGAACTCACACCATTTTCCCATGTCCTTCTTTGTCTTTGTGTTTTTTTTCTTTGCTTGCGGCTTCGGCAGGTTGTCCTGGGACACCTTGCCTTGGATTTGGCCTTTGCTCTATGGTTTGGGGGCACCTTTTCCTTGCTTTGGATTCACAGATCTAAAGTCTCACTTATTTTGTTTAAACTTCTGCTCAATATTGACAATGTATCATTATGTCGTGCCAAGCGAGGAGATGTCCAGGAACTCTATCTCGTCCTAGATGTACTTGTGTAGACAATTGTGGTACTTGAGTACCATATGCCGCTCAGAATCCTTGATACTAAACTTCATGCAGAGGGTATGGAAAACATTTGTGAACTCCGACACATCTTGGTCCCTTCCCTCCCGTAGCGTGGTCGACTTTATGTATTTATCTTCAAAGCTCCTAACAGGGTAATATTGTTCCTTTATGGTGTCTCAAAAAGCATCCCAAGTGGGTGTGGTTGAAAACGGTGAGGATTCCCTCTCGTACTATTTTTCACAGTAGGTTTCCCACCAATGCTTGACATGTGGGCGGCTTTGAGAAGTGCAAAAGTAATCTTTTCCTGAATGGAAAAGTCATGAACTGAAAAATATCATTCCAAAAGATTCAACCATTTATCTACAGTGTCTGCATCTATCGGGCCCTCAAATACGGGAATATCAAAATTATCTTGTACCTTAAAAGGAGTGGCGCCTCCAGAGAGTTTGTTGGATGAAGATGCGCCGCCTGTGGGTAGCTGCCGAAGGATCTGGGCAAAGTTATCCATCATCTCGTTCCTCTATTGCTCGAGGGCTTCCTCGAGCAATATTTTGAAAGGATATCCTACCCCCTCGTCCATTTTTTCTCCCGCCATGGGAGGTCGTCAGGGTTTACGAGGCTAGCCTTGCAAAGGTTCAACCAGATCAAGCCCTAACTCCTTATATCATGACCGCGTTGGGGACATGCAAAATAAAACAGAGAAAGAGTAGACCGCTCTAATACCACTGATCCGAACTTAAATAGGAATGAAACAAATTACACATATAACCATAAATACAGAAATGAAGCAGAAATAACACTTCATTTTATTAATATCAGAATACTGAAATATGCTTACAAACAAAATGGAAATAAACTAGCTCAGACGATGGTCGCTTATCTCTGAGAAGAGATGTGGTGGCCACATACCTCTGAACTGTGTTACAATGAGGCTCAAAGGCCTATTTATTATTGAGAAACAATGGAAAACTCTAAACATCCAAAAGCCTAACCCTAGGAGATGAAGCGCCAAAACTATGGGCCCTGTCTGGGTAAATTGGTACATCAACTTCCTGGGGTCGTAACTTTGGCATATGATCTCCATTTGGCTATCATAATACCTCATTTTGAAGATCTCAAAGAGGAGGCTAAAATCAAGTTAGTATGTCTTTCTAAGATGTTTTCGGTCTCTCCGTTTTCCCTAAAAACCTCGTTTAGGGCCTAAAAATGGCTCCGGAATTTCAACACCCAAAAAAATGCCAAAAATAGTAAATTGTGTTGCAATTGAGGAAACCAAAAAACTAAAAGAGATAGTGTTGTGTTTCCAAGTGGAATAGGAGGGTGGCCACTAATATCCACCTAGCTCAACTACTTCTGAACTATGCATTACACAAATTAAGTTATGTTTGTCTTATTCGTTATTAATTATGTTATGTGCGGAATCTATAAGTGTTCAAGTGCAAAAATCAATGGAAAAGAGACCCAAATCATTCAACAATGTTTAACGATAAATTTTCATTAATTTTACAATAATTTACATGTATGAGAAGCTGGCCCAAATGGTCGTAGTAATCTTCCCGTACACAAGTCGTTACAGCCTGAACACAGTAAAATTTCATACAAAAAATCAGCTTGCCCTCCTAGGTGGGCGCATGGCCCAGATACACTGTGGCCCACCTGTTCAGCATGACCCTGCATGCACTTCCTATGACTTGCCTACACTGAATGCTCCCCCAACTCTCGTCGCACTGTCCACTGCAATGTGTGAACTCCAATTTGTGGTTGGTTGTTCGGTTGCCTTGTACTCAGCTGCCCACGTGTATTTATATGTGTCCAACTCCCCTCCTTTTGTGAATCAATGCATCCATCCACATGATCCAACCTGCCAGTTGACCTACCCAATTGGTTGAATGCGCCTTCATTTAACTGCTACCCGCGACCCGTCCTACAAGTGTTCGGGGTGTGGGCGCCCTTCACCAGGTGTGCACCCCCGTTCATTTGTGCTCCTACCCATTGCTATGCCATGTTGCTCATCCATTGTTTTCCCATCGTGAACGCCTTGCCACTACGCACTTCTACTCGCCTACACTTCATGTTGCCCACTCTGTGTTCACACCTTGGCCGCTACATGCCTGCACTTACCCACAAGTCAGGTGGGCACTCACCTCTATGACGCACCCGTTCCTATGCCCGTCACCATTGCAATACGAGCGCATGCGCCCATGAATCTCCCTCAAGTGTGATTGGCACCTGGTTGGGCACTCGGGGTCCTAATAGGGAGGATACTAGACCCTTGGGGGAAGGTGCACATTCATATCATCCATGACCAAGATGGATATTGTGGCAACATCTCCATTGCAAGTTTTGTGATGTTTTTTATGACGTTCAGTGGAAGTTTGAGGTTTCCATGGGTGGATTGCATATGAGGTGAGTCGTGGGTGCATAAACACACCATGGTTACATTACATGATTGACGACTTAGGTGCACAACGGCAGGATGATGAGAACACACAATGGACAAGATGGGTTGACTCGATATGAATGGAACAATCAAGTTCCATAAGTTGAGTTTGATTAAACACATGGCACAAATGTACACACTGATCAGGTGCTCAAAAAATAGCTCAAAATTCAAAATTTTCGAATCAGTGTGGAACCTGGACGAATGTGTAGTACTTGTCATATTGAATCAATCGCAATTCATTTCACGCCAAATGAACACCGTATGCTCCCATAAACATGTTTTTTTCACTTTCCCAAACAACCGTTTTTAAAAACAATTGACAGTGCAGTCAACAGTTCGTACTGCTGACATGGCGCTGACTGTGTAGGTTTACATGGTAGGGTTGACTGGTCAACATTTTTCTGCGAATCACAATGTGTCAAGTGGCACGTCCCTATGGGTGCAATTTGGTGTAATTTTATTGGGTGGTTGATGGCCAACCACGGGCTGACACGTGGAACAACTGGAGGCTGCCACATGGCAGCCCAGGAGTCCACCAAATGTTTAGGTTGAGTCTGGGTAGAGGAAGCGGGGGTCAAACCCACTACTTCCCAACACAATCTAATACCTCTGCTAATGCACCATGCAGTGTTTTCTTAATCATAATGTTCACAGGTTCTATTTGAAGTTTAATGGTGCGCAGTTTGGGGATAGGGCCAACCCAAGGGGGGTCGACCCTTGGTTACACCACCCATATATGACCACCCGCAGAGTGCAGTGCGGGGGCTTGGTCAATGGGGGCGGGCCGTTGGCCTTAGCCCTGGGCACCTTTCCCCCCACGTTTCCATATTTTTCAGAAAAAAAAAAGTAATTAGAGGACATTTAAAGTGTTCGACAATATCACCTGTTTTTTGGCGAAATTGTCGCTCTGTTAGCGCGTTTTGGGGAAAAATTGTAGGATGGTGCCAGATTTTGGGGAGTCTATGGTGCGATTAGCAGAAGATTGGGAAAGGCCATAACTTCTTCAATTTTTACCAAATCAGGAGTAGAAAGAGGATACACAGGCATTTTTGGGCATTCTAGAGCCATTGGAAGAGGTTTCAGAGCTTTCAGAGCATTGTAAACTGATGTATTCACACTTTTGAGCATAATAGAGAGGGCCAAGCCATTGGAAGATGGACCAAGGAGACATAACCTAGGAATGGTGAACTCCTTCATCATGTGTTGTTGTGATACTGTTTATGGTGATATTTATGTATGTTATATGTTGTTGTTCAGTCATTTGTTTATGTTAATTTGCACATAAAAATTACATAAAAACACTCAAAAACCCATGTTTAAACTTGCAAATAATTTCATAAATCTCAAGCATATTAAATATAATCTGAGAAGGAGTTTTAGCACAGCAAAACTAATTTTCTCAATTAGATCAAGTTTTGGTATCAGAGCTCTTGGTTTTATTTGTGCAAGAAGGATTTAAATGTTTTTCAAGTGAATGTCATGCTTACAAGGTTAAAACTCAAAAGAGGAGAAGGGAAGCTAGTTGAAAGCCCTAAAGTTGGGTCAAGGGGAAGGAGGGAAACGTTGCCACAATCTCCACCACTAGTTCTTCCTCAAGTTGCATTTGAGACTCCAGTGAGTATGTCTCATTAAGGAGAACCTACAAACATGACAGAGGACGAGAACGTCTTCAAGAACAAAGATGGTTAAGGTCCTCTATGAAGAGAAGAATACCAGACTACATGGTGAAATATCCAAACCTCCCAAAGTAGAAGGTTCTTTAGGAGGAGGTAATGGAAATGTCAGTAAACCTCCACCCTCTCCACCATATTCTTCATCTTATTTTTCACAAGCATCTTCACCCTCTTCCACTAACACAACCCTTACCCATACTCATCAACATACATCAAAAGGAACTGGTAAATCACCCTTATTAAACTGGATGTTAAATTTGAACTGCCCATGTATAATGATGAAGTGAATGCAGAGAAGCTTGACAATTGGGTTCATTAGATGGAGGTCTATTGTAGAATTCAAAAACTTCAAGAGGATGACATAAAGATTCAATTAGCTTCCTTGAGGATGGAGGGTGCAACACTAGTATGGTGGGAATCAAAGACACAAGAAGAGATAAAAAAAAAAAACACGCTAAGATCTCAATTTCTTGGTTTGATTTCAATCCTACAATTAAAAGACAATTCTACCCTCTAGCTTATATGCAGAAAGCCATCATGAATTGGCAGAAATTTAGACAACTTAAAGGTCAAAATGTGCAATATTACACCCAAGAATTTAGAAAAAGGTTTCTAATGTTAGGTGTAGACTTGCAATCACATGACATGTTGCTAAAGTACATAGGAGGTTAACATAGTTACCTTAGGCATACTATCCTTATGTTTAATCCCAATAATCTAGGTGAGGTGTGTGTGCAAGCCACTCACCTTGAGGCAAGAGGGAAAAACACTGCAGAAGAGGGTAGTAAAAAGCCATTTAAGGGTAAAGGAAAAGAAAAGGGTTTCAAAGGGAAGGGAAATAAAATGAATTTATTAAGAAGGAAGGAGAGAAATTATCATGCAAACATTGTTCCAAAGACAGTCACGATGAAGGTCATTGTTGGAAGCTTCATCCCGAAATGAAACCAAAGAAATTCAACAACAAGGGAAAATAAAAGACAACTGCAACCACTCAATAGGATTTGGGATCCAATTTGGGTAATGAAAACAAAATTACATCCATGGGTATGAAGGGAAAAGAATTCATTGCTATCACTAGTACTTCAAATTCACACAACGAAACTCCAAATGAAAAGAAGAGGATATTTTTTTTTCATATAAGGGTGATCTCAAAACATAGAAAAATTGATACTCTTATTGATAGTGGCTCTCAAGCCAATCTTATCTCTGAAAACATTTTCAAAATTTTAAACTTGGAAACCATTCCACATAATAAACCATATCCACTTGGATGGGTGTATGACAATGCAAGTTTCATAGATGAAGTGGAGCTTGATGTTGTGCCATTATACATATGTGGTATAGTTTTGGGCAGCCTATATCTCTATGACAGAAAAACTATCTTCCATATACATGAAAACAAATACCATTTGTTCAAAGATGGAGTATAATGTATTGTGAGAGCTCATAGCAAGAAACTAAATCTTTCACTTGGTAATGTGGGGCAGATGAAGACTAGTGAATTCAAGAAAGAATTTTGTGCTTCTAATGATCAAACCCAAGAATGATGTTGATAATGAAGGTTTTCAAGGTTGTGATTCAATATTGAAATCTGAATTGATTGATGTTGTTAACCAATATGATGAGATGTTTTAGGAACCAAAAGGATTGCCTCCCAAGAGAGGAATCCAACATGAGACACAGTTGCAGCAAGATAGTCCTCTTCCTAACATTGGCATGTACAGGATGTCAGTGATGGAAAGTGCAGAAATTTAAAAGAAAATTCAAGAGTTGTTGGATAAAGGGATTATTAGGGCATCTTCTTCACCATGTGGTTCACCTATTGTTTTGGTGCCAAAGAAGGATGGAACATGGTGCATGTGTGTGGACTTCCATGCATTGAACAAGATTATGGTAAAGAACCGTTACCCACTGCCTAGAATAGATGATTTACTTGATCAATTGAAAGATGCAAAGTATTTTACTAAGTTGGACTTAAGGAGTGGCTACCATCAAATTAGAATTGTTGAAGGAGACATTTGGAAGATAACATTCAAAACAAAACAAGGTTTGTTTGAATGGCTAGTTATGCCTTTTGGTTTATGTAATGATCCTACTACCTTCATGCATGTGATGAATGATGTGTTGAGGCCATTTCTTAATGAGTTTGATATAGTCTACTTAGATGACATCTTAATTTTAAGTAAATATCATGATGAACATGCCATGCATGTGAGAAAATCACTTGATGTCTTAAAGAAAGAACAATTATATTTAAAGATGTCAAAGTGTGAGTTTGGAAAAGCTTCTTTAGTTTACTTGGGTCATATTGTTGGAGGAGGTGAGTTGAAAATAGATCCCTCCAACGTTGATGTCATTTTGAATTCGCCAAGGACCAAGACAGTTACTGAGGAAAGAAATTTTTTGGGAGTATCCCAATACTGGAGAAAATTCATTGGTAACTTTTCTTCTATAGAAACTCCTTTGCATGAATTGACAAGTGTGAAAAAGTTTTTTCGGTGGGGAGGCAAACAACAAAAGGCCTTTGATGCATTGAAGGAAAAGATCGGTTCAGCTCCAGTACTCACACTTCTAGACTTGAGACAATCATTTGAGATCTAGACTAATGCTAGTGACTACACCATGGGTGCAGTCCTTGTGCAACATGGTACACCTATCTATTTTCATTCAAAAACTTTTAATGGTGTAGTGATTAATTATCATACATATGACAAGGAATTGTATGCATTCGTGCAAAGTGTAAAAAAATGGAAACACTACTTGATGGGGAAGGAAACAATCATTCACATTGATCATCAGCCATTGCAATACTTGCAATCTCAATCAAAGTTGCAGCAATCATGTCACTTTCGATGGATGGGTTTTGTTCAACAATTCCACTTGGTAATAAGGTATAAGAATGGTATCTACAATAAAGTTGTTGATATGCTTTTTAGGCCTATTATTAGTGCAACTACTTTACTCAAGCATAATTATGTTTTGCATGAAAGTTATATTGAGCAATATGCATTAGATAATGACTTTCGGGATGTTTATGCAAGCTTGAGTCAAGTTAACCAAGTAGAGGAATTGGATTACCATTTTCATGATAACTTGTTGTACCATCTTGGCAAGCTTTGTATTCCACAGGGAGAAAGAGTCAACATCATAAGAGAGGCACATACTTCTCTTATTGTTGGTCATTTCGGTGTAAGTAAGACAATGGCACATCTACGGAGTTATTGTTATTGGCCTTGTATGCTTGAAAGTGTGTCACGTTTTATTAAAGGATGTTCATTATGTGTAGCCAGTAAGCTTAGCAATAGGAATTTAGGATTATACACACCACTTCCGGTTCCCTCATGACCATGGGAGTCTTTCTATGGATTTTGTAGGAGGTATTCCATTGTCAAAAAGAGGTCATGATTATTTGTATGTAGTTATGGATAGGTTCAACAAAATGTGTATTTTGATGCCATGTAAAAAGAAAATTATAGCTGAACAAACTGCTCAGTTATTCTTTCAGAATGTATGGGTGCATTTTGGATTGCCCACATCCATTGTTAGTGATCAAGATTATTTCTTTGTTGGAAATTTTTGGTCAAGTTTGTGGGGATTCATGGACACCAAATTGAAAAAGAGTACAACATTTCATCCACAAACAGATGGTCAAACAAAGGTGGTGAACATGGCAGTGATACATATTCTTATTGGTTATTGCAACAAGCATCCTAAGTTGTGGGATGAACATTTTCACTATATTCAACATGCTTACAACTGGGCCAAGCACTCTTCAGCTCAAACATCGCCATTTGAGGCATGTTTGGGATACTTGCCTAAGTCTACTTTGGATTTCATTTTTGGAAAAGATGTTGCTATTAATGGTCATAGTGACATAGACAAACCATGAAGGTTCATTGAATAAATCTGATTGGCACACCAAAGGGTTCAAGAATAACTTGAAAAGAGCCAAGGCAAGTACAAAGCAAGGAACGACAAGCATTGTGTAGATCACAAGTTCCAAGTCTGTGATGAAGTTTGGCTTCACATTAGCAAAGAGAGGCTTCAAGGAGAAGGTAAAAAACTAAAACCAATTAGATATGGTCGATTTAGAATTTTGGAAAAGATTGGTAACAATGCCTTTAGGTTGGATTTGCCTTCATATATGAAAATTTATGTTGTTGTTAATGTTGAAAACTTAAGGTTGTATGAGCCTCCTTCGATAGAATATCAAGGAGAAAATGTCCAAATTCCTTCCATTGAGGATTTTTCTCATGAATACCTTGATGAAATACAACAAGACACCATTCTTGATAGAAGAACAAGGTCTTCAAAACGAGGGAATGTGGATTACCTTCGAGTGGGGCTCAAGGGAACAAATCCTTCAAAGGACAAATGGATCAAGATTGGAAAGGTGAGGGAATTGTACCCCCACCTGTTGGACAATTGAAAGTGATCTTTTGGGATCCAAAAGGCTTCCAGTGGGGAGGAATGATCAGGTGCTCAAAAAGTAGCTCAAAATTCAAAGTTGTCAGATCAGTGTGGAACCTAGATGACTGTGTAGTGCTTGTCATCTTGAATCTAGCACAACTCATTTCACGCGAAACGAACACCGTATCCTCCCAGAAACATGTTTTGTTCACTTTCCAAAACAGACAAATTTAAAAAAAAATTGACAACCCAGTCAGCAATCCGTACTGCTGACGTGGCATTAACTGTGCAGGTTGACATGACAGGGTTGACTGGTCAACATTTTTTGGTAAATCACAATGTGCCAAGTGGCACATTCTTATGGGTGTAATTTGGTGTAATTTTATTGTGTGGCTGATGGCCAACCATGGGTTGACACGTGACCCAGCCAGAGGCCGCCACGTGGTAGCCTGGGAGGCCACCAAAAGTTTGGGTTGAGTCTGGGCAGAGGCAGTGGGGGTCAAACCTATGACCTCCCAACACAAATCTAATGCCTCCACCATTACACCATGTAGTTGTTTCATACTCATAATGTTCGTGGGTTTTATTTGAAGTTTAATGACATGTAGTTTGGGGGTAGGACCAACCCATGGTGGGTTGGTCCTTGGTTACACCACCCATATATGACCACCGATGGTGTACAGTGCGGGGGCCCAATCGGCGGGGGGGTCATTGGCCTTAGCCCTATGCACATGGCCCCCCACGTGTCCATATTTTTCGGAAAAAAGGCATCAGAGGACATTTAAAGTTTTTGACAATTTCACCCAATTTTCGATGAAATATTCACTCCATTAGCGCATTTTGGGGAAAAATTGTAGGATGGTGCCAGATTTTGGGGAATTTGCAGTGTGATTAGCAAAAGATTGGGAAAAGCCATAACTTCTTCAGATTTTTGACCAAATTAGGAGAAAAAAGAGGATACGCAGGCACTTTTGGGCATTCGGGAGCTATTGGAACATGTTTCAGAACTTTCAGAGCATTGTAAATTGATGTTTTCACACTTTTGAGCATAATAGAGAGGGCCAAGCCATTGGAAGATGGACCAAGGAGACATAGCCCAGGAGGGGTGAACTTATTCATCATGTGTTGTTGTGATACTGTCTATGGTGATGTTTACGTTTGTTATAAGTTGTTGTTCAGTCATTTGTTTATGTTAATTTGCACATAAAAATTACATAAAAACACTCAAAAACCCATGTTTAAACTTGCAAATAATTTCATAAATACTCAAGCATATTTAATATAATCTGAAAAGGATTTTAGCACAACAAAACTAATTTTCTTAATCAGATCACACATAATGTGGGTTGAGTTTGGCTTGGCTTCAGTTAATGGCATGACAGTTAGCCACATGCCCGACACACACATGAAGAGTTGAGGCTTGGGTGAGATAAGTCGATGATTGGTGAGATGATTCAATGCTTTGTGGGACAAGCTAATGCATAAGGACGAGATGGGATGACTCGTGAGCGGATGGTTTGACACTTGAATAAACTATTTGAGATTACTTGTGCATAAGACAAGTTGAGTAATAACTATGTGGTGTGGGGCAACTTAAGGTATATCGAAAGGTCATAATCCTTGGCTTCTCCCAATCGACACCATATATATAAGACGAGTATTACGTGGTGAGAACCACAACACAACCACACAACATCACAACACCAATTGATATCATAGGATGAGGAGTACGAAGGAGAGTGGGAGATGGAACAAACAAAAGAAGAGTCGTTGGGGGTTTCTCTTTTGGAAATGGATGTGCTAAGGTTGATTTATCCACCTTAACTGTGGCATGAGTAGATAAGAAAACCACAGATTTATTTCTTTGGTGTAATGGGGACAAGTTGAGGTTGTAGATGGGTTGGTATGATATTTTTTATGAGCCATGTGTATTTAGATTGGTATGAGTTGTATATGTGTTGTAGGCATTACATGTTTTTACGAGTTGTGTTTTACGTGCCAGGAGGTTATTGTAAGTAGGTGGCACAACCTGTAGCATCAATTTGTGTTGTATGGGTGGTGACCCAAACCTCAAAAATTGATGTAACACTTGTTGTATATTGGTATATGAGATATTTTAAGGAGTGTTAGGCCATTGGCCACTCTTGTTAAATTTTATGTTGCACAATTTTTCATGTGTACGGTACATTAATTAAATTGGAGCATTTTGATCGTATGTATCATTGCACTTGGAGATTTATGTTAATGTGATAAATTTAATTGGATATTGTGGATATTACATGTGAGGACAAATCTTACTTGGGTTTTATTTAAAATTGTTTCCACTGCATCCTTTAACTAAGACAATATAACCAAGTATTGTTTTTGTGAGGCAATGAGGCATATCAAGGTGAAGTACTACTAGAGTGGTTGACTTTTCAATGAGAAAAACAATGATGTCCCACAACTAGAGATCACAGAGCACCTTAAATTGTATGAAGTCTCTAGGGACATGACACCCCAAAATTGGCTCTCACCCTCAACTTCTTTCTATGAGATTTGAACCCCATATCTGATGAAGACTAAACCACACAATCATACACCTTATGAATGAAAAACAAATTATACTCAAGTAATAATAATTTAGTAAGTTTATTTTGATTAGTGCAATTTATATCGGTTATGTTATCAACTATTCTACATCTCATACAACTCTAATTTTATATTCTATATCATAGTTTAATGTGTCTAGGTAAATTATTTACATTTTATATATGTAATAAAAAATTAAATGATAAATTTATTTTATTTTAAAGTTATAATGATCTAGACAATTAATTTATATATAAACCCCTTTTTTGTTTGTGAGACAAGGGATTCCTCCACGAAATGATTTGATTATTAAATTTCATGGAGGTGAAGATGTAATACTATCTTTTGGATTTAAACATATAACCTTCTAAGAAGAAATTGTATTGCTAAGCATTAAACCCATTCAAATTACGTGTTTTTATGAAAGGCTCTATACTTTACTTAATAAATATGGATTGGGATGAGAACTTATAATGAGAAGTTATTTATAATTACAAAATAAAATTGAAATATAAAAATGATATTTATATAAAGAGATAGATCTTTTCTCTAGACATAGGTATAAAGAATAAACAAAAAAATTAAAGTTTTTTTTAAACATTCTATATATATGTAGTTGAGGGAGAAAGGGTGGGTTGGCTAACTCTAACTGTCTCCCCTGGTTTCCCTTTTCACCGAGGTTTGCTACTTGTAGGTGTGACTATGGGCATTGATGCATATGCCTTGTTGCGGTGTGATGGTTCAAGATTTTTGGGGTTTTGTAGTTTGGTTGTTGCATGTGCTATGTGTGGTCTCATCCACTTGGGGTTTACCTGTGCTATTTCCTTGCGTGTCATGGTCTGTGGTTTCTTGTTGTGTTAGTCATCACTAGTGTTTGGAGCTTTGCATTAGTTGATGTGTCCTTTTCAGCCCTATTATTTATTTCCTAGTCTTGGGCTTTCTCGTTGCTGCCAAAAAGTTTATGCCCCTTGGGGCTTTCTACCTGAGTTTTTTGCTTCCCTTTTGGTGTTGTGAGTGGGCCTTACACCCCTCTATTTTAATAGATTTTCTATTGGGGTTGTGTGACCCTCTTTTTATTAATAGTGACTGTAACCACCCCTCCCAACATTTACCCAATTTTACAAATTCCCAGGGTAAATGTAAGGTTGAGCACTACTATGACATGAATTGACCTCCAAGTTCCAGAGATGGAAGTGGGGCCTACAAATTGACAACTTATGGATACCCCTCAAGAGCACTATATCACCTAGAAGTCAGACCATAACCTATGATGACTAGATCTTGATTTGGAACTACTTTTTCATAAGCCTAACCCCCAATCACACGTAAAAAATGAAAGAGTGCGGTTATGAGGACCCAACAACACACATAAGCCTGCTTCCATGCGGTTATGACCTGAATCCTCTAGTTTTGTACATGAAGTTCTGAGATTTGAGCCACTTTTTTTAGGATATCCCCTAGACTACTACCTATAACTGCCTGTAACTTTCAAGAATCATAATTAAAGTGATAGCATTGCCAAAAGTTAAAACTTGAAACAAGAACTTTACCTAGACTTCCTGGTACACATTAAAAATTTCGTCAAACATATGGTAAACATGTAAGTTACAGGTCATGAATGCGTATATGATCTTAAATATTTGAACTTGATCCGAGAATATCTAAGAAGGTCTAATGCCCTCTCAAGTGGCTGAAACAATACTTGCCATCCCATGAATTCATCAACCATTCAAATACTTATCAATTCATGAACAAGACCCATAGCTAGAGAACATCATAGAATCATGCTTATAACCAACATATAACTAGAATATTAATCATGAAAAATCAACCATCAAATCAACATAATAACTAGTATGAGTGCTCATAGATAACAATAGGAAAATAAATCTTATTAACATATGAAAAATCAAATCAAGTCAGGGACTTCCACATACCACCTAACCATAAATTGGGCTAAAAAGATTCTTTCTTTCAACCAATCACCCCCATGCCATATTCCAAGCATGAATGTTAAACCAGGGATTCCAAAGGTTAAACCACCTCCACCCTCAAGCTACCGTGATCTCACCTAAACCAGTCCTGAGATCACAAAACTAAACTGAGCTTGAATGCCTCAAAAATTCTTCACCATACCTTGAGGAATTTTCCTGTCTCCACTCACTTGTCGAGGGATTCCTGGAGAAAACCATCTCCACCCCAACCCTTGAGAATGTTCCTAAGACCAACTCACCCAATTCCAAAACCTTCTAACATTTCAAATCTCAACCAAGAATGAATCCCATCACACCATGGCTATCGAGGAAATGGAAAGGTAAGGCTAAAACCACTGTCAAACCCAGTAAAACCCGTGCCAATTATACCAATGAACCAAATAAACAAATGCATGTACCATGCATTCACATATTAGCTAGGAAATCACACATGCAACTTGTTACCTACAAAATCCTCCTATTCAAGATGTTGATCCAACCTCCTTTATTTCCTTCGTGTTCCTTCACTTGTCCTTTTCTTTCTTTTACTTGCTTATCTAAGTTCTTGTTCTATTTCCTTTACTACACCTGCTCCAAAGATGGGAAAAATATGTGAACTGATTCTCATGTTTTTTTAATCATTGATGTCTCCTTTTCTTCATTTTCCTTCATTTTTCCTCTAATTTCCCTTGCATTCATATTTGTGTCTCTTCACCTTCCTTTTCTCTTATTTTCCTTTATTTTCATAATTAAATGCCAATTATTTCCTATTTACCTTTGCTAATGCCTTTGCCAATTTCCATAGTTATTAATAAACCACAATTGATGCCCACTATAGTGTTTTCCCAACATTCATCCTGTACTACTTGTCCCATGACCTTAGTTTTATTTTATTTACTTGGAAAATCAATCAGGGGATGTTACAAACCCCTTCCCCTTGGGGGAACACCGTCCTCGATGTTTTATGATGCATATGACCAACAAAATCTACTTCCTATGGAGGTTTATAACACAACTTGTTGCAGTATTTGCAATATACCAAACTGTTGGAACATGATAAACATACCACTTATTGGAGATTTATAACACAACTTGAAATAGTATTTACAATTACCAACATATATACTTATACACATTTGATTCAACCAAAAAATAACCATACTGTCTATGGAGATTTATAAACACAACTCGATATAGTATTTACAATAATATACACACATACACATATGCATGTTTGCTCTAACCAACAAATTAAAGGATATGATGCCTACATTAGCAATAAGGGAATCCATAGGCTCACACCTCCACCCTCAAAATAATACCAATATTCACCTCCTTCCCAAGAAGTCCATAATCCACTGCTAAAGTGAAATCTGCATCCAATCTCTAGTGCTACGATCCTTGCATTACTTTTTCCCTCAATGAACAGTTACCGACTCATTGTTCCAGGGAACACAACCAACATGCTTATGATTCCATCTGGAAATGCTAATAACCAAAACAAATTCATTCCTTGACCTTCCCTACTTTTCTACGCAGTCCCTCAGGAAATTTGGTCACCCCCTTCCATGCAATCACTCACCTTCCAAGTTCCTCGACATCCCCTTCTCTGCTGCAAGATCCATCCCTTCGCAAGGTTTCCTAACATTGAAAGGTCCAAAAACCAAGGCATACTCTTCCGTCAAAACCATCATACCAGTCATAGCATGCTCATGGAAATAAATTGACACTATTGGGTGCCAGTTTCCCACAATCGATCTGCTCCTAAATGATTTACCATCATACTGTTGCTTTTTCCAATTCCTTTTTTTATAGCTGCTAATTCTTGCAATCAGTTTCAACCATCCCAAATGAGGCATTTTCCATGCTTTCCTGTACCATGCACATAATTCCCATTAGACTAAAAAGGAATTGAAATAAATTTAAATCATACATCATTGATGGCTCATCAATAAGGTACACCTACAATTCTACTTACTTCCTGTCACAGCATGTCAAATTAGCTATTTGTTCAAATCATCATGTATAAACATATCACATCCGGTTAGCTCAAAGTGAAACCATCATAAATCAGAATCATAAACTATGTGCATAGTTAAAAACTGAAATAAAATATTGATACTTATCTTTAAAATGGTCCTTTGCTTCTGCCATTGTTCTTTGTCCTTTCTGTATCTGCTCATGCTCACTTAGTTTCCTTGACATGTAGCATACCACTTTTCCCTCCTACATGATGATTACACCAAGTCCTCTCTTGCAAGAATTTGTACACGCCATGAACTCTTTATCTAGATCTACAATCTTTAAAACTAGAGCATTTGTAAGAAACTGCCTCAACTACTCAAAACTAGTTGCACATTTCTTTTTCCATTCAGATTTATTCCCTTCCCTCTCCAAAGATGTAATAGGACAATAAATCTATGAGAAGTTCTTGATGAACCACCTGTAATAACCCACTAGTCCCATGAATAATCTGACCTCATCCACATTCCTAGGAGATGCCCATTCCATGATAGTTCTGTTCTTTTCCAAATCCACTGCTATACCTTCCTTGGAAACAACATGCCCCAAGTAATGAACTTTTGTCTAAAAGAAAATGCACTTACTAATCTTGGTATACGACTTATGTTCTCTCAACAATCTTAACACTATTGTCAGGCGATCTGTGTGCTCTTTCTCATTCCTAGAATATATCAATATATCATCAATTAATACTATCACAAACTTATCCAGATAATGATGCAACACACTATTAATCAAACACATGAAACTAGTTGTAGCCAAGGAAAATTTTAAGAACCACCCTAAATTTATATGTATAATAAATGGGCGAATCCCCATGATACATAGGAAAAATGGGAGGTGATTTTATCAATAATATAATATGTATATATAATTTTTTTGGAGAATCTCTCATCAGATTATATTATCTTGTAAATTCATGGCAAATCTTTCACTACATTATAAAATCTTGTAAGATCTTGGATAATAAAACATTGTGAAGTCTTGGTGAATGTTTTGTTAAAGTATGAAACCATATATGATAATAGGAAAACATATTCATTAAACTGTAATATACTAACATACATGTTTGGAAAAAAGAAACATAATTTTCTCTTCCTACAAACAATGTTGCAAGTTTCAATGGTCGTGTTTGTCAAGGTTCTTATTGTACACTCTTTCATATCCTTCTATTAGTTTTGATAATATTCCACAACAAAGTTCTTGTAGGTGTTGATCTTGACCACCAGTTCTATCAAGATAGGAGAGATTAATCTTTTCTCTACCACTTTTGTCAAGCTACCACCTTTGTCAAGCTATCAAATTTTTTTCTTATTCCATAGACTCCAACTGCGAGATAAGAAAAAACACATCAAGTTTGTTTACCCCAACATGCCAACAAGTAGCAAGCCCCAACTATATAATATAAGAAAGTAGTAAGTATCCCAAAGGCCTCAAGGGGATCTAATGGAAATAAGTGACCATTGTCAGAAGCCTTACAATCAATATATAAATATATAAATGTAGATTTATTATTATTTTAATTGGAAATCTTCAATTAAATAATAAAACTTAATTACGTCTCTCCCAATCTAAATTTCTTATTAGCATAATTCACTACCTTCATACATATTTCATTTTTTAACAACAGATTAATTTCCTTTTTTGTGCACAATCTTCGCCTTTTAGGACAATATGGTGCAGTGGCCCAACCCCTACAGATCATTAAGACAAACTAAGAATAACAACCCCTACAAATCATTACGACAAACTAAGAATAACAAAGAAGATGAAAGGTTGTACAAACCAGCGTATTTTTCAAACAACTAATCCAACTTCAGTACCTTAATTTTTTCATGAAGATATCATATTGAGAACGTTTGAAAAATGGTGGGAAATATGGGCAACGACTATCTCTCTTCTGCGAGGGTGGGCAGCGACTATCTCTCTTCTGCGAGGGTGATGGAGTGATAAGATTTTACTGTTTTGAATTTTTTTTGTTAAATCAAAAAAACCAGTATTAATGGAGATATTGGTATTTTTTACTAAATTTTGTGAAGTCACTAAATGTAGCTTTAACCATTCACCTTAAGATGTTTTTTACAATATAATTTCGTAAGTCTATTTAATATCTTCATTATCATAAAAACCAACCTATATTCATCTTAAATCCACATCTACCACTCTTAGAGGGATGAAATCTATTTATCCCTCTCAGCACTTGGTAGACTCGGAATTAAGATGGATCTAAGCTGATAGAATTTCCCCTTTAAATAGTCTATGCTCACATGAATACCATGGTATTACCATGGGTCAATACCATGGGTTATCATAAACCTGGAGCTTAAAAACTACTATTAGTATTTTTTTTTTGATATCTAGTGGAATCGGCAACGGCGGTGGTATCGTACTTGCGTTACATGGAGTCGAATCCCACCAGATACCACTATAACTGCTAGGAGGAACTGCCCAACCCGCAAGAATGACCCTCAGGTTAAAACAAGACTTGAACCCGTGACCTGCACATGGCACGAACGACTTAGCAGACCATTCGCTGGCCATGAGACCCTGCGGGCGTAATTTATAAAAATTAATAATTGATTTTTTTTTTTTTTTTTTAATTTTAACCAAGTTAAAATGTTTAAGTGACATTAAATTACAAGATCCGTTTTTACTCTTGATCTACCAAGCCCCGAGAGCAATCAAATATTTTTTTACTATGTGCTAGTTTGCATATCACGATATTTGATCCCTCTGGAGACTTAGTAGATCTAGAGTAAAGATGGATCTATGCTGGTTTAATTCCCCCATTTAAATAGGCTACATTCCATGTGAATACCATGGGTCAATACCATGTGCCATATTTATTTTTATTAATACTAATATTAGGGTTAATAATGTTTTTTTGCATGGTATTAATAATAATTTGGCCCATGGTATTTGGCCCATAGGCTTCACCTAAATATAACTCATTTTTTGAGTGTTCGTAAATATAAGGTGACTTATGGAGTAAATATAAAAAAATGTTTTATCTATTTACCATACCTCTCATTTATTTATATTTTTATTAATTTACCATACCTTTTTTTTATAAATATGCTATTTGGCCCATAGAATTCACTTAAATAAAACCTCTTTTTTGAGTCTTCTTAAATAGAAAGAGGGTTATGGACTAAATATAAAAAGAGGTTTTATTTATTTACCCTATGTCCACTTCATTTATATTTTTATTTATTTACACCCTTGCGTGTTCTTAAATATAAGGTGACTTGTGGAGTAAATATAAAAAAAATGTTTTATTTATTTACCATACTTCTCGTTTATATTTGAGCCTTCTTAAATAGAAAGAAGGTTATAGACTAAATATAAAAAGAGGTTTTATTTATTTACCATACCTCTAGTTTATTTATATTTTTATTTATTTACCATACATTTGGAGTAAGTATAAAAAGAGGTTTTATTTATTTACCATACCTCTAGTTTATTTATATTTTTATTTGTTTACCATAATTTTGGAGTAAGTATAAAAAGAGGTTTTATTTCTTTACCATACCTCCACTTTATTTATATTTTTATTTATTGGGACCAAATACAACCTCCCAAACCAGAAAATATTTTTATTTTTTCACCATACTTTTGGATTAAGTATAAAAAGAGGTTTTATTTATTAACCATTGTTGTTGGGAAAAGTATCCAATACGGAATGACCCTATCCCACTCTAAGGGTGATAGTACCTCAGCAACAATCAAAGCAAAGCTATTCGAGATTACTTCTTTATGAGATGTAAGAGAGGGGAGAAAGAGATCCACTAACCGTTGTCTTCCGCTAATGATTGATCCAATCTTCTCTCTTTGCTGCTTGATCCCAGCTCCTTGCTCTTTCACTGGCCCAGCTACACCAAGATCCTGCAAAATGGCAAGAGAGGGAAACTACAAGAAGCATACATTCATAAATGATTCAAGGATTAGAATAAATCAAATATACAAGCATGACAATACACCATTGAGATACATGCATATAGAAGAACCTCAAATGCTTTATTAATGGAAGAAGTAAAGTTCAGGAAGTGATACAACCATAAAAGGCCCAATCCAGCATCACCTCCCAGCAGAAAGAAATCTCCTCTTCACCTCCTTCAAGCAAATCACCCAATAGTTCTATACTCAAACCAACAACACTTCCTTACATTCACAAGATTCCAGCCTCCCTAGTCCTCATGAGAGAGCTCTATATATAGGAGTTTTGGAGAAAGGATGAGTCAGCTTGAGCTTGGCATGGAGCTGACTAGTGTCCTCTCCCACTTCAGTTATTCTTCAGTTCTTGAGTCCACTTGGAGGTTCTTGCTTCCACTTGGAGATCTAGACCCTCTTACTCATCACAAGTCGAATTCCCTGATCCAAGTGTCATTTTGGAAGCTTCCTGGGCATTGACACCTTGAGGAATGACTGTGCCACCTGGCCAAACTCGCCCCATAAGCCTTCGCAGTTGACATTCAGCGCAGGTACACAGTGGAGCAGTTGACATTCAGCGCAGATGCTCAGTGGAGCAGTTGACATGATCCAGAATTAGCTTGTTTTTGAGTGTTTTTAGGTGGAGAACTGATATTTAGTGCTGTGGTTTGCTGACCTTGTTCCTCTAGGGGTAGGAACAACATGTTTAGGGACTTTGGATCCCTTAGATTATGGACATTTCATGCTTCATGCTGTAAGGCACAAAAATGTCTATAACAGTTGCCCCCTAAAGTATGAGGTCGTTTATCGGGTGAAATGCTTTATCAGGAGGATCCGAAGTTCATTCAATCGCTGAGAGGTGACCTGTAATAAAATACAATACAATACATTATTTTTCATTCTGCTTTCATGATCTAGCTGAGGCGGGCATTCCCATGCTCAGCTTTATAAATTCATTTTGGTACATAGAACAGACGATCGTCTGATGATAGACTGATAATTCTCTGCTGAAATTATCATCCTTTGAGTAGGATGATCATCTGCTGCAATGATGTACATGTCAAATGTCTTTACTTTTCCTGAATATATATCGCAGCCCGGATGGATGAAACTAGATTCGGGGTCTTCAAACTCGTTCGATCTTCACTCTAAGTACAAGTCGATCCATGTGAGAATTGCGCTGAAGTCGAACACGGAAAGACATCGCTTGATTACCGGTCAATAATGTAAACCGTTAACAAGCGCGAGAGGAGTCACCGATAATGATAATGACCCTCAAGGTACTGCAGTACAATTCACGTGGTGTGAATAAAGGACTTGGCGTCGAACACCATGCAAAATCTTCTGGTCGAAGGTCATTGATGTATACCTGTCGCCGGAAGTGAGAAACTTGCCATTGAGGCATGCAAGCTTCAAAGTACTGAAGGGGGTTGTTCTAAATCAACTTCTCGGATAATGAGCTGAAGTCGACAAGAAGCGATCCATCAAAGGAGGGCCTTAATGAATCCCACATCAGTGACACGGAACGGAGCTAATGATTTTAGTGGAGGTGAAAACAATCTGTGAAATATGATTCAGGGTGGCGATCATGGGTGGATGAAGGATAATGTATGGCAGTGGATGGGACACGGTTGACTCTTTCTGAACAACATCTCTTGAACATATAACAACACTGATGCGATGGATCGGTAGCATTACCCAAAATGTGGATGGTTTGGCGAGGACCATGGTTATGAGACCGGTGAATGAAACAACCCAACCCGATGTGATACGGAAGAAAAGTGTCATGTTCAAGAGCGACTTGCTACCATTAAAGCTTTGAGGTTCTCCCAATTTTTCCCCAGTCATTTCTGACCAGTACCTCTTTATTTTTGTCAAGCTTGAGGAGGATAACATATGCTTGTTCTATAACCTGCCCTTCGGCAAGCCCATCGCTATGTTTTAACGAGCCTAGCGATAGGGAAACTCGTTCTCGTCTAAAGACAAGTTTGTCGCTATTTAATCATTTTAACGAGTCTAACGACAAGGAAAACTCGGTCCTTTTCATTTTTAGAGAGTCTGAAAAGGTACGGAAAGTTAACTCCAAAATTCCTTTTTCGTCATCTAATCCCTTAAGTCCGAAAAAGTATAAAACAATACAGAAGGGATGAGTTTTCGATAATTTTAACGAGCCGAATAAAACAAGTGCTCGACCTTTTTGTGCAATAATCCCTCAGGTCCAAAAAGATTAAAATCTACGGGAGGGATAGCTCTTCCGGTCCTTTTAACGAGCTGGAAGGCCAAAACTCGACAAACTTTTCATATTTTACGAGTCAGACGAAAAGAGCTCAAAGAAGACTCGTCTTTTGAGGAACGAGTGATAAACAGGGATAGCAGCGGATTCCAGGTACAGGTTGGAATTTTCCAATCACGGCAATGTCACAAGGATGGCTAGGTGAAATCACTCTTCGCAGCTGTTCCTCAAAATGGGTAAACAATCATATGGAGGTGAACGATCGGCCAAATGAAATGGAGGTGGCAGGTGCAAACACGACCAAGGTTTTTTATGGCTAATAGATTTACGATCACAATGGTTATTTACCGGGGTATGTTCATTTTTTAATGAGCTTGAATGCTCAACCTTATGTTTATTTTTTAACGAGCATGAACTATGTACTAAAACTGCTCGGATCTCGCTTTTCTATTTTTTAACGAGCATAAATTCCGCGGTAAAACTGCTCGATTATATGGTCAAATTTTGATTTTTTACCATTACTAGTTTTCCTCTTTTCAAGGATAGTACTGCATTCTCAATTGCTGCAACAAACTTTGTTAGAAATGAATAATATTTGCATGAAAATGAGATTATAACCCTAATATTTTACTTTGAACTATGTGAAAAGCCATTAAAAGGTGTTTTTACCTCTCATTTACCATTTCATTTGCATTTGGTTTGTTGGAGCTCTGGAGGTGCCTCTTTCCCCTTGATTTTCACCAGCTGATTCCGGGAGATTCTGCGGATGATTTTCGGTGCCGTCTGGACCAGGTAGGAGCTAAACTCTAGCTCTTTCTTTTCATGGTTTCATTTTCCAGTTTCATGCCTGTTTTTCAGTCTTTCTGGGCCTCAGGGGTTTTGCCAGAGCACCCTAACTTCAGCGCAGGTTCCCCATTCGAAACCTGCGCTGAATGTCAAGCTGCCTTAAGGCAGCCTAACCTTCAGCGCAAGTGGGACTCTCTCTGCCTGCGCTGGGCTCAGAAAACTGGGTTTCCAGCTCATTTTTTGATGAATTCTCGCCAGTTTCTTCATCAAAATCAGGAACTTACTCCTTCTCTTGTTTGCTTTGCAGGGAACTCTGAACAAAATGTCCCTTACGTGGCGAGAACGAGAACATGAAGAGGAGGACATGATTTCCCTCCATGACCCTGTCACGGTGAACGCGCTGCGGAACTGTGGCCTGCTGAAGTTTTTCCGTATCTCTAGCATGAGAGCACAGATCACTTTGCTGCAGTATATGCTTGATGTTTGGGATCCTATTAACCAAGTATTCCAGATTAGGGGAAAATCCATCCCCTTGACCATAGAGGACATGTACTTCTTGACTGGATTGTCAAGGCGAGGTGCCCCCATTTCCTTGTCAGGTACGGCCCGGGGGACTGATTCCACCAGAGATTATGTCCGCCAGTATTGCAGGGAAGGTTCCCAGCGGAGCAGAGACGGCAAGATTGTTATCCGTGAGATTACTGACAGGTCTCTCAGGTCCATTCTGTATACCATAGGTAGGATGGCCGGTAGTGCAGCTCTTCATGTTGCCAACAGATCTTATATGCAGCACGCCTTCGAGTGTCTCCAACCGAAAGTATTCAACTGGTGTGATGCAATACTTGTTCAGATGAAAAGTCAGTTGACATTCAGCGCAGGTACACAGTGGAGCAGTTGACATTCAGCGCAGATGCTCAGTGGAGCAGTTGACATGATCCAGAATTAGCTTGTTTTTGAGTGTTTTCAGGTGGAGAACTGATATTTAGTGTTGTGGTTTGCTGACCTTGTTCCTCTAGGGGTAGGAACAACATGTTTAGGGACTTTGGATCCCTTAGATTATGGACATTTCATGCTTCATGCTGTAAGGCACAAAAATGTCTATAACAACCATACCTCCACTTTAATTATATTTTTATTTATTGGGACCAAATACAACCTCCCAAACCAGAAGAAATTTTTATTTGTTTACTATACTTTTGGAGTAAGTATAAAAAGAGGTTTTATTTATTTACCATACCTCCACTTTAATTATATTTTTATTTATTAAGACCAAATACAACCTCCCAAACCAGAAAATGGGCAATTACAAATGAACTGGCTATTGTAATGGAATATAACCTCCCAAACCAGGCGAAGGGTCAAATGAGTCTTTTCATAGTTTATCCACCCCTTTTTTGGGGCTAAAAATGAGAATAATTATTTTTTAAATAAATGTTGGGCTAAATATATGAAATGGTTGTTTTATAAAAATTTCGCCCCTCTAAAATGAAAAACCCCTTAAATTTCTCCCTTGGGCTAAAATTCACCCCTAAAATTTAGCATGGTTGTAGCATTAGTCAAACCAAAAGGAACCACAACAAACTCATAATTCCCATACATGGTCCATAAAGAAGTCTTATAAATGCCCTCTTCTTTGATGCATACTTGATGATATCCTGATCTCAAATCAATCTTTGAGAACACTACTGCTCCCTTCAGCTGATCAAATAAATCATCGATCCTCGGTAATGAATACATGTTCTTCATCGTCACCTTGTTCAACTTCCTGTAATCAATGCAACACCTAAGAGTATTTTCCTTCTTCTGCAGAAACAACACTTGTTCACCCCAAGGAGATACACTTGGCCTTATGTATCCCTTTTCGAGTGTTTCCTTCAATTGCATCTTCAGTTCCACTAACTCTGGAGTGCTCATCTTGTAAGGTGCCTTTGGTGTTGATAATTCTCTTGGTACCAACTCAACAAAGAAATACACTTCTCTATGAGGAGGAAACTTTGAAAGCTCTATTAGAAATACATCCTAAAACTGTTGCAAAACCAGATACCTCTTCAAGACTTCTGCATCATCAACATCCTTACCTTTGTCTATGGAAACATGCATTATGAACAATACACACCCTTTCCTACAACTGCTCTTTTCATGCATAGTTGTAACCATTCTTACTGATGTAGGCCTCTTCTTTCCCTACCAGATTCTCTTCTCTCCATCATCATCCAAACACTCAATAGCCTTCTTGTTGAAATCTACCTTGGTATTGTCAACGTACAACCAATCAATACCCAAAGCATATTCTATGATCCCAATGGAAGCACATTTAGATGTGTTGATGTAGACATACACATTCAGCTCAAATGCACAAGCTCTCACCCAATGATGAACTCTTTTTGCAGTACCTATAACCAACTGCACCAGCTAAGATTCTTCATGTAGTTATTTTCTCAAACCACACTTATCCACAAGGTTAGGATTGACATAACTATAATTAGATTCAGGGTCTATCAAAATTGAAACAAATCAATCACAGAGATCCATCTCAATAATAGATGCCTGGTGATATGCATACTTGTAATCAAATGTTTCATAAATCTAAGGAAAAATCTAGCCCACATCCCCAATTGTTTGCGCCTCAAGAGCACTATAGATTTGAGGTTTGCCACCTTGATACAATGGAAAATCATTCTTGTGATGATCCTTGCCACATATTCAACGTTGTAATGATTCCCTGCCACTACCCTTATTTTTCTGCTATCTAGGCTGGGGTCTATGTCCCTTCTCTACTGCATTAAACTTTTTGTAAGGAGAAACATTTTCCTTCTCACCTACATCCCTAGGTCTTGCTCGCTTTAGTGGCCACATTCCTTTAGTCTTTTCATTTCTTTTTTAATCACGCTTAGGCTCAGTGTTGCACTTTGATTGTTCATAACTGCGCTTCAACTTCCTAATGACTTCCTCTAGTGACCGAGGATCATCATACTCAGTTTTATCCTTGAATGCTAATGGTAGTCCACTAAATAAATCTTTGAACCTTCATCTTCTCATCCTTGAGGTAAGTCACATACCTCAACAATTCCAGAATCTTACTCGTGTATTCCTCATCTTTCATAGATTCCATCTTCAACTCATAAAACTCATTATTCTTACCATCATAGTATCTCTCTGATAAGTAATTTTATCAGAAGATTCTTTTAAACTCATTCCAACTCAATTCCTCTATTCTGATTCCCCTGACACGTTTCACATCTTCCCACTAGATGTTCGCTTTTACCTTGACACTAAAAATATCTATCCTCACTTTCATGTTCTATGTATAATCATGTAGTTCAAATAAATTCTTCATCCCAAGCAAACATGCCTCTACATCTTCTAGTTTCTTCAGCTCTCCATCAAACCAAAACTAGAGATTATACTGATCCCTCACTCCTCCTATAAGGATGATAGCGATGATAACCATGATACTTGTCTTAACCAAAACTAGAATAGAACCCATAACCACTACCTCTCATGTTAGGTGTAACCATCCATCTGCCACCTCTGACTGTGTCATCTTTGTCCAACCTATGCCTTGATCGAGGTATGCTACCATATGCCCCATTAGTCTTGTCCTCCTATCCATAACTAATCCATGGTTGTCCCTGTCTCTGCAAGTCTAAAAAACTCTGAAGGATCACTGCATTGACTTCTGCTTGCATTTCCTAAGCCTTGGTAAGCCTTTCCTGTGACTGAATTATTATGTCATTATCTTCTTTGCAACTTCTAATTTCTGCCTTTAGAGTTCTCAAGGTATCTGTTATGTAAGGAGAATACTCTTCCCCATGTTGCTCAGCTGATCTATAAGGAGAGTTATGTGAACTGTAATCCACCACTTTGCAAGTCATCTTTGATCTTCTTCTTCCTACAACATACCATGTCAAATAACCAAACATAAACATGATCATCATACCTCAGTGAAGTTCAGGGGAGGTTATCTCATCTACAAAATTAGTCCATATTACAATGATACATGTATATGCATAATAATATTAATATATTGACATCATGCATGATAATACTAACTGCATACAATAACCTTATGCATGATAATGCTCTGATACCAATCTATAACACTCCCACCCCACATTTACCCACTTTTATAAGCCCTCTAGGTAAATTTTAGGTGGAGTTCCACTAGGACATGACCTGACCTCCAAGCTTCAAATATGGAAGTGGGGTCAACAAATGACAACTCACATACATCCCTCAAGGCTTACAGGACACTCAAGGGCCAAAGAACCACCACAGGTGACCAAACATTGAGTTGAAGCTATTTTTCTTTAACCTAACACCCCAACAACATGCACAAGCCTTCAAGGGTGTGGTTATGACCCTCCAACCGCATGCACCACACTGCCTCCATGAAGTTGCAACCCAAATCCTTCAATTCAGAGTTTGCAGTCCTGAGATCTATGCCACTTTTCTAGGCTAGCCTCCAAACCACTGCCCAGAATTGACTATAACTTCTCAGAATGATAAATGACATAATGGCAAAATCATTCATACAAAACTTGAATGAGAACTGACTCAAAACATGCCTAATCCATAACAAAAATTTCGTCAAATGCATGACTAACATAAGAGTTACATGTCATGAATGCATATATGATCATAAGGGTTTGTGGAACATATGGTAATCATTAAGAAGGTCTAATACCCTCTCATATTAGTTCCAAAAACATGTTTTAGTCCATGCATTCATCAACCATTCATATACTTATCAAATCCTGAACAAGTCATAGCTCGATCACATTACAAAACTATACTTATAACCAACATACAACCATATTAGTAACCATGAAAAAACAACCATAAAATCATCATAATAACTAGTACAAGTTCTCATATATTACAATATGAAAACAAGTCTTATTAACTTGTGAAAAATCCAACCAAGTCAGGGAATTCCATGTACCACCTGACCATAGATTAGGCTGAACCAAAACTTTATTGCATCTAATCACCCCCATTCTATATTCCAAGCATGAATGTGTGCTCTCAAGACATAAAAAACCAGGGCTTCCTAGCGATTAAACTGCCTCCACTCTCGGGCTTTCATAATCTCGCCAAAATTGGTTAAGAGATCACAAAGCCAAAAAATCTCAGATGCCTCAGAGTTTCTTCACCATTACCTTGAGGAATTTTCTTATCTCCACTCACTTGTCGAGGGCTTCCCGGAGAAAATCATCTCCACCCCCAACCCTTGGGAATTTTCTTGAGACCACCTCACCCAGTTCCAAAACCTTTGGGCAATCCAAAGCTCAACCAAGAAATGAATCCAATCACACCATGGCTATCAAGGAAATGGAAAGCAAAGGCTTAAACCATTGTCAAACCAGGGAAAAACCATTCTAATGATATCAAATGAATCTAATGAACAAATGCATGTACCATGCATTCACACCTCAGCTAGAAAATCACACATGCAACCTATTACCTCCAAAATCTTCCTTTTGAAGTTTCTTGATCCAACCTTCCTCGCTTATCCTTTGATTTTCTTATGCTTCCTTTGTCTTCCTTTCTCCAATGCTAGAGTGATCCAAGAATACTCTATGTGTGCAAGAGTATGAGAGTGAGAGAATAGAAGAGAGCTCCAAAACTGAACTAACAAAAGTTGTGAATTAATCCTCAGAAGCCTTTTCATCATTGAGGCCTCTATTTTCTTCATTTTCCTCTATTTTCTCTTTAATTTTCTTTCTCATGCTAATTTGTGACCCTTCATCTCCCCTTCCTCCTATTTTCCTTTATTTTCATAAATAAATTCCAATTAATGCCTCTTTCTTTTTCCAATGCCTTTGCCAATTTCCTTGGCCATAATAAACAACAAGTGAGGTCCACTATAGAGTTTTTCCCAAGCTTTAGCTTGGAAGATGTGTCCCATGACCTTGGTATTATTATCCTTATATTATTATTTATTACATGAACTTTTAACCCGAGGTTGTTACATCATAACCCAACACACAAGGCTCTAGAGCTTTTGTCCCAACCTACAGGCTCTAGGAACTAGTAACTTAACCTAATTTGTTCCAGTGCTCCAGAGAATTTGTTCCAACCCACATCCATAAGGAACTTGAGAACCAATTCCCTTAACAAAGTATACACATACACAATGTACAACACAACATATACACCTACACCTGGTGTACAACACCACACATACATGTACACATAGTACAATACAACGAATACACACGTCACGATACAATGATTACACAATACCACGTGCACAACACAACATGTATAAAATATACACAACAGTAGTACTGCACATCCATAGACCACACTGTCTCTACTAGGTAACTTTTCCTCTAGTATCTTTCCCACGCCTTACTGCGTGCGTCCACAACCCAAGTCCTAGGTCCGTGGCTCTTTCCACTATCCATACTTGTCCTAGCATGTCGCATATCACACTACTTTCATTCCTTTGATGTATCCTTCAACATTGCCTACTATAACATAAACATAGGCATAGTGTAAGCACATATTATCAAAATCATATCCACATGATACTAACCTCATAGGTCTTCTAGGGCTACTCTATCCACTTGATTCCTCATAGCCAAGAACCTTTTCATGCCATTCACCTCCATAAATCAATCATTCTTCCACAAGAATGATCCTTGACAACCCAGTCAAACAATGGCATACATACATACATATAGATATAAACAATATCATAATCATGATCACAACATAATTACCAGTATTCATAACATCAAGGTTAACATAACTCCCTTTAATCGTGAACAACATGCACAACATTGAGAACATCAGTTCCCAACATATCCAAGGCATTTGATGCCTCAAATCCATTCACCTTACCTTTCCCGGTTACCTTTCTTATGACTATCTTACCACCATCCATTTATCTAAATGGACCCAACTAGCCCAACTGGTTGTCATATTCTTTCTTTTAGTTGCCCTTTTTCATGCATCAAGATTTATCTGAATCTTAAATTACCTATTTGTGTCATTCATCTCTCATCGAGCTCCATTGACTTTTCTCCTTCCCAACCAATTCCTAAGACCCTCAAAACATAAAAGGAAAGAACAAGAAGCCAACAAGAAGAAAATCATGGAAAACCAACAACAATACAACACCACAAACAAAGTGGCATGGCCATGCACCATACACGATAAAAAGTTACAAATCAAGCACAAACAAATCACAAAAGACTGAAAGCACAAAAATTTTAAAAGGCACCATGACACAACCCCGTGGTTCCTAGTGTTTCCAAGGGAAATCTCAACCTGGGCCTTTTTCAAGATCTATGACATTCTCTTTTCCCATGCAATTCGCTGCATCATACTGCAATAAATACATAATTGTCAGTGCATAAATAAATATAACAATATACCAGTTACCTTATCTTGTTGTACCGAGCACACTGCCTTGCAACTAAACACTTGCACATATAATCTCCTAAGGGATTCCAATTGCCTTGATGACTCCAGCCAAAACTAAAAACTATTGTGATGCCTACATCTGATTAATCATCTACCATGTAGCTTCCTCGGCCCCAAAGTGTTTCCATGCACTTTACTTACTTTACTGCTCGGTCCCAGTGCATAAGGTACTTCTTCTACAAGATGCATCGAGGATCTTCCTGGAATTCTCCCTCTGGTTCCACCATCCATCTCAATAATGGATGCCTGATGATCTACCTGCCTATTTGTTATCCATTGTTGCATAGATTCAGGGAGTGCTCTGACCTACATCTCCAACTATCCATGCCTCCTGCACATTGTATATCCAAGGACTACCATTCATCCACTACACACTTTGATACAAAGGGTGATCCTTCCTACGATGATCTCCATCACAAGTTCAACAGTGCAATGTTTCTACATCTTCTGACATCAAACTCATCCCAAATCAACTCCTCATTTGTCCCCATCTCTGCAAATTTGAAAATATCTAAAGGATGATTGCATTAACTTCTGCATGCTTTTCCTGAGCTATGGAAAGCCTCTACTATGTCTCAGTCAACTTGTCATTGTCTTCCTTACAACTTCTTATCTCTTCCCTCAAACGCCTTAGTGTATTGGCCACATCAGGAGAATACTCTTCCCCTTGTTGCTCAAATAACCTTTCCCATTCCATAGATTTCACATCATGCTTGTAAGGGGAGCCATGTGAATTGTAGTCCACTACTCTTCTCTTCATCCTTGATCTTCTATTTCATGTAAACACACCATGTTAGATAAACCAAATATACGACATAATAAAACTCACACCTAAATGTATCTTTCGGGAAACTATCACATCTGCTCAGTTTAGCCCATATTAGTACGACACAATATGTAACATCCCTGGGTTAAAATTTCATGTAATAAAGTTAATAAAGGAAAAAATAAGACCAATGTCATGGGAAACTTATTCCAAGTTGAATGTTGGGAAAAAAATCCTGGTGGGTGTTCATTTGGTTTATTATGGCTAAGGGAAATTGGCAAAGGCAATGGTAAAAGCATTGAAAAGGAAAAGAGACATTAAATGGAATTTTATTTTTTAAAATAAGGTAAAATAGGAGAAAGGGAAGGTGAAAGGTCACAAGTTACATGTGAGGAGGAAATTGAAGAAAACAAAGGCCTCATTGATAAAAAGGTTCATGAGGATCAATTCATAGCTTTTGTTAGTTCAATTTTGGAGCTCTCTCTCTATTCTCTCGTACTCTTACACACTTAAAGTATTCTTGGAGCACTCTAGCATTAGGGAAAGGAAGGAAAAGGAAGAAAAACAAATAAAATGGAAGCAAAGGTCAAGCAAGGAAAAGATGGATCAAGCGGCTACAACGAGATTACTTGCAGGTATCGAGTTGCATGTATGATTTCCTTGCCAGTTTGGACATGCATGGCACATTCATGTGTGGATTTGGTTCTCTTGTTGTCATTGAAATGGTAATTTATAGGTGTGGTAGTTGTTTCCTATTTGCCTTGCCATTTCCGAATAGCCATGGTGTGAAGGGGTTCTTTCATTTGGTTGAGCTTTGGATTTCCAAATGGTTTTGGAATCGGGTGAGGTGGTCTCAAGAAAATTCCCAAGGGCCTAAGAATCCCTTGACCAGTAATGGTGGGATTGTGTTAAAGCCTGAGGGTGGAGACAGGAAAAATCCTCAAGGTATTGGTGAAGAAATCTAGACGCATCCAAGCTTGTTTAGGAGCTAGTAATCCCTTGATCAGTTTTGGAGGGATTGAAGTAAAGCCTGGTAGTGTGTGTTTTTGTTTGGCCTTAGGAATCCCTTAACTGGTAATGGTAGGATTGTGGTAAAGCCTAATTGTATAAGTGAGGGTTTCGGGCCTAGGAGTCTCTTGACCAGTTTTGGAGGGATTGCACTAAAGCCTAAGGAAGCCCTGATTTATTTGTTGTGAGTCCCACATTCGTGATTGCAATACAACAGGGGGTTGATTGGATGAAATAAATATTTGGTTCAACCCAATCTATGGTCAGGTGGTACATGGAAGCCTATGAATTATTTGGATTTTTCATATGTTAATAAGAGTTGTTTTCCTCTTATATTTCATGAGTATTTATACTTGTTATTATGTGGCTTTGATGGTTTTTCTATCATTGTTATTATTCTAGATATATGTTGGTTATAAGCATGGTTTTATGATAGACTTTGGTTATGGATCTCATCATGTTTTTATTAGTAAATGAATGGTTAATGAATTCATGACCTAATAGATGTTATTGCAGCTATTGTGAGAGGGCATCAAACCTTCTTGATGATTTTTAGATAAGTATGAGACCCCTATGTTCATATATGCATTTATAACCTGTAGATTGTATGTTCACAATGTGTTTGACAATTTCTTTTTCAAGGTCAGGCGTTGTTAGGTCATTTTCTTGTCTAATTTTTGCATTAATGGCTTTTTCCTTGCGTCATTCATCATTCTAGAAAGTTCTATCAAGTTCTGGGTAGAGGTATGCTTCCTAGCCTTGAACAAGTGGCTCAGATCTCGGTGTTGCATGCACAAAACTAAGTAATTTAGATTGTAGTCACTGGGAGGCAGGGTTATCCATGCGACTGGAGGCGTACAGTCGCTATATTGCCTTGTTATGCAAGCAACTAGGAGTCTAGGTCAATGAAAAATCGAGTTAGCTAAGGGTTTGGGCACCTGGAGTGGTTGTTTAGCTCCTGGGGGTCTTGTAGCTCCTGAGGAAGTTCAGTAAAGTTTCAGTTTGTCGACTTCACTTCCTTAATTGTACCTAGGAGGTTGAGTCATATCATTTTAACTCTTTGTCACATATTTACACCGGTAGTTCGGTGAACTTGGGTAAGTGTGTGAGGAGGGTGTTACAAAGTGGTATCAACACATGGTTCAACACTTTGACTGGATGGGAAGAATGTGTTTGTCATGCATGCATGACGGCTGTATATGTATTTGTTATGCATGCTAGTGTCTATATGTTTGTTATGCATGCATTCTTAGGGTCATGGTTTTCGTGCATGAGGTCATGGTATGCAGTTGGTATTGTCATACATGAGGTCAATATATTGCTATGATTACACATTTATTGTGCTAATATGGTTGATCTTGCAGTCAAGATATCCTCCCCTAAACTATATTGAGGTATGTTGGTTATGTTTATGTTTGGTTTATCTAACATGATATGTTTACACGAAGTAGAAGATAAAAGATGACTAGCAAAATGGTCGATTACAGTTCACAAGAATCTCCCTACATATCATATGAGCGAGATGGTGATCGATACTCTTCTGACATAGCAGAAACTTTGAGAAGTTTGAAGGTAGAAATAAGAAGTTACAAACAGATAATGACAGAATCATTCAGTGACAAGAGATACTTGCTAGGGCACAGGAGAAACAAGCATAAGTCAATGCAATTATCCTTTATATTTTTTCAAACTTTTAGAGATAGGGACCGCTTAGGATCAGTAATGGACAACAGGGCATGGCTAATGGAGCATATGGAATCATATCTCATGGTGGGCATAGGTCGGATAGAGATGACACAGTTAGAGATGATAGATTCATGGATACACCTGATAGGATAGGCAGTGGACATGGGCTTTACTCTAGTTCTAGTTGAGATAGGTACCATGGTCATCATCACTATGATCCCTACAAGAGGAGTGACAGGGGATATTTTCCATATGAGCTCAACAAATACAAGCCACCTACATTTGATGGAAAATTCAAGAATTTGGAAGATGCAGAGGCATGGTTTCTTGGAATGAACAAGTTCTTCGAGTTGCATGATTACACCGAGAAAATGAAAGCTAGGATAGTTATTTTCAACCTCCAAGGGAAATCATCTGGTGGGAAGATGTGAAGCAATTCAGAGACATCAGGATAGAGGAGTTGAGTTGCAATGAGTTCAAACATATTTTCAAAAAGAATTACTTGTTAGAGAGGTACTATGACAGTAAAGCTAAGGAGTTCTATGAGCTGAAGATGGGATCGATGATAGATGAGGAGTACACAACTAAGTTCTTGGAGTTGTTGAGGTATGTACCATATCTTAAGGATGAGAAAGCGAAAGTTCAAATATTTCTTCAGTGGATTACCATTAGCATTTAAATATCATATTGAGTATGATGAGCCTTGGTCACTAGAAGAAGTCATGGGAAAGTTGAAACACTATTATGAGAAATCGAAGCATAGAAAGAGTCTTAGTAGGGTTGGAAAGGTAAATGGCCAACAAAGTGAATGAGACCTCATGATGCAGGTCAGAAAGAGAATGTTGTTCCTTAAAAGAATTTTAATGCAATTGAGAAGGGACATGGGTTGCAGCCTGGAGAGAAGTAGAAGAGAGGTAGTGGTAGGGGGCAGTTGCAGTGTTTGATATGTGGCAAGGATCATCTCAAGAAGGATTTCCCATCATATCGAGATGGTAGGCATCATATTTGCAATGCATAGGAGGCGTATATAGTTGGGGATGTTGGGAAGAGAATTCCTTGGATCTACGCAACATTGGATAATAGGTAGGTAGATCACCAGTCATATATTATCAAGATGGACGGTAATATTTGTGATCAAGTTGTTTCTATTTTTATTGACCCTGGATCTAATTATATTTACGTTAACCAAGACCTAGTGGATAAGTGTGGTTTGAGAAAAAAAGTGCATGTAGTGTCTTGGTTAGTGCAGTGGCTATAGGTATGAAGAAAATAGTTCATCATTGGGTAAGATCTTGTGCATTTGGGTTAAATGGTACATGCCTACATCAGCACATATGAATGTACTTCCATTAGGATCATACAGTATACTTTTGGGTATGGATTGGTTATGTTTTCATAGGACTAAGGTGGATTGTTATGAAAAGGCCATTAAGTGCTTGGATGACAATGGCGAACAGAGAATCTTGTAGGGTAAGAAGAAGGCAACATTAGTCAGAATGGTTACAACCATGTAGGCGAAGCGTAGTCACAAGAATGGATGTGTGTTATTTGCAATTCATATCTCCAGTGATAAAGGTAAGGATATTGAGGATTCAAAAGTCTTAAATAGGCACATAGTCTTGCAATAGTTTTAGGATTTGTTTCTAGAAGATATTTTAGAGTTTCTGCCTCACAGGGAAATGGAATTTTCTATTGACTTAGTACTAGAACATAGTTACCGATCAAACGAGAAAATGACCTAGTACTCGTTTTTTTGAGGTAGCAAAAAAATCACCCGATTTTGAAAAGTGGTGATGCAGAATACACCTTTTTTTTAGCATATTTTTGGCACTTCGAATTTTCTTATGTATAAAGTATGAACAATTTTTTTAGATGTTAGTGACTTTCATGTTGATTTTGAAAAGTGTTGATGCAGCGTCAACCCCTTTTTTTAAAGGGTTGATTTTTGACACTTTAAATTTTATAATGCCTTCTTCTTCCCGTAAGATTTTTTTTAAGTGTATTTTTGCATTTGTGTGTTTTCATTTTTCTTTTCAATTTTGTTTGTAATGAAATATTAATTTTTTCGCATAGTTAAAAAAATAAAAAATAAAAGGTCAATTTTTTAAAGTTAGTATTTTCTATATGTTTATGTAATGTTAATTAATATTTCAATGGACATCAAATAATTGTCACTAAAACACAATAATTTTAAACATTTGACAAAAAGAACACATTTTCTATATAAATATAATGAAAAAAATAAACATTTTCAGAATTTTGTAAAAAATGACATGTCAAATAAATTATTTTTATGGGAAAATCATAACAAAAAAACTTTAAAAAATAACAATTTTTATGAATTTCATGTTAAAAAATAATAGTAATCATAGGTTTTTTACAAAAAAAAAATGACTCACACAAAAATTAAAGTGAAAATCAGATAATACAAATATTGAACATATAACAACAATAAGCAAATGTTCATTCTTCTCATAAAATCTCAAATTCAAAACATTACAAGTAAAACTAATGAAGATCTCTCAAAATTGAGTTTGATTTGCAATCACAACTTAAATGTTATCAAGAATATCATATAATCCATGTTCATCATCATCTTCAGCTTCATCATTTTCTTCTTCCACAATATTTCCTGCTCGAGTTTCCTCATTTTCCTCTAATGGATCTTTCATGTTTGCAAATCTCCCAAAGTGTCCTTTTCCAATCATTCCATATAATGGTGGTTGAGGTTCCTTTGCCGTTTTGTCCACACATGATTCATTAAAATCTCCTTTCCTCAAACCAACTTCTTGCATTGCATCTGGAAGAAATTGAAGAGCATTAATTCTCTGTTGAATAAAATTGCATTGTAGTGGGTCTCTTTCAATCGCAATGCAATTTATTCCTTTTTTTAGGCATCATGCTAGTGTTGTACCTACTCATCAAGCACAAAAACAATAAGTAAGTAAACTAGTATAAACACATAAAAACAAAAAAATAAAATTCAATTCAATTTTATATAATAAAACTTACCTAAACCTGAAAATAAATCCAAAACCCAATCTCCTTCATTTGAACATAAATCTATAAGATAGTTAATCAATGTTTTTGGTTTTTGATCAATGTTAACTATCTCTCATTTTGCATCTTTATCCTCATATGTTAACTTTTTTACGACAACATCATGAACCAGTACTTGGCTATGACTCTTTCCATCTACTTGGTTCAGAAGAATGGACTTGTAGCTATCATCTTTTGCCCAACATTCAACATGGATGTACTCACAATCACTTGTAATTGGATAAACTCTAGAAGAAATAAGATTTGGCTTTTTCCTGTAACATGACAAAGTAAAAGTTCAATCCACTTATACATATAAAATAAATAAATAAATAAATTACATTAATAAAACATACAATTTCAATGTCTTGCCATGTAAACTGCATCCTTGAGTTTGATTTTCCCTTGAATCTTGTTAATAACATCGCAAATTGTGTGTGTGAATGAAATGTCACAAATCTCCAAAGTGGTGATGTTGTGACTTCTTGAAAGCCCGTAACCACTATATTAAAATCTTGATAAGTGTAAGGCTCACTATCATATCCAATGTCTGGGAAATTGAAACCATGAGGAATGTCTGCAATAACCAGGGCATATTCCCTTTTAGGTATGAGTTTTGGAATGACTTCATAGTCACCTTGTATTATTTGATATTGGATAGTTTCTAGCCCATTCCAAATGAAATGAGTAAGAGTAGAATCAAGTTCAACATTCCTAAGACGTTTCTTTCTCAGCCTTTCCAACTTAATTTTTTCAATGAAACTTTTGAAAGTATTTGGTACTCCATTCACATCCTTCTTTGGCATATTTAATGAAATAAATAAATATATAAAATAAAAAATTATAGGAATAAAATGAATGTAAAATTCAACATACGTTTTTGAATGCAAAATAAAAATCTTTAAGTGTTTTTGTACAACTTGATTCTCGGTAGTTGAGTACAACATCATTCCAACTCTCTTCATTCAACGTTTTAACCATATGTTCTAGTATTTCCATATAAATCTTATGGCTGAATAAATAAAATAAAAATTGTTAATATAGTGATATGTATAAAAAATAATACCAACAACAATATGTTATATTTAAAATAAAATTATAATCCAAGAAAAAGTAAAAGTAATTCAACAAACTTACTTTTGAAATTCCAAGCACATCTCCTCCAATGACAATTCACCTGACTTCACACGACATAATATTGATTTGACTAGTTTGTCATCTTTCACGCCTTGCAATGTTCTCCAAGGTGTGATAGTCATATCATCTGGAAGTTACTTCATTTCAGGACTTGTCTTACTGTTGGTACATATTATGGGTTTAGACTTTTTAACCTTCTGATTTTTTATGGAAATATTCTCCCACATTTCAAAAATTTCATCAATCAATTCCCATATCTTCCATGTTCTAAATACCAACTGGAAAATGTTATCTATGCCTCTGAATAGTTCTGAATTTACTTTGCCACCTTTTGATTTGATTCTATCCTCAATTTGATAACCTGTGGAAACTTTAGATGTTAGAACATGGAAATAACGACTTCCATCAGATTGAAAAAACTGGTATGAATATGTTACAATTCATTATGTGATAGTTACCATTGTTCATTGGGCATCCTCCGATAGACCATAGATGATAAACTCTTTGTGGAAAAACATGGTTGTATTGTTTTAGAGTGAAATTCCATGCTTGTGGGATCACTATGAGGGATCATCGGGTTTGGTGTTAGGGTCTTACTCTGTCTGGGTAAAGATATGTGTGTTCCATATAGCCATGAGTGCCCGACCAGGATGTATCAGTCATTGGCTTGCACTCCGGCCTGTGACCGACAATGTAGTTGTACTATTGTATATATCTGGGGTGGTTGGGAGAGTTTAATGATGACCTCCCCACCTGGGTTCCAGTCACATGACATGACTATGCTGTAATATCCCAAATTTGGGTACTATGTACCGCTTCCTTGAATTAAACATGAAGTGGATTTCCTCATTTAAAAAAAAATAAAATTGCTCGGCCTAAACTAGGTCCGGGCTCTACTCTGAAGCTTTTAGGGTGGAATCATCAGAAGCATTCCTCAATTCAGTCTTCAACTAATTTTTAGAGTACTAACCATCGCCTACATTTGTGTTCACAAGTGATGAACACGCAAGTGGAGCTAATCTAACATTTCCTCATGGATATCTCTGGAGGTGGTATCAATGGTCTATTGTCCACACTATTTCTTGTTGGAATATCCCCTTTTCTTCTACATTTCTTCCTCAAATATTTGTGGATGCCACAAGCTCTCCATGGAGCACTAAAAAAATAAGGGTTCAAAGGCCCACCCCATGATTTATGATCGAAAATCTATTGGATATTGCAAGCACAATACAAAAGGAGTTGCGCATAGACATGGCCTTTGTACATCATGATTTCAAAAAGAGATCTTTCCTTTATATGGTTGAGTGGTCCAGGAGATATGGTACTGTCACAAGTAATTTTTATGACATATGCTACTCATGGATTGTTTGTTTATTTGTTTGTTGAAATTTTAGATTTGAAATTAAATTACTTTTTGCAGGTGAGAAGTTTGTGATCTGGGTTGGTTACGAAATGAGAATTGTTCTAACCAATACAGAATTGATCTGGAAGCTTCTATCTTCCAATCAATTGAATGACTATGGAAAGTCTCCTTTGGACCAAAAAATGTTGTCAGTTGTGCTTCGGAGAAGTGTGTTTGTTGTTAATGGTGAATAGTTGTCTTACCAGTGTTGAATCGTTGCACTTGCCTTTTATATGGAGAAGCTCAAGGTGAATATGAAAAGCAAAGAAAATGGTTATGGGAATTGATTTTTTCTTTTATATACTCTCCATATACTCTCAATATATAATCCTGTTTTTTTTATATCATAGCCACACGAAAAAGATCTTTTATTCACACGATTTATTTTCCTCCTATTTTATTCGATGAATCTCAGTAATACCATAACATCAATTCCCTTATAACAATCTACAAGTTAATAATTTGAGTGAAGGTTTTTATATTTCTAAACCTCCACAAGCATCTGTTGCGATCATGTCTAAATGTACCGAAGAATTGGTAGATGAATGGGGTGAGATTATAGCAAGTTCAAGAGGGGGCCCTTGTGAAATTGAGATCACCAAATATATGGACAACATGATTGTCGAAGTTATTATGAGGGTCGAGTTTGGAATGAGCCATGGAAAACTGGGAAAATAATTACTGTTTGAAGATCTAAGCATACCAATTATCGTCGAGCAGGTTGATTCAAGTTGAAAAGTTGCTTGCTTACTTTACATGGTAGAGATAAGATGTCGTTGAAATCTTGTCATATGACTTAGGGATATGTATTTTCATGCTCACTTAAAGGTAACCATGAAATATTTTAATGCACATGCATCCACTATCTGTCACATGCATGATAACTTTAAATTTTTAATTTTATATAGAGTTTTCATTTATATTCTCCTGGATATTCTCCTTGTATATTTACGGTTACTCACTTCCCTTATGGATTTCTATAAAATAAAAATAACTAACCTATAGCATGTTTTTACTAGTTATTATCGCTTCATAGGTTTTGCTTTTCTCATGAACTTTGCATATAACTTTCATGGCTCACCAAAGGAACGTGTCATTTTTTCAACATTTGAATTAGTTTAGTAAGCAGAGTGTCATTTTTAAATATTTATATTAATTTAGAAAGAAATGCTATGTGTCATTTTTTCTCTGTTTGTATTAGTATAGAAAGTTAAATTCAATTTTGTGGTATCTAATGCATGCCTCGTTTAATATATCATCTTTTAATTTTTGGGTTATTATTTATTCCTTTATATGTATATTTTGTAGATTGCCACCCTGTGGTATAGGGCTCCAGAGGTATTTTTGGGATCCGCTCACTATTCCACTCCTATTGACATTTGGTTTGCTGGATGAATTTTTGGTGAGTATTGCATTAGATAAACCAGCTTTAGAATATTTTTTCCCATCTTCAATTTTTTTTATTGTCTGGATCTATTACAATATTTTTTCTCTAAGCAAGTATATTGATATTCAACATTTTGTCCTAAATACTTCTAGCTGAAATGGTAGAAAGCAACCACCTTTCTGTGGCGATTCAGAAATAAGACAGTTGCATCATATTTTCATGTATGGTTACAAAGAGTTTTGGATAACTTGTTTACGCACTTCTTCAATCACACATTCACAAAATGAACTGAATTGAATTCCATTTATGATTTGAAGGTTGTTAGGAACCCAAACTGAAGAAATGTGGCTTGGAGTTAGAAGTGTAAGTGACTGGCATGAATATCCTTAGTAGGAGCCTATGAATCTAGCTTCCGCAGTTCCCAATCTGTCGCTCACTGGTCTCGATCTGCTCGCCATAAGTTTAGCGGTATCTCTAAAACTTATGGGATTCATCATATTTTTTAAATTTTATTTCCTTTAAATGGATTAATATAGTGACAAAATATAGTTATGGCTTGTAGAAAATGTTACAACATTGCCTAAAGTTATATAAAGATAGTTTTATAGTGACAACCAAATCTCTATTGTGTGTCTCTTTAAGAACATACGTGGTAAGTTATTTGCAGTATTGGTATTGCATTATACTAAGAACCACACTTGCATTTTCTTAAAAATCCCTAGCTTACAGAATAGGTGTCTTCTGATAAATATTGGGTAAACTATGATGCATATTAGTGCAACCTCTAGCTTGCTTCAATTTCCATCCAAGTGCAACTTGACATAATCAAAGGAGGGTGGTGGTGGCAATAGTAACTGCAACCCTAGTTAAATAGTTCACACTAGTTATTGTAATTAGAACATTGGTTTCAAATCTTGTGCATCCCTCACATTGATTTTATTATTGATGTGTCTCACTTAAATTTAGTCTTGGGTTGAGATTTTAGTTTGTTGTTTGATTACCCCCAACTCACATACGCCTTAAATTTAAAACATGCTTCTTCTACTCCTCGTCCATGTCATACAGCAAGAAGTTTGGGTTGGGTGCATAACATGTCTCTGGTGTTAGTGAGTGTATTTTGTCTCCTACTTGGAATTAATATACCTCGTTATTCATCTCAATCCAGCTATTCCCTGGTATTGTTTCCACCTTCTGGTCTTTCATAAAATTTCTTACTTTTTCTACTTTATCCCACTTGGTAGACTCTACATATATGTTTGACAACAACATATAATGTGCAAAATTTTTGGGGTTTGACTCAAAAATCTAGTTTTTTGCATGTCTACCAATCTCTATATTGTTATGGATTCTGCATGCATTGAGAAAAGACCCCCATACAACTGCATCGAGTTCTAATGGCATGTTGTTGATAAAATTATGTGCCTCGTAAAGGTGACAAACACAACCTAGAAAATCAACCATACAACAATAATGCTATATTGTATGGATGATATTGTAATATTGATTCATGGAATAGAAGTATTTCCAATGATGGTCTGCTAAACCCACACGGCCACATGCAAACAGAACACCAACAAAGGTGACATTGTTGGGTTTTATGCTATAGTGTTGCATCTGTTCAAATAGTTGAAGGGATTCTTTGCCAAATCTCTGAATAGCATATCCTACAATAATGGAAGTCCAAGAGACAACATCCCATTTATACATTTTACTGAACATTTTATGTGCATCTTCTATACTCCCACATTTTGGCTTACATGTCTACAAGTGCATTTTCCACAAACATGTCTGATTGAAATCCACTTCGTATTATGTCTTCATGGACTTCCTTGTCGTGTTTCAGAACTGCAATGTTGGAAAATGCTACAAGAACACTTGCAAAGGTGACAGAGGTTGGTCTCACACATGCCAGTTTCATTTGTTTGAATATTTTGAGAGACACATTAAAATACCCATTTCGCACATACCTTGAAATCAACAGACTCCATGATACCATGTCTTGCCTAGGCATTTTCTCAAACACTTTCCATGCATTAACCATGCTACCATAATTGGATTACATACCAACGAGGTAGTTTCCTACAAATATATCAGATTAAATTCAATTCTTAATAATATATGCATCGACCTTATCACCATGTTGTGAAAGTGGAAAATGGCAACAAGTTGGTAGAATACTCATGAAGGTGATGGAGTTTGGCTTCACTCTTGATAATTGCATAGATGGTAAGAGCCTCAGAGCTTCATCAAAATGTCGCCTATGTATATTCTGCAATCATTGAATTCCATAATATCACCTTTCATCCAGGAATTTCATCAAAGAGCTTATGGTCTTCTCTAAAATGTCCATGTTAAGCATACCCTGCAATCAATGAATTCTATAAATGTGGGATTTTTTTAGGCATCTGCAAAAATATTTCCATAGCCTTATGAAGACACCCCTTATGCGCATATCCAACAAGTATTACAGTCCATGAAACCATTGGAATAAAAGGTTTCATGGCCTCATCTACGTTCCCATCCTCTACATACCCTAATATTGTAACATTCCAAGATACTACATTTCGTTCAGGAATTTTGTGAAATACTTGTGCATTCTCTATGCAACCACATTTAGTATACATATTTACAAGAGCACTCCCCACAATGTCATTACACTGCAGTCCACTAGAAATTATGTCATGGTGGACTCCTTTTCCATGTTCCTGATCTACCAAATTAGCACACGTGGAGAGAACAATGGTGAATGTGAAATGTTTAGATTTGGTACCTATTTTTTGCATATCACAGTAAAAATTCAATGCCTCCTCGTAAAGTCCATGCCTCGTGTACTTGGCCATCACTGCAGACGATGACACCACATTTGGTTTAGACATTTACTTAGGTAGGTAGGGTGTCGCTATCTCCCATCTCCCTATAGAGTACTCTCGTTGCATCTTTTATAATACTAGTTCCCATGACATTTCCTTACAATGTTTCCTTTGCAACATCTGGTGCAATTGCTAGTTATAAATCTCTTACTTTAGCAGGAATTAACTTGCATAAATTTTGGTGGGTAGTAACCACTAGCATGTCTACACATTTACAATTTTACATTGAGGAAACATAAATAATGGTGGGAAGTAACTACTTGTAAGTATATTTATTTACATGTTATTCCAATCCATTTTTTGTGCAAAGACTTGCTTAAATTATGGTGGGAAGTAATTGAAGGTAAATATGGTATTTATTTGACTATAAGGTATTTTCAAGGATTTTATTTTTGGATGATTTTCCTAGAAGGCTTAAGAATAAAAAATAATTATACAAATATCTAAAAAGCATGCATCAATATTTCAACCATATCCATATTAAGTAATCTTAAATTGAAAATATTTAAACAATATTAAAAGTCATGAAAATGGAAATAACAAAAAAAGGGAAAAAAGAAACGAGAAAGTTAAATAAAAATGAAATAAAAGTAAAAAATAAAATTAACAACTAATAGAAATGGAAGTTATTAAATAGCCCATAATAAGACCTCAACCAATCACCTTACAAATAAATAAATTTGAATAATAATAAAACATAACAAAAAATGATTTTTCAATGTAAAATTATGGATAAGCGGGAAAAAATTAAATGCTTTATACCTTGCGTGTAGTTATAATAAAGATATTTAAAATGTAAAGCTAGATATCCATGCAAGGAAGGCTAAACTAATATCAAAATAGTTAAATGGTCAACAATGACAATGAGATTAAATGTGATGTTATATTTTCAACAAGATTGTCATTCTTATTCTACAATAAGACTTAAATCCCTTTACCAATAAAATGGCACAAAAATCAATTTAAATATTTTACAATATTTTCTTATTATTTTAAATTAAAATATAAGCAAAATTTTATAATCAAAATTTAACTAATACGAAATCAATAATAAAATTATTATTATAACACATTAACTTTTAATAAAAAATAATAACTATTTTACATTAATGACAGCTTACACATTAATTTTTGTATAAATTCCTTGTAGATTCAAACTGCTAATTGTAATATGCTAAAACAGACTTGAATCTACTATACTCATAAGAAGAAACAAATAAACGATCGCGAAACCATGAAGCAAACAAGAGAAGGAATTCAATCAACACATTACAGAATGATTTCCTCGAGAAAGCCACAACTAAAAACCCTGGTATTTGTATATTTCATTAATAAGAAAATATGAGAATATTACAATGCTTTGCTCAAGCCCGAGCAACCTATACACTATCTCTATCTATCTCACAGCTTCCTAGACAAACCTAGGCCAATACTTAAGCAATTTTCTGCTTTCCCAAGTCCCTATTTCCTTACTTTGTTCCTCAAGAAATTAGCCCCCTATTAACTAGGGAAATTCTTCAATTGGAATTGTGCAATCCTCACAGGACTTCCTTTGACTGCATGCACCACCTGTACAATTCAAATGATCATACAACTGATAGTACATTGTCTCTGAACTTCAATCTCAACTAGGTAACTCTCAGATCTAACATGCATGAGTTATTTATGAGTTAATCATCAGTTTACTGGTTGATCACTGCAGACAACACCACACTACTAGACCTCCTACTAGTTCCTCTAATAGTTGGAACTATTTTAATTGACTTTAACTCAGTTAAACTAAATTAATTAATTACAACTCAAAATAAACTCAACTAGGGCTCCAATAATTTAGGAGACACTCTACATGACTCAAGTTAGACCCTCAACTCGAACTAACTAAGCGAACAAAGTCAAATTAACTTATTTAACTAATACAAGTTTTCATGAGATGTGGAATTACAATTTTATTCCCAATTTAATCCAAGGACAAAATTAAATTAGGATTTTCTTGTTGCATTTTCAACACTCCCTCTCAATAAGAAAGAGATTATCTGCTACTTTGATCTTGCCTCTATGAAACTCAGATTTTCATCATGAAAATGCCTTTGTCAAAATATATGCATCCTGTTCCTCTATAGGAATGCACTCCAACAACATGATGCTCCTCTCCACACAATCTTGTAGATGGTGATACCAGATGTCGATATGCTTGGATCGATCATGAAAAATTGGATTCTCAAAGAGTTTGATACAACTCTGATTGTCAAAATAAATCATTGTAGGATCCATATGCTAACCAAATAATCCAACAAGGATCTTTCTCATCCAAATAGTCTCACAAGTTGCTTGACTAGTAGCCATGTACTCTACTTCTACCGAATTGAGTGTAATTGATCTATGCTTACTGTTGTAACAAAAAACTATTGCTGACCCAATACTGAAGATTCCCCCTTATGTGCTCTTCCTCTCAGATGGACTCCCTTCCCAATCTGCATCTGTGAAGCCTTGAATCTTCACTACCTCTATTTGTTTGTACCAAATACCAAACTGAGTGGTGCCTCTGAGGTATCTCAACACATGTTTAGCTGCCCTCCAATAGTGTTTGGTTGGATTAACCATAGCTTGAATATGTTGGTAAACTACAAAACATAATTCAGGTTGTGTGTTCACCAAATACATAAGTGAACCCACATGTTGCATGTAAATAGCAGCCTCCACTACTTCACTTGAATTAGCATCTTCCTTCCTCCAATACCCTGCTAGAGGAGTCTCCATGGGTTTGCTTCTCTCCATGTGGAAATTCTTCAGTATCTCATTGGCATACTTTCCCTAACAGACAAACAGTTCTCCATCTCCTTGCCATACTTCCATACCAAGGAAATAATGCATGATCCCCACATCCTTCATCTCAAATTCTCTTGCAAGATCATCTTTGCAAGATTTTATTAGCTTCTCATCCCCTATTAGAATTAAATCATCAACATATAATACTATAATCAACAATTTACCTTCAACCACATTATGGAAAAGGTTCAGATTTGCTTCACTTTTGATGAAGCCCAACCTGGTGAAATAATAGTCAATCATGGTGTACCAAGCACAAGGTGCTTGTTTAAGTCCATACAACACTCTCTTGAGTCTGCACACATGTGAATCTCTATTGAAGGTCTTGTTATCACCCCAAGAAACTCTCCTAGGTTGTATCTCAGAGATGCTCAGGAACATTACAAACTCAACAAAAATGTTGGAAAATGGTGGATGAATGAAAGAAATGCTAGATATTCAAGCCAGATAACCACTTCTACTATGCTTGACCCTAGACTACAAGGCTTTAGACCACCAATTACTCATAGTTTAAGGAGAATGTGATGATGGAGAATACTGATCACACCAGCAGATGCACAGGACCCTGTAATGGCCAGCTGCAACCAATTAAAAGGTTTGTAAATCTATTTCCTAATGCACAGACAGGATGACAACTCTCTGGCATTAAAACAACATAAACCTGCATACACATTCAATAATACTAACTAGATTCTAACGCAGAGGTGGGATGACAACCCCTCTAATGCTAAGCATCAAGAGCAAATGAAAAGTGCATAACAGGTACAACTTGGAATAAAGAAGAAGTGGAAAGTGAGCAATTAACAACAAAAGAAGCTTGTATTAGTTGAAAATGAAGACCAGAAGTTGCAGGTATCACAGTAGTTACAATGTCCAGAAGTTGAAGTTTACATCAAAATAACATTCATCAACCCCATTACATCTTCTTTTTGGGTATATATGGAGGTTGAATACAAAAAATCTCTGCTAACCTATGCGTGGAGGGGTCATAACTGACCACCAACCACATTTACAATCAAATATGGATCTCTGATACAATTTGATTGTTTTAATAAATCAATTTAACATTTACTGGTACTTTGTTGTCCTTCCTGAATAGGTGAAGTATTATTTGAATGAATTTCAATAACTGCGGTAGTCATTGAATTGCTCGAGGATCATCCTTCTCGTCCTTGGCCGTGCTGTTCTTTGAATGTGGCAGCTAAGGATTTAATGCACAGAGTATTGAACTACGGGTTTCTTTCTTCTTCAGGTGCACAGGACTGCCACAAACATGCAAATTGCATTAAAAATGGACGAGGAGCCGAGAAAAAATGCTCACCATTGGTTAGATTAGGTAGATGACTGAGATCTATTGGCGGGCAGCATCAGGAGAAAATGAAAGCGCGATGGAATACTAGCCGTCAGATCTGTCAAATTTGGATGGAGGAGATTGAATTACGGAGGCTATCGGAAGACAGGGGATTTGTCGGATCGCAGTTGGGCAGATCCGACGGCTATCGGGTGGCAGAGGTAGGCGCAGGTTAATGAGCGGGGAGCCGTACGTATGGGTGGTAAGCGGTTTCCCCGCATCGCTCATGGGAGACAGGCATTTTTCGTACATGGAGGAGCGATCATGTCAGATTGTGACGTGTAGCAGGCAGGTCGGGTGGGAAATCGCCTAACCGCAAGCTATCGTGTGCGCGGCTTGCGGGGTGAAGGTTAGCGAACGCTGTCGGATGAAATGGCAGGCGCGATCAGATGGTGGGAGGTGTACATATGTCTACTGGTTGACGTGACAGGTGAGGGCCTCGACGGGTTGTATGATTTGGAAAATGCATGTAGTTATAAGTGTTAAGACTTTAGAGCCGAGGGAATAAACGCAGAATGGGTTTATATGGGGTTTAAACGGGTTTATGGAGAATTTTTAGCGGAAAATGGAGGAAATGCGTGCAGCGGGGTTTAAGTAAATATGGGCTTACACAAGGTTTTAGAAGAAAATAAAGATAAAGGGGTTATGAGGGTATACAACAAACAGAGGTGAAAGGATGTAATAAAGTGTTTTGACCCCCCTCCTTGTAAAGACACATGGCCACGGTGGTCATTTTGTCCTCCAAACACACAAATGCATAGCAGATCTAACACTGGCTTCTTCTGGGGAGGAGATCCTCCCTGTGAGGTTCCAAGAACCTGCAGATCAATGCCTTTCCAACTGAAGAAAAATTAGCCAAAACGCCTAGTGTTCCATTGGGCATGGAGTCTATTTTACCTACACAAAACTAATAAAAAAAAATATTTACAACTTTTAAGGCCAAAAGACTTTAAACAACATAATTTTTTAGAAATTGCCCATTAACTGGGGCATCAAAAACTACTTCTCCTCCCATACTTTTCAGTATGAAGGTGTTGTTCCCTTGAACCTGTGAAATGATGAAAGGCCCTATCCAGAAAGCATCAAATTTCCCATGATTTCCTTTCTTCTCCTTTAGTGCATCCCATTTCAAAAAAAAGTCACCAATATAAAAATTATTTGTTTTTGCCTTCTTGTCAAAGGCTTCCTTGATCTTCTTTTGATGTGTTTCAGCCTTTTCAACCAGTTGTTCTCTAATCTGATGTACCTCTACTAAATCAGTGATCCTCTTTGCTATTTATTCTTCTTCATTCAGTTCTATTTGAAGGAATTTTGCCACAGGGAGAGTTAGCTAAATTGGGAATATAGCCTAAGTGCCATATACCAGCTTGAAAGGAGAATTTCATGTGGATTTCTTAATGGTCACTTTGTCAGCCCACAGTGCATACTTAAGCTTTGAATCCCAATTCTTTTTGTTGTCCTCTAACAGCTTCTTAATTATCCTTATCAGGCTTTTATTAGAGGATTCTATGAGACCATTTCCTTGTGGATAATATGAGGTGGAATGAACAAGCTTAATACCCATTGAATCACACATTTCCACCAAGTCTGTGACTAATTTATGTGGACAACCAAATCTGCTGAAGATGTTCTCTGCCAAAAACCTCATGACCACATTATGATCAGCCTTCCTGGTAGGGATATCTTTAATCCACTTGGTAAAATAGTCAGTGGCTACTAATATCCATCTGTGCTGGCCACTGGAATGTGGATTGATTTCTCCAATAAAATCCAAGCCCCACTGCTGAAAAGGACCTTTTGCATGTATTGGTTTTAAGGGCAGGGACTTCAACTGTTGTTTTCCTTCAAATCTTTGGCACCTGTCATAAGATTTAACAAATAAAAATACATCAAAAAATAAAGTGGGCCAATAGTACCTAGCTCTGAGAATCTTATGGGTTATATTTTTCCAATAATGGTGCCCTCCACACATGCTGGAATGAAACTGCTGCATGACTTCTATTGACTGTTCTTTGTCAAGACACCTTAGAAGAACTCTAGATGGATCCCTCCAGTAGAGTAGATTTTTATTAATGCAATATTTTGCTGCTCTAAGTTTTAAAGTTCTGGCTTGACTTTGAGTAAGTTCTGAAGGGATTTCTAGCTTCAGCAAGAAATTAACTATTGCAGAATACCAATCACCTGAAGCTAGATTCTCGGCCACTGACTTCTCTTTTTGTGGTTCAGCTGTTTCCTCTACTTCATCTGTTTGACCACTTTGTGCAGTTATGCATAGGAAATCTATATCCAATGATCTGCAATTTTCTTTAGCCAATAACTTGGCAAGACCCTGACCTCTAACCAGCTTGGTGGGCTTCAGCTCTATATTAAATTCAATCAATTTTACAATCCATTTAGCCCTTCTTCCATCAACATCAGGTTGTGTTAAGACATCTTTTATTGCAACAGAGGGTACATATGTAATTATCTTTGAATGCAAGATATAAACTTTGAAAGCTTTCAAGGATTTGATAAGGGCATATACATGTTTTTCAATTATATCATACCTTAGTTCAGCATCCCTTAAGTTCTTGCTCAAAAATGCTACTGGATGTTCTGAACCTTCTTCATTTACTTGCAATAAAACTGCTGCAATGGTGTCCTCAGAGGCAAATGGAAATATATGGAACTCCTTGTTGTAATCTAGACTTATTAAAGTGGGAGCTTCCATAATAGCCTTTTTAATAGACTCAAATGATTCTCTTGCTATATCATTCCATTTGATTTCTGCCCCTTTCTTCAACGTGGAGGTAATATGCTTCACATATTCAACAAAATTTGGGATAAACCTCCTTACAAAATTTATTTTGCCCAAAAAGGACTGGATATCTTTCTTTGATCTAGGGACAGACAAAGTGTGTATTGCTTTGACCCTTTCTGGGTCAATTTGAACACCTGCAGCAGAAACAACATGTCCTAACAGCTTGCCTTCTTCTAAAGAAAATTGTGATTTTTTAGGATTAACTGAAATCCCAAACCTCCTGCACTTCAAAAACACCCCTTTCAAATGATGCAGATGATCTTGATGGCTACTAGAGTATACTGTTATGTCATCAAGGTAGATAAGAAAAAATTTATCCTTGTCTCCCACAAATGCTATATCCATAGCTCTCTGATAGGTTGCTCCAGCATTCATCAATCCAAAAGGCATCTCGACATATATGAAAGTGCCCCAAGGAGTGGTAAATGCAGTCTTCTCTTGATCACCTGGATGCACAGCAATCTGATTAAAGCCTGAAAATCCATCCAAGAAAGACATTACTTTAGCTCCTGAGACTTTTTGCAGCAAATGCTCCATCTTCGGTAAGGGATAATTATCTTTCTTTGAGCAATTGTTTAAATTTCTGAAATCAACACACAGTCTGATTTCTCCACTCTTCTTCCTTACTACCACTAAGTTGGCTACCCATTTGGAATATCTAAGAGGAACAATGATCTTGGCAGCCAACAATTTTTTAATTTCTTTTTCAATTAGAGGAAGAAGCATAGGATTTATTGGTCTCAGCTTCTGTTTGAAAGGAATGGTGTCTTTCTCCAGAGGGATTTTGTGCTGAATTATGTTCTTATCATACGTTTTCAGATCACTATACTCCCAGGGAAAACACATCAACAAATTGCCTCATTAAATTGCAATATTTGGCACTTTGATCAGTTGACAAATGAGTGAACAAATTTACATATCTAGGCTGACCTAGACTTCCTATATCATGCTTACAGACTGCAAATAGGTCTTCTTTTTGGGCAGCTTTGTAAGGCTCATCATTTTGGTCAAACAGTATTTCTAAAGGAATTAAACCCCTAGGAATATGATTGCTGGGAAGCTGAACAATGCTGTCTCTACCAATTTTATTTCTAAGCTGTGAGTGGGGGTTTTCTTCCAAGGCTTCATTATCTTGGTCAATTTTCATTTCAGAAAACTCATCAATAACTTGCAAGAACCTATTTATCTCATCATCATCATTAAAAACTTTCCAATGCTAGGCATTGTCAGGCAAGGATGGTCTGTACTTCATTTGGACTTCATAAACTAGTCTGGGAGGCATAGGAGGAATAAATAGACTAGTAGAAATAGCCAGGGCATCAACAAGCTGATTTTGGGCTCTAGGAATATATGAAATACAGAAATAATCAAAAGAGTCTTTAATTCTCCATGCCTCATCTCTGTATGCTTTCAACCTTGGGTGCTTTGCTTGAACTGTTTTATTTACTTGCTGAATGATCAAATCAGCATCTCCAAATACCTTTAGATTCTTGATTCCTCTGTCTTTTGCTGCATTCAAGCCCAATAACAAAGCCTCATACTTTGCTATATTGTTTGTGACTTGGAAAACCAGCTTAAAATATAGCTCAATGCTTTCTTTCTCTGGAGACATTAGCACCACCCCTGCTCCTGCAGTCTCCCTGGAACATGCTCTATCAAAGAACATCTCCCAAATTTGACTTCCTTGCTTTTCCTCGGCCTGAACTGTTGGTTTCCTAATCTGCAATGAGGCCTTCTGAGATTCTTCTATTTGGAGAATATATGCTCCAAAATTAGTGTCCACTGCATAAATGGGATGATTAGTAGGATTCTTCTCATCACTGATGATATATGCCAACTGTGCTTCTCTATATAACCTCCTGCTTTCTCCTCCAAAAACTGGGACAGTTGCATAAGATAGATCATTCTGTAATGTCCCACCTAGTCTCTTAATCCATCCTCTGGGAAACAACATACCAAACTTGGGAGGCACATCTGCTACCACAATATCCATCATTATACTCTTCATGGGCAACTGAGTTAAGGTAATAGCTAGATCTTAATCCAAGACATTTCACTTTCCTTGAATCAAAAGAGAATAAATCATGATAGGGTCTGGTGATATCAAGGCCTAACTCTTCCATGATAGCTTTGGGCATTAAAATGTGGTTGGCCCCTGTATCTAGCATGCAATTGTGGAGGATTTTGTCATGAATGGTCATTGAAACATAAAAAGATGGAGAATTATTATCAGCAGGTTCAATCATGGGACTAAGCACAATGGCAGGCTTGTCATCTTGCAAATTGACAGAGTCAGTGGAGGGTTGTGTGGTTTCTAGCTCAAGAGCTTCAAGGATAGGCTTTCTAAATACTTCACTCTTCACCAACTCTACCAGAGGCATAGATATTTTCAATTTCTGGACTTCTGACTCAAAGATGGAAAGGGAAGGTAATTTATCAGAAACTTTTACCTCTTGAACTGGAGCTTTGAGGATGACTAAATCAGTTGCTAGTCTTCTTTGCCTAGTATTTTGTGACTCTGTTTGGACAACAGCTCTTTGGGCAGGATTCACTTTGACATTTTTTGCATTTGATCTCAGATTATATCTTTTCTGCTGTTCAGTTTGTAGAGCAGCCTCTCTGTCCCACTCTTGACTGTCTTTTTCCTGCAACAAAGACTCTTCATAAGCAATCAAAGTAAAAAATGTAGCGTTGCCTTTATCTTCCATGCAGTGAATTTCATCCTCATCTTCAAATTGTTCCTCCTCCATGACTACATTTTGGAAAGGAGCTTTAACTTTCTATTCTTCTTTCGATTCTTCACCCCTTTGAATAATTTGTAACTGCTCATTTGCTCTTCTGAATGGATTCCGATTTCTTGGAGAAAATGTGTTCTACTGCCTTGTTTTTCCTTGATTTTGCTCAACCTTCAGCTTAGAAATTTCAGCAGCCAATGACTCTATCGTCTTAGTCATTTTGTCTAATTTAGGCTCTGAAGATGATGCAGAAGAAGTAGAAGCCTGACCTCTCTGCCTCCTCCTGTCAGCTTGACTTTTGAGCTTTTCTGCAGCCATAGTATTGGATTCCACTTCTAGTGCTGCATCCTGCATATAAGCTAGAGTGGCACATCTTCGTTCTCTCAATAACAGGTAGAAATCAGAGTCGAAAGCATTGGCATAAGTGAGTTTGGCAGAGGTGGGGTAGGTTTTACTTTAGCTAGTATTTTACTATACATACGGTTAAATCTTTTATTGAAATTAGGCAATGATTCCCCATTTTCCCACTTCAGGTTACCAAACTCTGTGTGGTAATACAGCAAGTCCTTTTTATCTCCCCATTGCTTCAAAAATGCATCATCTAAAGCTTCAATATCTGTTATAGATCTTTGGGGCAATTCTCTAAACCACTTCCTAGCCTCTCCATCAAGGTTCTGGACAAAAACTCTCATCCACACATCATTTTCACTTGTATCTAAATTATCAACATAACTAGAAAAATATTCTAGGTGTTCTTCTACTGTTACTCCCTCTGTGCCAATGAATTTAGGCATATATTTCTGATATTCTCCCACATTCATAGGATTTAAAGGAACAGGCAAAACCAAAGGTCCATATCTGGCAGCAACAATTCTCTCAATCTTCGTGGGTGCTTGTTGTCCTGCCATGATTGGAATATGTGGAAGAATACTGGCAGATTGACTAGTAGGAAGTAAAGTGATGGATGGCAAAGATAAAGGGATGTTTTGGATTGTATGGGAAGCTTTCTTTGGACTGAGATTCAAAGGGGAACTAACTCCACAAGGGGCTGTATTAATCTCTGAAATAATTTCCTTATTAACAGTGTTGGGCTCTAAATCTTCAAACTGTATATCTTCAACAATAACTTTATCTTTCAGAGATGCATGAGATTTCTTAGGCTTACCTGATCCTGATGCCCCTTTCTGTGATGCTTTCTTCGATTTGACAATCCTCGTAGGGTCAGGCACTGGTTTAGCTAGTGATTTCTGAGGATTTCTTCGAGTGTGTCTTACAAACTGAGCGAGAAATTCAATGAGGAGTCGCCAAAGGTTGTTCTTCCTCCAGTGGAGTCGCCAGATAGATGATTACAACCAAAAACTATGTTCAAAACTTGTCTATCATCAAAGTTTGAAACTGTGTCGTTCTCCTAGGGAAGCTGAGCTTCAATTCTCCTCTCCCCGGAAACGACGCCAATTAATGTTATCACCCCAAGAAACTCTCCTAGGTTGTATCTCAGAGATGCTCGGGAACATTACAAACTCAACAAAAATGTTGAAAAATGGTGGATGAATGAAAGAAATGTTGCATATTCAAGCCAGCTAACCACTTCTACTATGCTTGACCCCAGACATGGGTGAACACCCCCAGACTACAAGGCTTTAGACCAGTAATTACTCACAGTTTAAGGAGAATGTGATGATGGAGAATACTAATCACACCAGCAGATGCACAGGACCCTGTGATGGCTAACTGCAACCAATTAAAAGGTTTTTAAATCTATTTCCTAATGCACAGACAGGATGACAGCTCTTTGGCATTAAAACAATAGAAACCTGCATACACATTCAATAATAATAACTATATTTTAACACAGAGGTGGGATGATAGCCCCTCTAATTCTAAGCATCAATAGCAAATGAAAAGTGCATAACAGGCACAACCTGGAACAAAGAAGAAGTGGAAAGTGAGCAATTAACAGCAAAAGAAGCTTGTATTAGCTGAAAATGAAGACCAGAAGCTGTAGGTATCACAGTAGTTACAGTCTCCAGAAGTTGAATTTTACATCAAAATAACATTCATCAACCCCATTACATCTTCTTTTTGGGTATATATGGAGGTTGAATACAAAAAATCTTTGCTAACCTATGCGTGGAGGGGTCATAACTGACCACCAACCACATTTACAATCAGATATGGATCTCTGATACAATTTTATTATTTTAATAAATCAATTTAACATTTACTGGTACTTTGTTGTCCTTCCTGAACAGGTGAAGTATTATTTGAATGAATTTCAATAACTGTGGCAGTCATTGAACTGCTCGAGAATCGTCCTTCTCGTCCTTGGCCATGTTGTTCTTTGAATGTGGCAGCTAAGGATTTAATGCACAAAGTATTGAACTACGGGTTCCTTTCTTCTTCGGGTGCATAGGACTGCCACAAACACGCAAATTTCATTAAAAACAGACGAGGATCCGAGAAAAAAATGCTAGCCATTGGTTAGATTAGGCAGACGACTGAGATCTATTGGCGGGCAGCATCAGGAGAAAACGAAAGCGCGATGGAATACTAGCCATTAGATCTGGCAAATTTGGACGGCGGAGATTAAATTACGGAGGCTATCGGAAGACAGGGGATCGAACAAACGAGGGCCGTCGAATCGCAGTCGGGCAGATCCGACAACTACCAGGTGGCGGAGGTAAGCATAGGTTAACGAGTGGGGAGCCATACGTATGGGTGGTAAGCAGTTTCCCCGCACCGCTCACGGGAGACATGCAGTTTTCATACATGGAGGAGCGATCCTGTCAGATTGCAATGCATGGTAGGCAGGTCCGACAGGAACCGCCTTCCCCGTAGGCTATCGCATGTGCCGCTTGCGGGGTGAAGGTTAGCGAACGTCGTCATATGAAATGGCGGGCACGATCGGATGGCGGGAGGTGTACGTATGTCTACTGGTTGACGTGACAAGTGAGGGCCTTGGCGGGTTGTATGATTTGGCAAATGCACGTAGTTATAAGTGTTAAGACTTTAGCGCATGGGGAATAAATGTAGAATGGGTTTATATGGGGTTTAAACAAGTTTATGGAGAATTTTTAGTGGAAAATGGAGGAAACGCGTGCTGCGGGGTTTAAGTAAATATGTGTTTACACAAGTTTTTAGAAGAAAATAGAGATAAAGGGGTTATGAGGGTATACAACAAACAGAGATGAAAGGATGAAATAAAGTGTTGTGACCTCCCTCCTTGTAAAGACACATGGCCATGGTGGTCATTTGGTCCTCCAAACACACAAATACATAGCAGAGCTAACATGTCTCAAATCATTTCGGTTGCTCAATGTACACCCCTTCCTCAATCACATCTTTAAGGAATGTTGCCTTCACATTCATCTAATGTATCTTTCATCCCATATGCATTGACAGTGCTAGAATAGATCTTATTGAACAGTACCTTGCTACTGGAGCAAAGGTCTCCTCGTAATCAATTCCCTCCACCTGAGAGAACCCTTTGGCCACAAATCTGGCCTTGTGTTTCTCCACACTCCCATATGCTACTTTTTTTACCTTGTAAATCCATTTGGAACTCATAGATGACTTGTCTGCTGGTCTTGGGACCACTTCCCAAACACTTCTTATGATAATGGATTCATACTCCTCAATCATGGCATCAACCCATACTAGTTTCTACACTGCTTCCTCGAATGAGGATGACTCAATCTCTACACTCTCTCTTATCAGATTCACGTAGCTAGTGTACCGATCTGGTGACCTCCCCTGCCTGCATTGTGATGTGGGTTCTCTCACATTCTCTCTAGCATCATGCATCAATCTTTCAGCCTCTATGGTGTGCTTCCTTCCATCTATGGACGTCTTTGCATGAGTGGGGACTTCCACTCTCTTCTCCTATGCATGTGGTTGCTCCACATCATCTTGAAGTTCTTTTTATGGAGCTAAAAGATCCTCTTCTCCATGCAACTAAATCTCCCTCTCAAGGGAACATCTCATGACCTTCTCTTCACCGAAATTCATATCTCTACGAACTAATGTCATAATGTGAGATGGCAAGTCCACAAATATGCCCAACTCAGTTGTTGGTTCTAGCTTTTTCCTTGCATCCTTGGTAACATGACAGTAGACTTATGAACCAAATATCATAAAGTGTGCCACATCTAGTTTCTTACCTGAAAAAACTTCTTCTGGTGTACTCATCCCGAGAATTCGATGGGGACTCTTGTTATAGACATATACAATTGTGTTGCAACTTCAGCCCATAAGTGCAATGGTAGGCCTAGATCATGTAACATCGCCCATGCAACTCCAACAATACTTGTTTTCTTCCTTTCAGCCACCCCATCCTGTTGTGGTTTATGGGGTGCTATTAACTTCTATTGAATGCCTTCTGAAGCACTGAAGTTCTTGAATTCATTCGACACATATTCTCCACCATTATCTCTCCTGAGAGCTTTAACTTTCCTGCCAGTCTCTTTCTCCGCAAGTTCTTTAAATTCACAAAATTTAGCGAATGTGTGATCTTTCTTATGCATGAAGAAAATTCAGCACTTATGAGAAAAATTATCTACAAATATTACATAATACTTGTTCTTGGTCGTGGAGATTGTCGAGAACACTCCACACACATCTCAGTGAACTATTTCAAGGATTTCTTGCGCTCAATTGTCCTTACCATGAAAGGTAGCTTTGGTGTACTTCCCTAATGTACACCCTTTGCATGTGTCTCTCTGCTCTAGTGTACCCTTGGGAAGTCCTGGAGAAATTTTTTACATGATATTCAAAGCTTCGTGTTGCAAGTGACCCAATATTATATGCCACAACTCACCAATGTCTCGACTCTACACTTTCTCTGCTTTAGGTCTCAAAGCAACGCAATCTTCTACATTAAATTTGTAGAAGTTCCTCACCTGAACACCGATCCGCTTCACTTGTCTTGAGGCTATGTAATGAAGGGAATCCTTCCCCTTGCTAAATATCACATTTTAGCCACGGTCCTCCAACATGGAAACTGAAACCAAATTCTTCTTTAAACCTGGACATACATGACATCTTTTAATGTGAGAGGAGAACTAGGCTCCCTCTGAAAGGTAACAATATCGATGTTGATCGTGCTATAACTCCCATTATCTCCCATTTCTATGTGCATATGGAGGTCCTTCTCCTCTTAGTGACTAAAGACTTCTTTGTTTTCGGTCATATTGAATGAGGCTCCACTAGCCAAATATCACACACTATTCGTCATCGATGTCACCATGCAAGTGATGAGGGTTAAATCCAGCTCGGATTGTGAAGCAAGAGATTCACCTACCTCTCTTCCGGTGGACTTATTGCTGACCTTCTTGTGCGGACACTTCGTGGCATAGTGTCCCAATTCATGAGAGTGAAAACATTTAATCTTCGACATGTCCTTCTTCTCGTTTCCCTGACTGGAATCTAATTTTTAATGGGATGAATTCCCTTTCCCTTTCTTCACCTTTCTAGCTAAGGCATAGTTCTCCTCATCATCGTGCTTGGATGAGTATCCATCTCTGGTGTTCTGCCAATTCTCTTCTTGCACCAAGTTGGACCACAAATGCTCCCACTTGGGTAGCTTCTCCCTCCCATTTGTTGAGTCCTGGTAGTTGTGTTAGCTCTTTGGAAGGGCTAGAAGTGCTAGGTTGACTAATCATCTTCATTAATCGTAACACCGACACATCCGATCTCATCCCTACATTGGGTGAACTTGGTCAAGTACTTTGGTATTGTGTCGCCCTTCTCCTTCTTGATTTTTTTGAGCTTGTCCTTTAGACTTGCAAGATTATTATCGTCATTTTTGTTTTGAAACAGGTATGTCAAGGCCTTCCACACTGCATATGGAGTCTCCTTATAGTGTAGGTTCGAAACAATATGATCTCGAAATCCTTCTAGGATAATCCTTCTCGCCTTTGCAACACATTTTCTCCACTTTTCCAGATCTTGAGCATCAAATGCTGGAGGCTTAGGAATATATTTGTTTATGAATTCCTTAAGCCTGTTATCTTCCAATACTTCGTCCATCTTGTCCTTCCAAGCAATATAGTTCGAACTACCCTCAAGGGCATATTCAAGTCTCAATCCATCGAACAGAATCCTATTGGTTCTGAAGTATGATACTGCAAATTCGATTTCAGCTGCAAAAGACAAACTCGTATTCTCCTCTTCTGGATTTATTTTTGCTCCGATACCATGTAGAAATTTCTTGTAGATTCAAAGTGCTAACTGTAATATGATAAAACAATATACTTGAATCTCATCTACTCATCTGCGGAACCAATTAAACGGTCTATTACAACCTTTATCCATTACAAGCTAACGTTGGGAGGAGGTTTCAATGGATTTTATCACAGGTTTACCCAAGTCCGAGGGAAAGAGTGTCATCATGGTGGTAGTTGACAGACTTACAAAGTATGCACACTTTTGTGCATTATCACATCCATTTAAAGCCAGTACAGTTTCTATTGCATTTATGGAAACAATTCAAAAGCTACATGAAAACCCAAAGATTATTGTAAGCGACAGAGATCCCATTTTTACTGGAAATTTTTGGTTTAAAATATAAACTTGCAATACATACCCTTTGTGTGTTTTGCACATTATGGAGATCAAAAAATTGCTCCATCTGTAGTATCCATGTTAAGGGATCCTTGCCATCAAACTTTCTCATATCAATTTTTGGAACATGGTGGGTCTTCAATCCAACATTAGAGTCTATGAAATCATGATTAAAATTTATTTTGTTCTCATATTGAATTTCCTTTACTACCCTTTCAACATTAGCAACCATTTCTTGTAGCAACTTATTCAGATTTATCTTCAATTGTTCCATCTTATCGTTCGTGCCATTCATCTTAGCGTCCATGCCATTCATCTTAGCTTCCACACCATCCATCTTAGCTTCCATTTTAACTTGCATGCCATTCATATTAGCTTCCACGCCATTCATCTTGGCTTCATTTACCTTTAGTGAGAGTGAAATTTGTTGTACTTGGTCTTGGAATTTTGATATATCATGTTGCATTTCTTCCTCTTCTTCATGAGTCATGCTAGAGCTTTCAGGTTGCTTACTAGGTGTTGCCATTTTCTTTCTTCGGGGCATTATTTAATGTTAATAATTCTTCACTATTCCCTTTGAATTCCTTCAAACTAATTTTTCAAACCAATCTTATGCAAAATTAAAAAAAAACTACACACCTTTTTTTTCACTTTGTACGAGCTCGATATTGAATCTGTTGTATCTCTATAATTGCGGATATCAAATATCTGAATTCTCATCCTGAGGTAGCCCTTTGGGTCCTCTTTCTAACCCCATAAGTCTAATCAAGATTGGATTCTCCAAAGAAGAGTTATGCCAAATCTCCCACGGTGACCTGATTATAAACTAGTTCAGTAGAGCGAACTTGTATGATGTACCATGTGTCACTGTTTCGACCTTAGTATTTGAAACTGATACACAAAAAACTCTAGGCCGTCCTCTTTTTGAAAATTCTTATGAAATTTCAATTTGATGCTCAAAACAAAAGTTATGATGATTTTCCCCAGGTCACCTGTTTGGAATGTAATTCGGGAGTCTGCAAAAACCCTAACTTTCTCAGATCATATCTCTCCAAATATAGTGAGACAAGCTATGAAATTTAGACCCGCAGTTCATAATGATTTTGGCTCAAATGGGTTTGTTTTGTAGCTTCTAAAACGCTGCAGAGAAAAATCAAAGCGAAAATTCCACGATGACCTTTTTGGATCAGCGAAACCCTAGAATCCAAAGCTCTGATACCAAATGTTAGGAAACCAGCGCACTAAAAGATAGAAAAGATAGATCAATGCCTTATAATTCAGCCTCTTCGAGGGGGCAACCTCCTTTACATTACACAAATGAACAATTCTTGTATGATTCAAATGACTAAACCTCCCTTCTATATATAGGAGTCTAATGGGTCATAATATAATCAAGCCGACATAACAGTAATAACATAAGGGCACAAAAATAACAATAGTGGGTTTCTATGGGGCATACTAGTAACAATATGGGGACAATAGGTGGAAAATAATAATAATAAGGGATACAATGAAAATAGTAATGGGGGAATCATATTTAGTCGAGAACTAGAAAAAGACATTACTTTGCTTTCCCTCATAGTCTCCTAAATGGAGCCTTTATCGGAATTTACGATTGGAGGTCAGGAGGTGGTGCCAAGAAGGATCTAGGACTGCATTATCGGCAACAAATAATTATTTTACCCTCATCTCTGGACATGCAAAGTTTTTGAGGGTTTAGGGTTTTTCTCTTACAATTCGCCTCTAAAATTTTCTCAATAGAAATGAGAATGAAGCAGATCAGGAAGAAAGACCCCTTAACACTCCTTCTCCGAGATCAAAAAATATTTTTGAAAATCTTACCCCTATGGCAAGGTTTCAGGTTTTCATTAAATCACTACAAGGTAATTCGATCCCATTCGGGTGGGGTTTTCTAATACAGTGGATTCTCTAAAGCAGAACTTAGAGAGCCAACCAAGAATCCTTTCAAATGTGCAATGGCTGATCTATGGAGGTAAACAAATACTAGATTTGTCACTTTTGTTTGATTATGGGATCTCTAGAAATTCAAATATAGTTCTACTTTCAAGACTACGTGGGGATGCTATGGAGTTTGGGAAGCCACCTTTGTTTGTCTCATACATGGATATGGCTCGAGGAAAACCTAATGTATTTGAACAACCTTCCTCGCTTCTAGCCGCCAGTATTGTTGAAAACTTAGATCAAACACCAACGTTGGAGATCAATAATGAAGAGGTATTTTTTCTCTTCTTTGAACTCTAATCCTCAGCCATTATCGATAGATTTAATGGTTTCTGGCCCAAATCATAAGATCTACACAAAAGGGTTTTCTCAACCTGGACCAAGCATTGTAACATAGATCTTTACTCCAAACGATTCTTTGTGGTACAATTTGTGTGTCATGAGGATGCAAACAAAGTACTAAGTGATGGGCCATGGTTTTCGGGTAGTGTCAAATTCTTCATCTCCCCTTGGTTTCTAGAATTTTATTTTTCAACAATGGTAGTAGCCAAAATTCATGTATGGGTCAGGCTGTTAAATCTTCCTCTACCTTTTTGGCACCAAAAGGTTGTAATGGGCATTCAAAATTCCCTAGGCTCCTTCAAAAAATGGGTTTGGAAAGAATGGTAAATGATTTATTTACATTTTCTTGTATTTGTGTAGAGATAGATTTAAGCAAAGAACTCCCTTATCATACTTTATTGATGCATGGATCCCATCAATGGATCTAGATCTTGGATTATGAAAAGACAACATTCAAATGTCATATTTGTTTCCAAATAGGACATTTACCTATTTTTTGTCCACATATCAAGTAGCCTCAAAGAAATAAAAAGGAACAAGATTGTAAGACAAAGGGTTGGCAACCCTTCAATCCTACCTTTACAGAAGTAGAAAATGTGGAAACCAAGGATGAGGCTCTCAAGAAGAAGGATATGAGTATTCAAAATCCCAAGGATCCAAAACATCCCATGCAAAAAATTACAGAGCAAACTATGATCCCTAAATCAACACATACTAAATATATGACCCACATGGAGGATCTTTTGGCGAGCTCAAAGATAGTCCATCCATTAGGGGTTTGAGCTAGCGATGATTCCTTTTGATTCATATATAGGGGATTCACAAAAGGTCCAAATATGGAAAGGCAAAAAGAGAAGCTAATTGACTATGATCATTCTTAGTTTGCTCACCCTTCTTGCATCTTCTTTTCATGGTTCCAAATAGATGGCTTATGGTCAATGCTACGGTTTTTGCTTATTTTAAGTAAAAATAACGTGCATGTATGGATTTATGGAATGCTACGACATATACACATGTAATTTTAATAAATTTTAATGGAATTACAGATTTGTTTCCTAGGAAATATATATATTCTTTTGAAAAGATAAAAAATTATATATGTATAAATAACAAGTATATTTAAAAGATGTGTATTCATATTACACATACTTTTATCCAATTTTTTTTAAAGATAAAAGATGTACATTTGTGTAGGTAACATGCATATTTTTTTATTTTTTTAATCAAAATGTTCCATTCTCCCTTGCTTAGGCTCGAACCATTGGCCTATTAGATTGGAGATTGACCTAGAAATGTCCCCTCAAAATAGACCATTTAGATTTGAATTTTTTTTGTTACAAAGTCAAAAATTATTACCCAAGTTGGAAGGTTGGTGGCTAGAAAGAAAAGTTCAGGGAAGAAATCTAATGGATACCTTTCAACTTAAGTTGGAGGATCTCAAGTCAAGGATAAAACCGTGGAATCAAACGGAATTTAGAAACATCCATCTCGAGAAATTTAAATTAGAATATTGTATGGAGGAAATCCATCAAGAAATCATCTAAGAGGGTTGATTTGAGCTTTTGATAGAGGAAGAGGATCAGATATTTCATGATTTGGAGCAACGACATAAACAAGGAGAAATGATTTGGAGACATAAATATAGAATGCAATCATTGTAGGAGGGGGAGTGAAATATCGGGTTTTCTCACAAAGCTATGACCAAACACAAGCACAATAATATTTTTTTCTCTATCACATAGATAGAAGGAAATACATTAGTACAACATGAGGACATAGAGAACAAGTTGGTCTCTTACTACTAGGATTTATTGATAGAAACAAATACAAACATAGAAGAATCTATAGATTGGATCACCACCCACATTCCCAAACTCATAGATGTAGAATAGAACTTAGCTCTAATGAGGAAGGTCTCATTTGTCGTGGTAGAGGACATAGTGAAGAAGATTATGACCAACAAAGCCCTGAGGCCTAACGGGTTACTACTGACTTCTTTAAAGTATGATGGCCATTTACCGGTGAAGAAGTTCATGATTTAGGAGAGGAACCAAATACTTTTCAATAAGTTTGGCCTAGATTGAATGCTACCTTTTTTACTCTTATCCCCAAGAATGAGAATTTGAGTCCCTAGTGGATTTTAGCCCATAGATCTTTGTAATGTGGTGTATAAAATAATTTCTACAGTCATTGTGAAAAGACTTAAGCCATTGTTAAACCAAATTATTTCCCCAGAAAAAAACAAGGTTTGTCGAAGGACAATAGATACTAGATGGCATTCGTCATGACCCATGAAATGGCCCACTCCCTTAGGAAATTCAAAAGACCAGGGTTGTTTATCAAACTTAATTTATTGAAAGCATATGATAGATTAAATTGAAAATATCTGCGTAGAGTATTGGGGGCCTTTGTGTTCTCACCCCAATGGATCAGATGGATTAAATCTCACATTCCACCCATTTTTTCTCCATCTTGTTTAATGGATTCCCAACACACACCTTTCGAGTGTCACAGGGCATTTTCTAAGGCAATCCTTTATCCCCCTTTCTATTTAACTGGGCTTCTAATGGGTCATGGAAATACATTAAAACTGCCTCCAATCAATGGATAATCAAAGGTATCATACTAATGGGACAAAACCTACTGATTACACATCAAAAAAAATTTGATGGCATGCTACCTTGATATACCTGAAGAGGACAAGATTAGAATTCATACCTTCCCTACATGCTCGTGTATATAGAATCTAGCTCAAGAGAACAAATCTCTTATAAAAAAGACATGTTCTAGGAAATATGGAATGAGCAGACTGCTTATTTTTGGAGTGAATCATGGTAGCAACTACCTCGTCTAGAGACCAATGAAGAATTCAAGCCACTATAAGGTTTGAATATCACCCAAGGTGCCACCGTAGTGGAAAAAAATTTGATTGCTCCCAACTCACAATCCAGATGGCGAGAGTGGAAAACCCCAACAAACTGCCCTACTGACTAGTCAATGTAAGTATGGTCACTTCTAGATACATTTATATGGGAGAGGAAAATAAAAATTTATCATGATCTCAACAAGATGAGGTGTGGATATAGACCAAAGGGACTTTTACACTAAAATAAACTTACAGGATCTTGGAAACTCATTTTGATGTAAATTTGGATCCTTTGTGGCGGAGAATACAGATAGGTAAGTTGTAGCCAAAGGTAGCACACTTCCTATGGCTTATAGGGAGGTGAAAGCTCCTGACATGGCATCACCTGTGGAAAAAGTTTTCACTAAGCCATCCCCCTGTCCCCTCTGTAAAGAGCAAGAGGAAACCACTAAAAATATCTTAAACTCATGTGCCTTTATAGAAAAACTATGGAATAGGGTTCTTATTCTATTCTTCCATCTGGATTGCTCCCCTAATAGTATGAGCGAGACCTTGGATACATGGTGTCTATCTCTCTTTAAGAATCTAGTGGTGAATAGAGCATGGACACTAGTACTAGGATTCTTATTTTAGAATGTGTATCTTTAAATACTAGAGGACATAAATATCTTTAAAGACTAGAGGACATGCGCGGTACTTGTATGCCAAACTACCAAGAAAAACCTGAAGGAGACCATCCTCCAAGAACCTTGGGATCATAGATGACTGGAAGGTGCATCAGTTATAGGGTGCATTTTAAAATTCTTGGAGATCTCACAAGGTATGGTCACCACAATTAGAGCTCATCGACCTTAGAACTCGAGATTCTCTTCTCTATGTTTCACTTTTCCTCCTCAGCAATTTATAGAATTGAATTTCGAAGGGGCCTCTAATGGAAAATTGGCCCTTGTCAAGTATGGTGAAATCTTCAGGGATGATAGGGGAAATGTGTTTAGGATTTACATAGGCTATTTTGGTCATACCAACAATAATATCGTGGAGTTCACATATCTAGAAAGAGGCTTGAGCATTGACAAAGAAGTAGGATACAATAAGGTTTAGGAAGATGGGGATTCTCAAGTGGCAATGGAGGTAGCACAAAAACTATTATATGGCGCTCATGTGTCGAAAGTAGTTAACAATTAGCATCTAGACCTCCTATTTTCTCATATCCGATCATTGCTACTCTTTTTCCCTTATGATATCACCTCTCATTTGCGATGAGTAGGAAGGGAAGTAGTTGATATCTTGGAAGAAAAGGGTAGCAAAGAATGAGAGCTAAACTTCTCCTCTTTGTGGCCACTGCCATCCATATTGAGTTGGTCAATTGAGATGGAAAACCACCAGGACAATGATGAGACCCCGCTCTATGGGGATGAATGTGCATAGGGAGGAGGAGGGTGAGTTCCTGCCACCCTAATGATCCTCCTAGAAATTAAACCCAGAACGATGTGGCACCCAAGTGACATGCACCATCATGTGAGAATTGAAGCTATGGTAATGCAAAATTTACTCTATTTAATGGCATACATGTTGGTTTATGGAGTCAATGCACAATGGCATGGAAGGAAGCATGTTTGTTGGTTGCGGGTGGCCGTCTAGTATGGGATGGACATGGGTGCATATTCTACAGGCCTTCATTAAATAGGGTGTGGAGCATAATGTAGATAGTGGTTTGTGCGTCCCATGAGATCCTTTGAAGGGGAGTATTTTTTGTGTTTAGGCAGACGGGAGAAAAGGGAAATTGGCTCAGTGGAAGTTTAGTTGGGATCCCGAAATAGGGCACTATTTCTTGAAGCTACTTGAAGAATTAATTGGCCATAGTTTATCAGACTCTGTTGTAAGAACACTAGTTGTGATCCTTCCTTCATTTTAGATACACCATCTCTTAAAAGAGGTAAGAATTTGTGGATCCCTTCTCTACTTATTCCTTTTCTTATCTAAAGTCTTTAGTTGCACTGGTATTTTATGGGGGCATGTGTTATGGGTTGATGCTCTTGGTAAATGGAACTCTCACTGCTAGTTGTGGGTTATTGGGGGCTTGTTAGTTTACTAGAGGGTTGAGGGGCTCGCGAAAGGAGATCTGCATCCAACCTATCCATTGTATAGCCTGGTAAGCTTTTCGGCCCTTGGCAGTGTACTTTCGTGGTTGTTTTTGGTGTGGGTTAAAGAGAGAACAATGTTTGCAAGCTTAGTGTTGTGTTCTCTAGAGTTGAATTTGTGTTATGTTAGTCTCCCTTTGCACCTATTTGGAGGTCCTATGTTTACAGTATGTATTTGGGTTAATTTTGTCAGTAGTGGAGTTGGTGGTTATTGTGGGCGTACCCTAGTCTCACTTTACCAGCAACGGAATTACACTGTTCTCGAGTTGGCTTGCAATCATTAGTCAATCCTTAGAAGGGGACCTACGGTTGGTTTCAACAGTGGTTAGAAATGAATGTTTTTTTGTCTTTAAGCATTGGTGGATGGTATCTCAATGTGTTCTATAGGATCCGTAATTGTGGGGTAAATGAGTTATATTTTGTATTTGTTGTTTGGAGGAGTGTCATCATTAGTTTGGAAGTGACTCAGTTGGGAATTCCTTGCCAACATGGATGGATACTAATTGTGTGGGGGAACGAGGGAAATGCATCGGGATATTGTAGGAAGATCGAGTCAAAGGTGAGGTTGTCGACCTGGTCCCCATTCAACCATTTGTCATAATGGTTCATCCCCCTCCACCATATGATATTGGTAGTGTTTTGAGTCAGATTAATCTCACTTTGGATTAGCTCAGTAGGACTAGACATGATGAACCATAATGTTTTTATAATTTTTATGAACAACCTTCAGTGTAACCAGTGGCAGATGCAAGATAGATTGGATAGCTTGAGGCAAGGGAAGAAGCAAACAATTTAAACTTTGAAACGGGAACTATAAACTCAAAACGAGAACTCTACCCAAAAAACCTCGAAAAAACATGAAAAACAGTGCTAAAAACAAAAAGTGTGTATACTAGAATGATGGTTTTTTTTAGGGTCAATTTTGAACATGTTTTAAAAATGGCAGTGAAAACGAATTTTTTGTGCAAAAATTGTGCAAAAAACAACCTGAAAATGAAAAGTGCTAATAATGGAACGATGGATTTTTTTTTTAGGGTCAATTTCCAACATTTTAAAAAAATGCCAGTAAAACCGAATTTTTATGTGCAAAAATTGTGCAAAAAACACCCTCAAAACGAAAAGTGTTGATGCTAGAATAACACTTTTTTTGGTAAATTTTCAACATTTTGAAATAATGGTGTAAAAGATTTTGTTATGACTCTGAAAAACATTAAAATTTCAAAAAAATAATGAAAACATAAAATTAAAAATAAAAACAATGAAAAAAACACAAAAAATGTAAAAAAAAAATACCAAAACATAAATAAAAATATATATTAAAAACAAAACATAAAATTAAAAAAAAAAAAAAAAAGAATCAATCATAAAAATGTAAAAAAAAAAAAAAACAAAATTAACCTATAAAATATAAGAATTAAAAAATTAAAAATTTTAAAGAAATAAATAATAAGAAAAACATATTTTCAAAAAAATAACATTTTTTTTAATGTGGTAAACCATAAAAAAATTTGGAAAAAAAAATATTAAAAAAAAATAAAAAATAAAAAATAAAAAATACTATAAAATTAAGTAAAAATAGGAAGTTTTAAAAAAGCATTAAGAAAAACTAAAAAAATTAAATTAAATTAAAAACAAACTAGACTAAAAAATAGAAAAATAACAAAAAAAAAAAAACCTAAAAAAACTACAAAAATTAAGATTAAAAACATTTTCAATAAACCCTAAAAAACAAAAATATGCTGAAATTAAAAATAAAATAAAAACCCGAAAAACAATTAAAATTATATATATATATATATATATATATATATATATATATTGCTTTAAAAAAAAAAAAACATTTCAAATTTTATATTAAAAAATTTAAAATTTAAAACCTAAAATTTGGAATTTGGATTTGACAATGATTTAAAAAAAAATAAAAACATTAAAACATTAAAATTAAAAAAGCTAAATATATTTTTGATATTTTTTAAAATAACATTTAAAATATTTAAAATATATATATTTTACAAATATATATAAAAAAAAAAAAAAAAAAACATTTAATATATATATATATATATATATATATATATATAACAAAATTTATTTTCTATTTAAAAAAAAACAATTTTATCGGCCACCGCCCCCACAAACGGCCGGGCGGTGGCTATTTGATTCCGAGAATCGAATAGCCACTTCCCGACCACCCCCACGAGTGGCTGGGTGGTGGCTATCCGAGTCTCGGAATCGGATAGCCACCGCCCAACCACCATTGGGGGTGGCCGGGAAGTGGCTATTCGATTCTCGGAATCAAATAGACATCGTCCGGCCGTTCATGGGGCGGTAGCCAATAAAATAGTTTTTTTAAATAAAAAACAAATTTTGTTAAATATGTTTATTGTATTAAAAAAAAATAAAAAAAATTATTTTTTATTTAAAAAAAAACAATTTTATCGGCCACCGCCCCCATGAGCGGCCGGGCGGTGGCTATTTGATTCCGAGAATCGAATAGCCACTTCCCGGCCACCCCCACGGGTGGTTGGGCGGTGGCTATCTGATTCTCGGAATCGGATAGCCACCACTTAGCCCCTTGTGGGGGTGGCCGAGTGGTGGTTATCTGATTCTTAGAATCGGAAAGCCACTGCTCGACTGGGCAGCCGAGCGGTGGCTATCCGATTCTGAGAATCAAATATCCACCTCAAGGGCAATTAGGGGGTGGTTATCCGATTCCAAGAATCGGATAGCCACTGCCTGACCACCGGTGGGGGTTGTTATCCAATTCTCAGAATCAAATAGCCATCGCCCAACCGCCCATGGGGGTGGCTATCCGATTCTTGGAATCGAATAGCCATCGCCCGGATGCCCGTGGGGGTGGCTATCCAATTCTCGGAATCGAATAGCCATCGCCTGATTGCCCATGGGGGTGGCTATCCAATTCTCGGAATTAGATGGCCACCATCCGGCCACCCCCATGGGTGGCTGGGCGGTGGCTATCTGATTCCGAGATAGCCACCGCGTAGCCACCCCCACAGGCGGCCGAGCGGTGGCCATCTGATTCTGAGAATCAAATGGCCACCACTCGGTCGCCCGTGGGAGTGGCTGGGCGATGGCTATATGATTCCGAGAATCGGATAGCCACCCCCACGGGCAGTTGGGCGGTGGTTATCCGATTCCAAGAATTGGATAGCCACCGCCTGACCGCCCATGGGGGTGGCTATCCGATCGACCTCCCGTGGGGGCGTGGCCCTGGGTGGCGGAGCTGCGTGCAGATATATTTTTTAAAGTTTTAATCGTAAATATATGTTTTTTAAAGTTTTATATGTTTTTTTTAATCATATTTATATATTAAATTTAAAAAGTTTTTTTTTAATATATATATATATATATATATATATATAGATATATATATATATATATATATGTTAAATTTTAATTGTTTTTTTCTTTTAATTTTTTTTTTTAGTTAAGACTAACCTAAGTACCCACGGGGATTTGAACCGGTGACCTATCGCAAGGAGTGCCTTAACAGCACACCCATTCACCGTCAATCCAAAGCCCCGTGAGCTTTTTTTGTTTTAAATTTAATTTGAGTATATTTTGTTTTTTTTTTTGTTTTTTTTTAATTGATGTTTTTAATCTTGATTTCAATAGTTTTTTAGATTTTTTTATTTTTAGTTACTTAATTTTATATTTTTATTTTATTTTTTTGTTTTATTTGCCAACTTTTTTTGTGGTTTACACACACACATAGATATATATATATATATATATATATATATAATGTTTTTTTTGTCTTATATATATATATATATATATATATATATATATATATATAATTTGACATAAAAAATTTAAAGTGTCAAAATTTATTAAATTTAGAAAATAATTATTTACAATGCATACATAAGAAAATTTAAAAGTCCAAAAATAGGTCTTTTAAAAAAAGGGCTTGATGTACAATCACCACTTTTTTAAATCAACATGCATATTACTAACATTCTAAAACGTAATGTACATAAAAAAAAAAAAAAAAATTAAAGTGCCAAAAACTATGCTTTAAAAAAAATATGTGTGTTCTGCATCCTCCCTTTTCAAAATCAGGTCACTTTTTTGCTATCTCTACGAAACGGGTAACAGTATCAGTTCCTGTTTCAAAATTTACATTGTTAACACATTCAAGAGAAGTTGGACTAGCTTGATGGCAGGCTGGCCCATATGGAGAAGCACATCCATTGTGATTCCAAGCCTCTTGCATCTCCTAACTCGGGATTGGACCATACTGCTATGGTCAACTCTTCTGATTTCTAATGAATGTTGGTTGTATCTTGATCTTGCAGGTCTTTTGGTATCATTTTCCTTTCTAGTTTTTGTTATCACTATTATCTTGGGAACTTTCTATGTGTTTGGGTTTTGAAAACATTGGCTAATAAATCTAGTAAGAGTGAGGCCAATAGGATTTTGAGAAGATTTATTTTGAAATGAAATCTTTTGGCTTAATAGAAACTCCTTGATTCACAATTTTTTATTATTATCAAAGTTATATGATGAGGAGTAATTATTCTTGAAAAACTTGTGTTTAGATATATTTTTAAATATATATTATATATGTAATGTATGTATATATACATATTTTATACCTATATAAATAAATAGTTTATGTATGTCTCACTACAACAAATCCTTATGATTAGCTCCCTTTTTTGCTCCTTCTTTTGCTTCCAAGGACTGTTTTAGTGTATTTTCTCCATTTTTTTAAAAACGTTAGCGCTATTTATCGAGATGGCGCAATTTTTGGTGTTGATTTCATTGGCCAAAAAATTTAGGCACTAATTCAAGAAATAATAGTGTTGTAAATAACAACGTAAATAGCTTCGAAATAGCACCAGAAATGATGCCATCAATTTTCTCAGAAATAGCGCCAATGATATCATTGGGTTTAGCTCCTTTTTTTGCACCTACATTACCTCCTTGGTTAGCTCCCTTTTTAGCCCCAGAATTAGCGTTGGATGTGCCTAAAGTTAATTAATTAAGGCATTGGGGGTTAAGTGGATAACGCTTTGAGAATTATGGGATTTAGGGTACATGGATTAAGGGTTAAGGGATTAGGGGTTATGGTTTAAGGGATTAAGGGTCAACAACTAAGGTTTTGGTGCTTACAGGTTAGGTAGTTTAATGGTTAATGGTTGGGTTGTTTCAGGTTTGGATGGTCTATCAAATCTTGTTGTTATATGATTACATTTCAGTTCCTTTACTGATTTGGATTAATTAAGGTTTTAAGAGTTGTTGTTACACAGATAGTTTCTTAAGCACGTGTTTCCTTTCCTAATCAAACCGGATCTAGGAAATCCAATTATTCATCCAATTAATACATACCTCACCCTGCCATAATACTACATGATTAGACCATTCTGAAACCATTACATTTTACAATTAAACTGATGTAATTGCCACCATTAGTAATAATAATCCATCATTATTACTTTTTTTTTCATTATTATTCATGTTGTTACATCCAGAGATCAGTGCAATCATTCAGAAACTCCTTTTCATTTAAAAGTTCTAAATTGGTAATAAGGAGGAGTAACCACCTATAATTCCAACACCTTGACATTCTCCCCTGAGCAAGCATATGTGTGCATTAAAGCAACTCTGTAACAAGTTCCTAGCATTATTGAGTAGTGTGCTTGTGAGCAGTTATGGGTGGAGCAACGATCATACACAAACATGACCCTGTTAATGTGTTATTACAACATCGCATTGAAATTTTTTCAAAGGGATGGATCATTGAGTTATTTTTAAAAATTACATGGTTTCAGGGAATTGGTTTCTTTAGAATTTTCCCAAGCCTTAGTTGAACAACACTCTATGGTCAAGGGCATCAAAATTGTTGTTACATAAGAAGTTATCACAAAAGTAATAGGGTTTCCTAAGACAGTAGAACGTTGGTTCTCAAGGAAAGTGACCAATCTTGAAGTTAAGGCCATATTCTTACAGGAGGGATAAGAATTAACGCCCAAGAAGGGGTTTTGATAGAACATCTCTTCCTCGCCCTTGGGAAGATGTAGCCCTCTTCATCAAAAAATTCATTACTTGTGAGGGTCGTTTTGGGATTATTTTCTATTATCACTTTCAATTGTTGGCAAACCTTATGACATGATGGTTGATTAATTTATCATACTACTTGTTGAAGTCATTACAACACATGGCAAAGTCTATGAAAGGGGGGGAATTTCCAAAAACTTGTGTCACTAACCATGCACTCATTAAATTAATCATCATGCATTCATTACAAATACAAGGGAGCTCGTGGCATGCTTTGATAGTGAGACCTTGTGTTAGTGGGAATGAGGATCATGAAGCGAGTGTTGAAGAAATACTCAATTCTGAAGTAGCCCCTAGCGCTAAAATAGAACCAAGTACTAAAGTAACACCTAACAATGAAACAACACATGTTGTTAAAAATGCTACATCTTCCAAGAGAAAGATAGTCGCAGGCTCTAAGCAGAGTAGGGATGATATACCTCCTATGACTGGTCGACAAAACCCTAAAAGGTGGAGTTCCGTTAGAACGACCCCTAGTTCATCCTCAAGAGGAAACGAGACGTTGATAGAAGAAAATATGGTGGTTTCTACTGACTCATCAGAGGAAAGCCAAGGTGGGTGCCTGATTGCGGAGGAAGTGCTAGAGGAAGAAACTGTTGGAACAACAGCTAAGCCTGAAAATGGAGTTCAGGAAGTGAAGACACCTGAAGGGACTAGGCCAGGAGTATTAATTAATGTAATCAAAAGGAATTTGAAAAATCCAACTGGTGGAAGAATCCTTGGGAAAAGAATGCAGGAATCTTTTATACCAAAAGAGACTCAAAAACCTACTACTAGAACAAAGGGGGAATGTGTTGATACAGCTGGACCTGATGGGTTTGAGGAGCAATAGGGCAAATAAAAGTAGGATAACTCTGCAGAGGAAGGCCCCTCTACATCTAATATCCCAGTTGTTACACCGAAGCCTGGACAAGAACCAGACAAACAATAAGAGTCGGAAGGACCAGTAACAGAAGAGCAGGAAAAATAACAAGAGGTTGTTACTTCACCAGCTAAGACTAAAATTGACCCTCTTGTTCAAATTGAAAATATGATAAAGGAAAATGAGGAGTTAAAGAAATAAATTTCCTTGGTTAAAGAACAACTTCACTTTAAGAATGAAACTAGATTTTATATGTTGGCAGAGGATGTAGAAATGACATCATCTACTATCTCAAAAAAACTTTGTAAGGGCTGCCAAAAAATCCTTAAGGAGGATAAAATCATGGAGATTGTTACTATTTCAGTTTCCAAGTACAAGTAGGGGAACATCATAAAGAATTTGAACCTTCTATTCCACAAAAACCTTGTTGATGATGTTGTTACACAAGAACTAGCAATCGAAGCAGAGAAGGAAGAAGAAAAAGAACATGGTAATCCACAAGAACATGTTTATGATGTTGTTGTTACACAAGAACCAATGGTTGAAACAAAGTAGTCTGAAAATAAAAATATTGTTGTACCACAAGAACCTATCAATGATGTTGTTCTTACACAAGAACCAATAGTTGAGATAGAGTAGGAGGATAAAAGTGATCGAAAGGAGGATGTTGAAACACCATCTGAAATAGCTAATGTTAAAATTGAATATTTGATGACGGTACTAGAGCAGTGGGAGAAATTAGCATTCTTTCCAAAATATGAAGTCATCTTCCTAAAGCAAAACTAGGAAATGATCAATAAGCTTAAGAATGAGTGGACTGAAAAATAAAGAATTGCAAAGTTTGTGAAATCCAAAAGGAGAGGAATCAAGCGATGAAACAGGTGAAGGAACTGCAAGGAGAAGTTAAGTTGTTACAGCAAGAAAAGGATCTCATTTATGATACCATTAATGGCTTATTGTGTGGTAGTCTTTCTTCTCCTTCTTATCCTTTATATTTACAAGAAAAACATTATCTTTTCCAATTAATAGCCCTAAAGTAAAAGTGACCATGTAAGACAAAGGAGATACATGACTTCCTGTAAACATTTCAAATTGCTAATTTCTAAGAACAAAATTTGTTGTGCGAGATGTACCTGAATGATATCACTTGCTTTTGGGACAAATCACTCAATTTGACACCCTATGTGGGAGATGTATAACTCAGGTATTTTGTTTCTTTTATGAAAAATTAGATAGGATGGAAAGCTTCCCATGATATTGTAATAGCTAATGAATAATGGGTACAACTATTTATTAGAGAAGAACTTGGTTTATCTAAACTTGTTGCACATAAATACAATAAAATAGGGTAGTTTCCATCCACTAAGACATTGTTGATGGACCATTGAGAATCAATTCTATGGAGATGGGAGATAAACATACAAGGAATGAGAACTAGTGCCTTAGAAGGAAGCAATTTGAGATGGGATCTTTCCCGACAAGAATTGAAGAAGGGAGACATGTATTATTATTAGAATTTTGAGCAAGCACTTCCCAGAGTTCATCAATATGTTGATTGTATTAGGAGGAGTGGTGCAGGATGGATAGGACATAGATTCAATTTCCCTCTTATTTGGTTACTGGCCTCACACAACTTCACTCACAGCATGTCAGGCATGAGTGACATGAGTCTGCATGAGGACATGCAAAAGCTTATGGTGGGGGGAGATGTTGGGTCATGCAATTTTCATCTTTTACCTTCTTATTTTCCTATTTATTTTATCCATTTTTGACCAACAAGACCATATCTTATTACTATAACAACCCTTTTTCAACTAAGTATGTCCTTTTTCACTTTTCGCTTTCTTAGTCCAATTCTACTTATGAATTGACATTGGAACTACTTTATTAGGCTAATTTTTATCATAAAACTATTGTATGGGTTTTTCATGTTTGGATGGTCTGCCGAAGTTTATTGTTACAGGATTACATTTCAGTTCCTTTACTTATTTGGATTAATTAAGGTTCTGGCAGTTGTTGTTGTTACACAGACAGATGCTTAAGCATGTTTTGTATTTCCTAATCATACAAGATCTAGGAGTGTGTCAAAGTCAAAAGAAATAACCCATCATTTTGATATATTTGTGGAGCATCCAGATTGTTTAGTTGAGATCGTTTGTAACTCTATTTTAATTAAATTGTTATATTTTACCCCTTCCATGGAAATCATTGTGTAATTGTTAAGATTTCGTTTTATTTTAAGATCACATGAGAATCTAAATATTCTCATAATGATATTCTCATTGTAATTAAGATATCTAAAAGAGAAGATCGTTTTCCCACGAGGGCTAGAGCGAATAATTGGAGTATAGGATTGAAAAGGGGCAACACCAAAGATTTGTAATCTTGATATTTGTATTAATGTAAATCTCAACTTTGTGGTTAAATAATTTCCTCTAAGTAGTTTTTTTGGTTCAATAATTCTTTGTGTAATTTAATTAATTGCGATAAGATTTGGATGGTGTGACAACTTAAGCCCTAGACCGGTCCCTCAGTTTAGTGTGGTAGTGAATTATTTGTTTTGTTCTCTATAGTTTGGATTGCACTTCCTTTTATGTGTGCAGATTGAATGAGTGATAGTTTTCAAGAGTGTTGTGAGAGTGGTTGAATGATAGAGTAGCTTATTTTGTAGTATTTCTTTGTATTAAATATGTGTGGAGTGTGTAACAACTTTGTTATTATTGAGAATTTGTGTGCAATGACCTTGGGTTGAGATTATTTTGTACTAATCATCATTTTCCTTAGCATAGAATTTGTGTGACATTCTTGTAAAAATTAAAGCCTACCTGAATCGATAATTAAACATAAAAGTGGGTTGACCAACATTAAAATGCAAACAATATAAAAATAATGAAGTTAACAAAGTTGCTTAATCAAATCATTGTGAGATAGGGCATTAATATTTTATTAAATTTTATGTCTTCATGAACATATGTTGATAACAAATGAATGGAAGAAGCATTCAAATAATCCTAATTTTTTCAGCCAACAATTCATACAATATCTTGAACAATTTAATGATTGCAATAGGTAATTTGTATTGACACAAATAATACTGAAGTATTTGAAAGCTTAGGCTATAAGAATCATCATTTTTTAAACACGGATTACAAATAATTTTGAAAATTTAGAAGTCTTGGTAATTATAATCATTGTATGCAACAATGTCATCCAGTATATCATTGTCAATGTCGATATCATATTTCAAGTAGTTAATATTATCATCATCCTCGTCTTAACTTGCATCATCTTCATCATCATTGAAATTTAACTATAGACCATCCATATTGTTACCAGACGTATTTGGATCATCATTTTCTATACCATGGCATATTGTTGTCTTTCGTAACATCATGTAACTATGTATTAATGTTGTCTTCTTGTGCCTGAACATAACCATCTGCAGGATCATCATGGATGTCAATTTATTCGATGTTCTCTCATCTCTCTCTATCATTTTGTTGGCCATCATTGTTTTTATTAGTATCCACTGTTAGGATATTCCGACACATAGGAAATAGTTAAGTATAACTTGGTCTAGTATAGAGTTAGGTAAAGTGTGTTTCTTTACTATGTACATTTTGTAACTTACAATCCGACGATCACGATATGTAGTGATCCGACGGTTCATTCTCTCCTCGGTATTACCGACACTTGATCCGTGGCTTAACACCCGATTGGTCCATGATCTCTATTTAAAGAGCATGGAGGGTCATTTGTAGGTTAACCCATTCATGAGAGAAGCTTATGTAAATTTTCATTCTTTTATTAATAAATTGCCTAAAGTGGCCGCGTTGGCTCAGGCCGTGGACTGTTTCCCTCTTTGAGGGTTCTAACCACGTCAAAAGTACTAGTGTATTGATTTGTGATCTGTTTGTGAGCGGTGTCCTTTGGTGTTCTGTCTGAGGAACTTACCCCGTAAATTCCTACATGGTATCAGAGCTATTTGAGGGCCGCTTCCGTTGGTGATCCAAATCTGAAGCTGGTAGAACTGCATCCGACTACCATTTCCTAGATCTACTATTTCTGACTGCTTTCGGGCTGAGAGGACTACTCTGTTGTGTTGGGAGCATCTGTTCCAGTGAGGAACCCCTTTCGTTTCACGCGAAAATGTTTCCGGTAGCCCTAGCTGCGTATTTTTTAAGATCTAGAGGTATACAGTGTTTATTTGCAGTTTACAGTTATTTTCTCTCTGTTTATTTCGGTTTCGGTTTATTTAGCTTTTTTTATTACCAGATCTATACCTTTCATTTCTGCGTATGCTCTTTGCCCCGCAACTCTGTGCGATCTGGGCAAATCAGAAACAGAAAGGAAGGATTTTTCTCATGCATATGCTCTTTTCCGTTGCGCCTTAGTGTGATCTCGGAAAATCAGAAACATTGAGGAAAATATTTAGTTTCCAGCTAAAGCTAACTTCGAGCCGTAAGGTTCGTTTTTTTTTTATGTCCGTGTTGGGTTTTTTGTTTTTTGTTTTGTAGGGAAGAAGAGCTTTCTCAAAGCAAGCACGCAAACCAAAGCTTCAACCCCCCCCCCCTCTCTCTCTCTCTCAAACTTTTTGTATAGCTCACTTGGTCGAAAGCTAATTTATGAGAGTAGAGGTCTTGAGTTCAAGTCTCCCTTTTGTGGGGGCGGATTTTTCATTTCCGCACATTCCCGCACTTCGTCGGTGACTTCATCAAATTTTCTTCAAAAAGCCATAACTTCTTCATCCGGAAGCCGTTTTAAGAACAGTTTTTTTGAAACAGCCTAATTTTTCAAGATCTTTCCATTGGAATACTTAGTTTCAACATCTATAGCTTCAGTTTCTATTAAAATGGAAAGTCCATGCCAAGTTATTCTTGACAGCACCAACTACTTCCAATGGTGGTCCTACATTGTGGATTTACTTAGAAGTAAAGGTCTCTACAGAATAGCCACAGACCAAGAAACCAAACCGAAAGATGAAGATAAGGCAGCGAAATGGGAAAATAGGCAAGATCAAGCACATGGGTTGATAGGGATGTCTATTTCTCCAAATCTTAGATTCCATATTGCAGAAATTGATGCTCCTGATGAAGCAATGAAACAGATTACTAAAGTCTTTGGAATTAAAAATGAACTTAGAGCCCATCAACTTGAAAATGAGTTGCTTACATTGGACCCCAATAATTTTTCTTGCATTGAAGATTTTTTGTCCAAGTTCAAGACCCTTAGACTTCTCTTGGAAGGTGTTAAGGTTAAAAAAGAAGATAGTAACCTTATCTATTCCATTCTTACTAAGTTGGGACCAGCCTACTCTGTGTTTGTTTCCACCTTCCATTCTACAAGAGAAGCCTTCATTTCTTAAGGACAAGACTACAAGTCCCCTTCCTTTGATTCTTTTTGTGATTCTTTAATAATAGAACAAGAAAAACTCTTACACCTTGGTCTTCTTAATCTTGGAAACTCTTCTAAGAAAGCGTTAGCCACCCAGCAGCAACCAAATCCAAAGAATCCTAAGAAGTTGTATCCTAAAAAGAATGGTCCTAAACCAAACAAGGGTCCTAAGCAATTTCAGCCTCAAAATGAAAAATCATTTCAACAAAATGATAAGACAAATAAAAACAAAGGGAAGAAGACTGATAGACATTGCAACTTTTGTAATCGAGATGGCCACTTAGAATCCAAATTCTTTAAGAAGATGGAAGTCTTGGAAGCAGCAATGAAGAAGCATAACATCCATTTGGAGCACTCTTCAACTTCAACTTCATCTTCAGGAATGGCACTTTCTGCATGTGGTTGTCAAGCATCTCGGTCTGGCTATGCCCTAAATGTATCTTCTTCTTCTCATTCTCATGAGTGGCTCATTGATTCTGGAGCTTCTTATCACATGGCCAAAAACAAAGCCATGTTTTCTTCTTTAAATGATTGTAACACCAAAAATATATATGTTGGTGATGATAGATCTCTTAGTGTTGTACGGACTGGAACTGTTCATATAGACAATGGTCAATTTAATGATGTATTATGTGTTCCAACCTTATCCTACAACCTTCTATCTGTATATCAGATAACTCATTCAGGTGAAGGTAAAATCGTTGAATTTTCACCTCACGATGTTGTAATTAAGGACCTAAGAGATCCTAGACAGATTTTAGCTACTGGCATTGCTGATGATTCTACAAGGTTGTATAAGTTTCACAACTTTGGGTCATCAAATCTTCCCTCAGTATTTGTTGCTCATAATGATGAAGTGAGCAAACTTTGGCATGAGCGATTTGGTCACTTAAACTATCGCTCTCTTCAGAATCTATGTAAAGAAAATATGGTGAAAAGTCTTCCAATGGTATCTTGCAGAGATGGTGTTTGTTCCAGATGTGTACTCAGAAAACATCATCGGGACAGTTTTGAAAAATGTGCCTCTTGGCACACCTCAGCCCCTTTACAGCTCGTGCATAGTGATTATGTGGTCCACTTCCAGTTGTTTCATTCTCTGGCTATAAGTATTTCTTAACTTTCATTGATGATTTCTCCAGACGCACTTGGGTATACTTCTTAAAACTCAAGAGTGAAGTATTTAAATGTTCTTGGCCTTTAAGGCCTTTGTTGAAAAACAATTTGGACATCAAATCCTTAAGCTAAGATCTGATAATGGCGGAGAATATGTTAACAACAAATTCATCAACTTTTGCACTGAGAATGGAATTCAAATGCAACATACTGTTCCATATACTCCACAACAAAATGGTGTAGCTGAAAGGAAGAATCGCACCTTAAAGGAAATGGATAATTGTATGCTTCAATCTAAAGGACTTAGTCTTAATTATCGGCAGAAGCAATTAACTGTGCAAATTACATAATAAATCGCACTCCTACTAAGGTTTTAAAGAATATCACTCCAGAAGAAGCATGGAGCTCAATCAAACCAGATGAAAGTCACTTTCGTGTTTTTGGAAGTGAAGCATGGGCCCATATTCCAGATGAGAAACATAAAGCTTTAGAACCTAAGAGTGAAAAATGTATTTTTGTTGGATATTCTGAAGATGTCAAAGGATATAGACTTATTCCACTTAAGTCCAAAAATGTTATCATTAGAAGAGATGTAAAGTAAGCTGAAAATATATCGGCCTGCGAGCCTAGTTCGGCGGATGTGCCACCTCTCCCCATCTCTTCTACTTTGAAAATATTTCGTCTTCAGATGATGAAAGCGAGGATGAAAATCCCCCCCCCCCCCCACCTTCTCAGGATCCTCCTTCAGCTCCTCAACTCCCAAAATGGGTCCGTGCTACTCGGGATGCAGCAGGTGATCTTGTCGGTGATCCTACAGATCAGCGACGTACACGTTCTCAGTTTGATAGAGCCTCTTCTTTACTGGCTCAAGCTTCAGTGAATTATGATCCTGACACCTTTGCAGAAGCTTCAGGCCATCCAGATTGGGAAGCAGCTATGAATGAAGAATATCATTCATTATTGGCAAATGATACATGGGATCTTGTTCCTCTACCAAAGGGACGAAAACTTGTTAGATGCAAATTGATTTACAGAACCAAGTATGGACCAGATGGGAAAGTTGATAAACATAAAGCTCGTCTTATTGCTAAGGGTATTTCACAAGTTGAAGGCATTGACTACACTGAAACCTTCTCCCATGTTGCCAAAATGAAGTCTATCCGCCTTGTTCTTTCCCTTGCTGCCTCTTTCAAATGGGAAGTCCATTAGATGGATGTTAAATCTACCTTCTTACATGGGGACTTGCATGAAGAAATCTATATGGAACAACCTATTGGATTTATACAAACAGACTCCAACCTTGTATGTCGGCTTAAGAAATCCCTTTATGATCTCAAGCAAGCTCCTCGAGCTTGGTATGCCAAAATGGATAGCTTTCTTTTAGAAAATGGCTTTTCTAGGTGTCATTCTGACAATACTGTCTACACCAAGAAAGTGGGCAAGTCTCTTATCATTCTTGTTCTTTATGTTGATGATCTTATCCTGATTGGTAGTGATCCCAACCTTATAAACCATGTGAAGTCTAGCCTTAAAAGGAAGTTTGAAATGACAGACTTAGGACACTTACATTATTTTCTTGGTCTTCAAGTCTTGCAATCCAAGGAAGGTATTTCCATTTCCCAGTCCAAGTATGCCTCTGATATTCTACACCATTTTCACATGGAAGACTGTAAGCCAGCCCCTTCTCCCTTTCAGTCTGGAGTCAAACTTTCAATCACTTGTACTTCTCCTGAAGTTGATGCTACCTTATACCGTCAACTTGTAGGAAAACTTTTGTATCTAACCCATACTCGTCCTGACATTTCCTTTGTTGTTGGACTTGTTGCTCGGTTTATGCAAAACCCACGTGAAATTCATTGGAAAGTAGCTAAAAGAATACTTCGTTATGTTTGAGGTACAGTTCAGTTTGGGATTCATTACAGTGCTGAAGCATCTCCTCTATTGGTTGGTTTCACTGATTCTGATTGGGCTGGTGACCCTGATGATCGAAAGTCTACTGTCGGTTATGTGTTCACTCTTGGTTCAGGACCTATTACATGGGCTTGCAAGAAACAAGGTGCCATTTCTCTTTCTTCAACAGAAGCAGAGTATCATGGTGTCGTAGAAGCTAGTAAGGAAGCCTTGTGGCTTCGTCAGATCCTGTCAGTGTTTGGCTTTCAGCAGCAACATCCGACTACACTTTGGTGTGATAATCAAAGTGCCATTCAACTATGCAAAGATCCTGTCCAACATCAGCACAGCAAACACATTGAACTGCACATGCACTTCATCAGAAATCTCATTCACGACCATGTTCTTGAAGTGCAATATTGTTCAACAGATGATCAAGTTGCAAACATCTTTACAAAGGCTCTCACAGAGGTGAAGCTCACTAAACTTCGATTTATGGTTGGAGTTCAGGAAGTTGTCACTAAGGGGGATAGGCTGTAGTGCCTCCTTCCTTCTCCTATTGTGTCATATTTGTAAATCCTTCAATCCTATCCCAAGTTGTTCTTAAGGGGGGATGTTAGGATATTCCGACACATAGGAAATAGTTAAGTATAACTTGGTCTAGTATAGAGTTAGGTAAAGTGTGTTTCTTTACTATGTACATTTTGTAACTTACAATCCGACGGTCACGATATGTAGTGATCCGACGGTTCATTCTCTCCTCGGTATTACCGACACTTGATCCGTGGCTTAACACCCGATTGGTCCATGATCTCTATTTAAAGAGCATGGAGGGTCATTTGTAGGTTAACCCGTTCATGAGAGAAGCTTATGTAAATTTTCATTCTTTTATTAATAAATTACCTGAAGTGGCCACGTTGGCTCAGGTCGTGGACTGTTTCCCTCTTTGAGATTTTTAACCACGTCAAAAGTACCGGTGTATTGATCTATGATCTGTTTGTGAGCGGTGTCCTTTGGTGTTCTGTCTGAGGAACTTACCCTGTAAATTCCTACATCCACTAATGCATTATCAAATACATGCCTTAAACTTGGATCATAATGTATGACAAATATCCATTTCGGGTCCAGAATGTTTTCATAGAAAAATAACTGCACATGAATGAGTACAGAAATATATTAGACATATGTTATAACAATTTTGTTGATTATTAAACACATGTATATATTCACAATAAACAATGTATCAATATATTATTGATCACTACTACTTCTAATTCATTGAGTTAAAGAAATACCTGCTCACAATGAATTGGTAGAACATAAGTCTCCTTATCCTATGGTAGGGACTTTGAGTAATATATATAAAACAATACATTATGGGTATCATGTCTTCGTGTCCTCTCAAATGCTTCATACCATCTACACTTAAAAAAAAAAAACATTTAAAAGAGCGGTAATCCAACTCAATAATTTCTTGTATTTTCCCAACATATTGTAGATCCCCTTCAATAATATTCTTATCTTTTGATCTTGATCGACTGGATTGCTTGAAGTCAACTATGATTCCACAATTGAAGGATTGTCTCTTTACATCTACACGTTCTACACGATAATGTCGACCATACACCCACATTGATGGATATTTCCTTGCCTGTGAAAAACCATTTATTTCGGTTAAAACAAATATAATGACGAATATTAAAATAATTAATAGTGTCAAAACTGTAAGGAAACAACATTCTGTCAAATTCCAACTATACCTTTCTTTCACATCCTCTAAAAATGTTGATTTCATATTCTGTTATGTTTGAATCTATACATGCATCTTCTATTTGATTTTGAATTTTTTCATTAAACCATTCTAGTGTGCAATATTTGGCCCATTCCTCTTGCAGGTCAATAGAAAATGGGGTATTTCTTGGGTTCGATCTCTTAAACTGTCTCCTCTGCTCTAACACATCTTCTCTCTTTTTATCATACAAGTCAATCCATTTGTTCATAAAGTCCATGTGCTACAGAATGAACTTGTCGAGAATAGCACTTTCGTCTGCATCTATTACATGTCAACATGCTTATTTCAAACTCCAAAGGCCATGTTATTAATTTGACAAATAAATTACAAAGTAAATTAATGATCACAATAAAAACAACCACAATGATCATGAGTTTACTTACTAATTTATATTTAAACACCATTAGGTTGTGGTTTTTCTCCATCAATAATATCTAATGCTCGTTCTTCATCCCAGAAGCGCGGCCCATCTTCGAAATCCTTACCAAGGAATTCACATAGGAAGAAAATTTATTCATTCAATACATATTCTTCAGCCATGCTACTCTATGGATGTGCCTTTTGGTGGACATATCTTTTTCAAGTTTTCATGTACCTCTCAAAGAAAAACATCCACCTCGTCAATATGACACCTACCAATTCAATGTCATTGACTAGGTGTATAAGTAAATGGACTTGTAGGTCCATGAAACTTGTAGATAGCTCCTTCTTAAATACACATACAAATTCTGCAATTTATTTCTTCCATTTTATCACTTCACATTAGTGGATCTTCTTGGATGTCACCCACCTAATATAAGAATACTAAATTAGTATGAACCTTTAGGAAGAAATTATAATGAAATACAATATTTCCATGTCTCTCACACATGAACATTCCATACCACATACCTTGCAAATGCTGACAATTGACTTATGACATTCCTCAAGTCAACAGTAAGACATGGATCCCCCCTAATTTCCAATGGCATGATATGATGTCAAACACATTTATCAAATATCATCATTAGTTATTTTTATCACACAATAGAATATCATAATATATTTAGTACCTAATCAATTGTACCAATAAATGTTAAATAATGATATATAATACCTTCATAAAATTATGAAAATTGTGTGTTTTAAATCGTGTGATATGTCCATCAACTATAAAAGATTTATTTGATGATGACCCACACCCAGTGTTGTACCTTAAGAAAATAATTTCCTGGTTGTATAGAAATTGTGCTTAAGACATTAATGTTTATAATTATTGTCACTTGTTTGTCACTTAATTGTATGTTCTATTCTCAAATGAAGGACCCGAAAGACATCGTTTTAAACCTTCAATACTTAGGTGACATGAAAATCTTAGAATGCCATTTGATTGCTGAATACAAATGATGAATGAAGAAAGCTTGAAGAAGTCATAGACAATATGTTGTTTTACACAGAATCTACTAGCTGTGACACTTGGAGAAGTTAAAGATAATATGTTGTCTTACACAGAAACTACTATATGTAACTTAGAAGAATCGTAGAGGTGGGAACTTCAAGTATAGGAGCGCTCTTTTAAGGGAATTTAAGTTCATTTACATAAGAAAATAAAGACCTGCAACTTCATTAGCATACGTAAAGGAGGAAAACATTTGATGACACATAACAAAGAAGTCACAAAATCATACCAAACAATATGTGGAAAACTCCTGATTCTTTCATTAATCAACAGTTGTATCAAGAATACAGTGGCCTAGTCTCCAAGTTCTCCAAAGTTCGAACCCTTTCTCTGTAAATTTTTCTCTTTTTATACATTATGAGACAGTTGGTAATCACCAAAACTGTCAAACTACTTAACTATTCTCATAACAGTCTAAAGTAAAAATTATTTCAAAATATTACATTTGAGGGTAAAAACACCACATTCATTTCAAGAAAACAAGATAATAAGAAGTAATAGAAATCAGAGAATGATGGGATATTGTTGCTCGTTGTTAGAATCTATAGCTTGAGCCAGTGATTCCGCTGATGTATCCTTGTGTTGCTCTATCATCCATTAATGGAGTAGCGGATGAAGTGGTGGGTATGGTGAGCGACGTGGGCAATTAACAGATGAATGCAGTGAAAGACGTGGAATGAGCGACGTGGGGTGGAAAGATTTGGGAGCTCACTGCAGGGGTAAAGAATGTACGGGAGCTTCAACGAGGTCAAACCCCTGCAGTAATTGAAGGCCACACATTTCGGTCAACCATGTTAACGTCACGGTCAACTGTGGGGGTTGACCTTTAATCAATCTTCGTGCTCATTTCATCCCCATAGAACGCCTCAACGTACTTATCAAGCCATCGCTTGATCCCGCTTCTTGAACCTGCATGACCTTTAGACAATGGCAAACCTTCGGTTACCACAGACCTCAAAAGAATTAACACTCTGGTTCATAAACTTGTTGCGTCCACCTTTTCAACGCCCCTTTGACTCCCATACAGACCTGATAGGAAATAAAAATTGTGAGTTAATGATTTATTGGGTCCGATTTTAGATATAGAACTCGATTACTTTCCTACCCGATATCCGTCGCTCCCATACAGACTCGATAGGAAATAAAACCTGTCGTTTAATGATTTATAGGGTCTGATTTTAAAGACAAAACCCGATTACTTTCCGACACAATATTCGGCCTAGCCTTCAACGAATTAAACTGTATTTGATACATCATTGCATCCAATCTCCGGAATAAACCCCATTCTAGTTAACTACGCGATTACCGTCGGATATGTGGCCTATTGATCGGACAGCCCAGATCTTCTTATGGGTTTATCACTTTCAAAAGCCATTAATAATATAAAATCAACCATTTCTTTCATATTTTTTATTTTTCCTTCATTTTGTGATAAAATTGAAAATAAAACTTAAATAACAATGGATTCTACAACATCTGGCTCCACCTAGGGATAGTTCTTTTGCAACAAAAGCACTAAGAACCGCAGATCAGTGCCTTCACCTCGGGCATGGAGTCATATATTGCTTAACCAATTCAAATTCTATGGCATTTGTACACTGAATTCAGTCAGGTATCTACAATGATAGGATGCATATGCTTCATAACTGGAAGTAATGCTTGAAATATTGCCCATTGACAAGCAGCTGTAGAGTTTCACCATCAAGATTCTCCGCAGTAGTTTTCTTAAGGATTCTCGTCAAAGTTTTGCTAGTGGATTCATCCAATCCATTTCCTTGTGGATGATAAGCAGTTAAATGAGATAAAATGGCATTATTCCTCTGACAAAAGGCAACAAACTTACTTGAACTAAACACTTGAGCGTTGTCTGTTATGACTTTGACAGGGCATCCCAGTCCGTTGAACATGCTTTCCTCATATGTCTTGAGATCCTCATAGGACCAAGCCAAATAATCAGTGTATTGCCTGAAAAGCTTAATATATCTCTCCTTATAATTAAGTGAAACTTCCTTGAACAATTTGACAAGCTTGGGCTCCTTTCAGGTTCCAATATTTGATCTTGAATCTGTTCATCCTATGAAAGGAAACCATTACATGTTCCTCCTTTAGAATAGGCTCCATCAAAGAAGCACTTTCACACCCCTTCTGTTTGCGGCTCTGTATTTACACAGGCTAAAGTAAGATGCCTTTGGTTATCTTCAGCCAATTCTGCATTGTCATGCAGCATGAAGCAAGAAAAGTCATGTTTTTCTTGGTTATATATAGGTGAATTACTTGCTTCATTATTTGTGATTGTTCTAATAAATCTTGTTTCTTTGTACAACCTCCTTTCTTCCCCACCAAAAATTGGTATGACAGCATAATAAAAATCTAGTTTCAAAACACCACCTAATTTAGCCCCCCATGACCTAGATAGTAACATTCCAAACCTAGCAGGGATATCTGCTACCACTACATCCATTACCAAACTTTTGGCTGGAATCTGGGCTAGTGACACCACCATATCTTTAATTCCCCCCAGACACTTGACTTTATGTGAATCAAAAGAATACAAGTCTCTGTAAGGTTTAGTAACTTGTAGGTTTAGCTGTTTCATCACTGATAATGGCATAAGGTTATGTGAGGCTCCTAAATCAAACATACAATTGTGCAAGAGTAAATCATGAACCAATAAAGAAATGTAGAAAGGAGGTGTTGAAGAATCTACCTCCTCCACGTGTGAACCAAAAACCACTACTGGTTTATCTTCTTGCAAATTCACAATGTCATTTATATTCACATTCTGAGATGGATTGATAAACTCTGTAATTTCTCTTTGATAAGCTGGTGTTTTCACTAACTCTATGAGGGGCACTTGAATTATGATTTTTTCTAATTCTTTAGTTAAACTGAACACATGACCCTATTTAGGGTTCTTTTCATCTTCATATTCACTTCTCTTCATGACTAAAATCTCTTGTGGAATGGAAACAAGTTTTTCTAAAGGAATATTTTCATTTTCGTCTTGAGAAGACTCACCTTGAAGCATTTAAGTCTTGCTACTTGTATTCTACTGCTTCTTTCCTTTATTCAATTGTTTTGCAGGCTGTGGTTCTTGTTCCTATGGAGACGCCTTTTGTAAGGGAGCTGGAACTTGCTGCTCACCTTCATCTTCTTGACTTCTAGATCTTTTTCTTGATCTCAAGTCATATTTCTTATGTAGTTCTGCGTGCATAAAATCAAAAAACCACTTCCAACATTCATCAATTTCATTATCATCATAGATGACATCTGTTTCACTATTTTCTCCTCCCTCAACATCTAGTTCATCTTCATCTTCTACATACAATGTGAAAATATGGTCATCATGATCCTTGGAATGCTCTGGTACTCCATCAAGATTTGCCTCTATATACGGTGGTGCTTGGATCTGATCTTGATCTTTTCTCTCCCCCTGTAAAATTTGCAGAGGTTGTCTTTTATATTGAGGATTAGAAATTCTATTTTGTTGTACTTGTCTCTGAGAATTCTTACTCTCTAATTCCAATTTAATCAATCTATTAGACAAATTCCTAATTACATTATTCATATCCTCTAATGTTTGATCTTGAGAGGATTCTACTTTAGTCTTTCCCTTATCTTGGATAGGTTGTGCACATGGTGTTTTACCTACAGCCACCAAATTTTCTTCTACCTCTAATGCATCTGTTTGGATCTGATCAAGGGTTGGGGATCTCCTCTCCCTCAATGTGAATCCAAAATTTGACTCAAAAGCCCCTGCAAAAGTTATTTTTGCACCAGCAGGAGGGGACTTAATCTCCATTGGAAGACTATTGTACAATTTATTGAACCTTCTGATGAATTCAGCAACACCTTCATCAGATTTCTTCTTGATAGCATTAAACTTCGTGAGTGAATACCCATGGTATCTTTTTTCTCCCCATATCTAGGTGAAAAGGCACTCCATCTCTTCCCATGTTGTAATAGAGTTATTGGGAAGCCCTTTAAACCATTTTCTTGCTTCTCCATCCAAGGATTGGACAAAAAGTCTTAGAACAACATCTAGGTGTTCAACATTTAGGTTTTCTGCAAAATTACAAAATACTGACACATGATTCTCTGTTGTTTTTTCATCTTCCCCTGTAAAACGAGGAAGAATCTTGAGGTATTCTTGTGGAATTTGATTCAATGGTTGTGGAAATTGAAGAGGTGCATACCTATTCATCAAGAATGCAGGCACTGCCATGTTTTCTCCCAAATTTATTGAACCCTGATTACAAATAGATGTGGAACCTGACTGAGGGGTAAATGGAGTGTGCAGAGGTGGTAATGTAGTTATAGGTTCAAGTTGAAAAATTATAGCAGATAATGGAAAAGTAACAGACTCTAAAGACTGCTCTTGACAGTTGGGTTCTTGAAATGAAGATGATTTAAAAAGTGACTCTTGATCAGATGAATGTTTGGGTGGGAGATGTGATGAATTGTTGCCTGATGCAGACAGTGTAGGAATCGGTGTAAGTGGGGTTTTAGACCTTCCAACCTTCTTAGAAACTAGCCTTTCAGGATCTGAAAGGGCTTGAACTTTTTTTTGTGAGGTGTTTGATCTTGTATGAGGTCTTCTTGAAGCCAAAGTTATTGCTTTTATCCAAAACAGCCAAAAATTTCCTCCTCACTGAGCAACCAGAGGAAACTATTGAAAACCCAAGGAAAAGTGTTCTTGCCTTCTCTCCCCGGCAACGACACCAATTAATGTTGTACTTTAAGAAACTAATTTCCTAGTTGTATAGAAATTGTGCTTAAGACATTAATTTTTATAATTATTGTCACTTGTTTATCACTTAATTGTATGTTGTATTCTCAAATGAAGGACCTAAAAGACTTGGTTTTAAACCCTCAATAATTAGGTGAAATGAAAATCTCATAATGCCATTTGATTGCTGATGAATGAAGAAAGCTTGAAGAAGTCATAGACATTATGTTGTTTTACACAGAATCTAATATCTGTGACACTTGGAGAAGTTAAAGATAATATGTTGTCTTACACAGAAACTACTATCTGTAACTTAGAAGAATTGCAGAGGTGGGAACTTCAAGTATGGGAGCACTCTTTTAAGGGAATTTAACTTCATTTAAATAAAAAAATAAAGACCTACAACTTCATTACCATACTTAAAGGAGGAAAACATTTGATGACACATAACAAAGAAGTCACAAAATCATACCCAACAATGTGTGGAAAACACCTGATTCTTTCATTAATCAACAGTTGTATCAGGAATACAGTGGCCTAGTCTCCAGGTTCTCCAAAGTTCGAACCTTTTCTTTGTAAATTTTCCTCTTTTTATACATTATGAGACAGTTGGTAATCACCAAAATTGTCAAACTACTTAACTATTCTCATAACTGTCTAAAGTAAAAAGTATTACAAAATATTATATTTGAGGGTAAAAACACCACATTCATTTCAAGAAAACAAGATAATAAGAAGTAATATAAATCAGAGAATGATGGGAGATTGTTTCTTGTTGTTAGAATCTATAGCTTGAGCCTGTGGTTCTGGTGATGTATCTTTGTGTTGCTCTATCATCCATTAAAGGAGTAGTGGATGAAGTGGCGAGGTATGGTGAGTGACATGGGCAATTAACAGATGAAAGCAGTGAAATATGTGGAATGAGCGACGTGGGGCGGAAAGCTTTGGAAGCTCACTGCAGGGGTAAAGAATGTACAGGAGCTTCAATGAGGTTGAACCCCCACAGTAATTTCAGGCCACACATTTCATTCAACCATGTTAATGTCACGGTCAACTGCGGAGGTTGAGCTTTAATTAATCTTTGTTCTCATTGCTCCCTTGCAGCACACCTCAACGTACTTATCAAGCCATCGCTTGATCGTGCCTCTTGAACCTGCATGACCTTTAGACAATGGCAAACCTTCAGTTACCACGAAACTCAAAATAATTAACACTCTGGTTCATAAAATTTTCACGTCCACCTTTTCAACGCCCCTTTGACTCCCATACGGACCCGATAGGAAATAAAAACTGCTAGTTAATGATTTATTGGGTCTGATTTTAAAGATAGAACCCAATTACTTTCTAACCTGATATTCGTTGCTCCCATATGGACCCGATAGGAAATAAAAACTACCATTTAATGATTTATCGGGTCCAATTTTAAAGACAAAACCTAATTACTTTCTGACCCGATATTTGGCCTGGACTTCAGCAAATTAAATTGTATTTGATATGCCATTGCGTCTGATCTCCGAAATAAACCCCATTCTAGTTAACTATGCAATTTTCGTCGGATCTATGGCCTGTTGATCGGACGGTCCAGATCTTCTTGTGGGTTTATCACTTTCAAAAGCCATTAATAATATAAAATCAACCATTTATTTCATATTTTTTTATTTTTCTTTCATTTTGTGATAAAACTGAAAATAAAACTTAAATAACAATGGATGCTACAACACCCAGTAAGTGTCCTTATTGAATATATGCCATTTTTTAGTTGGTTTAGCTCTTTCTTTTTAAAATCCATGGAGCTTCTACATATTTTTCATTTTCCGTGTTTGGCCACAAATGTTTTCTATCAAATTTGGTACGCAAAAGAGAAATATCTCTCCTTAAAGACAATGTGTCCTTCTCTTTACCTGCTATATGTCGAAAAAATGAATATGTGACATTTTTTACGATGTGCATGGGATATAATAGGTGAGATATTAAAAGATCCTTCCAATATGGGAGTTAATAAAATATGGATTTCCTTTTCATCCATTCTAGAATCTTAATTACAAATTGTTACGGTTCTTTAGTAGATCACCTCCATCAAAAAAATCCTGCCAAGCTTTCAATTCAACATCTTCATGCTTCTTAATCCAATCAGTTGGACCCATAATCATGGGACGACCTCTATTTTTAACTTTTCCATCAAATTAATTCTCATGGTCATTTCTAAACCTATGATCTGGTGGTAGAAAAATCCTATTGTTTGTGTAAGTAAATTTATGAAGATCTTTAGAATACCTCCCTTAAAATTATTCTACACATCTTGGACATGCAAATATCCCCTTTGTTTGAAGCATTGCAATTCAATAAGGTTAATACAAAATAATATTACAAAACTAAGTATGAAAGTTTGGATGACAACAAATTATGAGTGTAAATAGGTAAAAAAATATATCTTACCAAAACAACAACCAATTCCTAGGAAATCATGAATAATCCAACATAGCACACCATAAAACATGAAGGACCTATTTGATGGAGGACGTGATATGTCATACATTCTTATGCCTTTCCATAGCAGTTTCATCTCATCAATAAAAGGTGCAAGATAAACATCCATGTTTTTAACTTGATGTTTTCCTGGAACAATCAAAGTCAACATAAGATGCTCCTTTCTAACACTCATCCATGGGGGATATTGTATACTATCAATCCGACTGGACAAACACTATACTTTGAGCTTGTGAAAGAGAATGGGCACACTCCATCAATTGCAAGACCAAACCTAATACTACGAGGTTCATCTTTGAATTTTGTTGGCCATTTTTCCTCTATGTGTTTCAATGCTTTGGAGTCAGTCAAAATTCACATGAATCCATCTTTACTCCTATTCTTTGCATGTCAGTCCATCAATTGTGCAAGTGAATTGCAATGAAACATTCGTTGAAGTCTAAGTATAATTGGCATTTGATGTAAAACCTCCTTTGGAACTATAGGACCTTGTGCATATGTACAATATCTCTTCTCTTTGCATAAAAGGCATTCTACCTTGTTGTGATATTCATCTCTGTATAAAATGAAATCATTTTTACATGAATGAATTTACTTATACTTAATCCCAAACTTAACCAACAATTGACACGCGTCTCTGTAAATTGATGGAAACACATTCTTTTCATGAAATATTTTAGTTTTTAGTGCCCTGTAAGATTTCCAAAGATTAGATCAATTGAATGTTCGACTTATGATGAACATGTTTGATATGTCAATATTCTATATTATGACTATTCATATACAATATATGGTTTTAAAATCTCCTTAAATAAATATAAACGAAGTTGATGAATGTTTACGAATTACGTAAACCAATTGACAATGCATTGTAAGAAATAGATTTAAATTCACTTAAATAGGGTGGTGAATCCTTTGTTTGACCAACAAAATATTGACTTTATTTCTAATATTATTAATGTGCATGCTAGTTTTGAGGTTCTACTTGCACCTAATTTGAACATGGTGTCTTTGTTGCTTGCTTGATGGAGTCTTTTAGCAGGTTGTTATCATCAACATTATGTTGGTGGTAATTACTCATGTTGTCATCGTATTGTAAACCATATGATCATTATTGTCATCATTGTTCCCATGCCCAAAGAAACTTGTAAGCATCTCATTCAATGCTTCTTCATGCATTTCATTTTCACTGTCATGCTTATCACCCTCAAGGCCACTGGCTGGTATCCTATTACAGTCAACAATGTATGTGAATCTCATCAGTTGTTCAAATTTTTCAAGTGGTAGAGTTCTCTTTAAATATTCTTTTAACCATTTATGGTTTAAAGTATGGTTTGGATCATCCCATACAAATATTAATAACCCAATTGGATCAGCTTGGGTATTAATAGTCGTTCTTTCATCATCATCTTCTACCTATCAACAAACACAACCATTATTTAATGTTTGGAAAGAATTGGATAGATCATAAATGTATCAATTTTTTAGAAATATAATCAAATGTCACTTAACAAATCCCATCCCATGTACTATAGTCTTGACCAACCTCTTCTTCAGTGGAATTATTTTTTGTGTCCGAAGTATCCATTGTCATATCCTCTTCCACCCACTATGTTATTCGTGATTTAACAGTTTTATGTCCACACCAATGTACGTATGTTTTTTATTTTTCTAGTTGAACACTTAGGTTGTGCACTTGTTCCAATATCCCTCTAAAATGTCGACAACATGCATTAATTTATTTCAAGGTTGGATAATACACTATAAATTATAATAATACTGTGAAAAATGATGGATGTATCACAAAATGCTTCCTAAGTTAAGTCAAAATTTGATAATTACCTCATGTCCTGCAACATTGCCATGGCCTTGCTTTCCCCTATGATGTTTAGTACACCAATTATATCATTTCAACCAATATGCTATCTAATGAAAAACCTCACTTTACTCATTTATTTGACATATCAATGTCATGTTTTGGATTTGAAAATAACAACATATTTTATTTACCTTTATCTCATTTATGTTATAGCATTTGTGAATTCATAAACAACATCCTCCTTTGGTTGAGGTTTCTTTGTCTTCTTACCTTTATTGTATCTGCAGATTCAATATCTAATTCTATGGCCATCTATTATCCTCTCGTTGATTTATTAGGTCTACATCATCCACGTCCTTTTTCCATGTCATCCTCTAGATCCTGCATGTAATACACAACAATGACATCAATCACATAACATCTATGCACTTTGTTTTTTCTCCATCCAATCTGTTAAACACACAATCAATTTAAGCTCATCTGGTTTTCACTACACCTTTCTAACTAAAATGCCCCTATTTTCAATATATACCCTTTTTGTTGATTTCTATTCCCAATATGGTGACATTGGATTATGAAAACTAATGGACTACTTTTTCTTTTTTTCATATTTTCATTTAACTTAATTCAAACCCTTCATCCATAATTTTAAATCACCAAATATCTATACTTTTGTATATTTCAATTTAAAAAAATAATTTGACCCTATATGTTAGAGAATATACTATTTTCAAATTTTGATTTTTAAGTCTTCTAAATGAACTCAATATGTAATATAATAACTAGTATAAGTTATCTTGTGGATGAGATATATTTTCAATGCCACCATCCATACTATAAAGGAGTAAAGAGTGAGTGGTGGGATCGAAAATGTTTGTGTCACATGTATACATAATCAATAAGAAACACAACCTTTAAAGGTGAAAATGTGTGTATCTGACTTTAACTAGTGGCTTTTTACATTATGAGTCATTGGCTATTAAAATAAAATTAGAAAGTTTGAAATCACACCAAATTCATTAGTAGACTAGGAAAATATGACATAAAACACCCTTCATTGCAGGGTCAAAACATGATTTATATAGCTTTACATCAACCAACGTTTCAGCTTATCCCATGTGCATATGCACATTTCATATCCAATATTGGTATTCAACTAGCACAACCACATTAAAAAATGTGGTTGATAAATGTTGATAGGCATATATTAAGCACATTTATTAATATTTATATCAACCACATTTATTAATATAATAATAATATTATTATTATTATTATATTGTTATTATTATTATTATCCCATGTGCCTATGCACATTGCACATCCAATATTGGTATTCAATTAAGCCTCATAAAAAATGACAATAACATGGAAGCCTCCCACATCGACATTGCAAAGTGGAAATATGACAATGAATACAAAGTAGAACAAATCAAAAAAATTTAAGCAAAAATCCTGTTAATCTATAATTGGCGTGCACAATTGTGTATCCCCACCACTCAACCAAAACAATGTAGTACATTCATCATATTTCCATTCTAATACTCACCAATTGCAAATCGAGGAAGATTTGAAGTTCTGTGCAGAGTTGGATTAGACCATGGTTGGAGTAATGCATTAAGGCTATGAAATCAAATAAATAATCAATTGGATCTATGTTGATGGTGGGCAGAGTATTTACGAACCTATCCTCCCCTGTTGTGGATTTCAATAAAAAAAATTGATTTGTGGGTGTAGTGACCTCTAACAGTCATGAAATAAATTTGTGCATCTCATTCACCCCTTACCAGAGACGAAAATCAAACCCTTTTCCATCCATCTTGCACTACTGTTGTTTAAAACAGTTAGAGGGAAGGGAGAAAAACATAGGGAGCAAATAGAAGGTATTTTCCACGGTGTGGAGGAAAACAAGTCATCCTAGGACGCCAAAAAATGTCAAGAAGTAGCAGAGGGACACGAGCAAAGGGATTTGATTGTTAAGAGAATGACATATTTCATACTCAATTTATAGATTTTCGCATGTTTCCATTGTTAGTTTGAATTGTATTTTTTAGTTTTTAGTTTCTAAGTTATAAAAGAAGAAAATAGGGTTTATTTTTTTATTTCTAATTTTAAAATAAAAATTTTATTGTACATATATAGGGACATGACAGTGAGAAATTGAAAGAGGCAATGGCTTCTATATTGGGGGTAGAAGCAATGAATAAACTAGAAGGTATGGACATGTCCATGCTTGCAAAATATGTGGAAGAACGTACTAAAGGCACTAAAATAGACCAACCAAAGAAACCCTGTCAAAGGGAATCAATTGATTCCCCATCAACTCCTGGATCGAGCAAAAGATCTAGGAAAAAATCAATCATAATAACCTCTAATAATGTGGAACAAGGAACAAAGCCATCTAATGTCCCACCTACTCCCGAGACACATATTTCTTCCACCACAAGTGCAGGTACTTATGCATATTGCATTGGTAAATACGAAACTAAGGTAGAATATGATGTTGTCTTTGGGGAAATCAGAATGATAGATGTCAAGAAAGTGTTCAATCGTAGGTTGAAGGAATCATTCCTTTAATGTTTCAAAGAGAATCTACATCTTCCATTATCGAAGATACCCATGCACCTTCAAAAGGAAGTCATCCATGACATGCAGACTGAATTTGGGACAGGTTGGTCAGTAAATCAAGTAAAGAAACAAATGACTCAAAACTACAAGAGATTTCATTGCAACCAAATGAAAAAGATAAAACAAATTCCTCCCGAGATAAGGGTCAAAATAAGGCCAATTGATGTAAGCATGAAAGTATGGAAAGATCTTGTGAAAGCATATGATAGAGCAGATGCACGGAGGAATTCCGACGAGGAGAGCATACAAGTATTTTTAAGTTTGGTCATAAGGTTATTCTAAATTCATTAGATTATTTTTTTATTTTACTGGTGCATAATTAAATTGAATTAGTGTATGTTTCAGGACAAGGCCTTGAAGGCCAGGCTTGCCAAATATCATGCCACACATCACAGTGGCCAAACAGGTTTAGAAGCCTTAATATGAAAATTTGTAAGTATATTTAATATATTATATATATATATATATATATATATATATATATATATATATATATATATATATTAATTTTGTACAAAAAATTAAATGATTGGATATTAATTACTTTAACTTGTCCATTTGCCATGTTTTGACAAGAGCAACAATATGGCCATTATCCATCACAATTGGAATTTGATATGATACAAGACAAAAAGTGGTCCAATTTTGTTATCTGGATGGAGAATAAGGTATCATTAGTTGACTTTCAATAACTTACTTGGATATTGTTATGTTAATATGTCAATTTTCATTTCTTGTGTTGAGTTGTTTATTTATGTGTAGCTTGAGTTCTTTTGTGCTCCCATCAATCATAACACCCTTATAAATCACCAACCTTTCACTATGATCAAGTCCTTATAAATCAATATCCAATCATGGCTTTATCAAGTCCTTTGCCAAAAACCATAGGCCAAAGGAGGGATGCAAGACCATGTAATACATAACCCGTAGACAACAAACATATTACATGGGATTGATTATAGATGCTTGGGTTGAGAGCACATTACATGGGATTGATTATGGACCCAAGATACATGTGTTGAGTAGCATGGGATGATTGCCTTGGAAATAAATAAGTCTTGTGATGAAGAGCACTTGACACTTGCAACCCATGCTTATAGAGTGCACAACTTAAGGATTGGTTTCTTGACGTGTATACCTTAGAGAGAGAGCACTTCACTTTGAGACCTTTTCTTGTGAATTAAATTAAATTTCTTGTGTAATTAGTCCAACTTACCAATGTTTCCCTCCCTCACCTACTTTATATATAGGGAAGAGAATGTCTTTGTCTACACTATACTCATTATTCCATCTATATAATTGTCATGGAGAGTTATTAGTGCTTGTGTGATGCAATAGAGGAAGACCTAGAGTTTGTGACGTAAACCCTAGAGAGGAAATGAAGATGAATGCTAGCATGAGGGATGATCTTGAGTCTTAGCACTTGCCTTAAGAAATTATTGGCCATATGGTAGGATGAAGGGTGTATTGAGGTCTAAGAGATTTGTTTTGTAGTGATATATATATATATATATATATATATATATATATATATATAGAGAGAGAGAGAGAGAGAGAGAGAGAGAGAGAGAGAGACTGAATTAAGTAGATATGTAGGGACATGGCTATTAGAATAGGAACAATTACAATGTAGGCCTATGTTGGAGACTATTTTAACTTTGAAGGCATGGTTTGAAAGAAAGGACCTAAACTCTATAAGACACTTCATTTTCTAGTCCTATGGGGAGTATGGTTAGCACACAACTTGATGATTTTTCAAAACAAATTTATTCCTACATTCTAGACTACAACATAAGTCTTCTCACTATTCCAGTTTTATCAGACCTTATTAATCCTAAAACAATTAGACAAAAAGAGTAGGTGATGATAGACCTATAGATGTACTTTGAACTATTTTTTGGAAAAAATAATGAATAAATTCAACTGGCCAACTTATCGGTTATTACAACCTTCAAAATTGGTGTTGTAGTATGAAGAGAAGAACATAAACAAATTTGAGGTTTAAATCATAGGGCTAAACAAAATCCTATGCATTAAATTTATAGTAGAGAACATAAAATGAAAGAAAATAAGATGTAGAGACTATGGAGTGCTTCATTAAGGTTTCTTAGATAAAAATCACAAGTATATCAACTATTCACACAACATTGATAAATTTGTCAATGAAAGAAACTAGAAGCTTTATTACACAGGTCTCAGAAGAAGACTAACACAAATGCAAAGTTACTAAGAAACACATCTTTGGTTGCCCACTTTCAAGCTTTGACAAGCAAGATAAATTGGCGTATTGTTACAACATTTGTTATGGCATCTGTTGTTACAACATCAATTGTTACAACATCTGATTCTCAATCTGCTATTACCTATGTTTATGCTTCTTAATTTGTTTTCTTGATCCCAAAAGTGCTGGTGTGGTGTTGGGTGGCAGAAACACCTCTTTGGTTGCCCACTTTCAAGATTTGACAAGAAAGATGAAATGGATTTCTACACCCTCAAATTTTATAGCATCTATTATTACAGCATCCTCTGTAATGGTCATTGTTTCAGTAGTTTCAATAGTAGTAGTTGTTATAGAATCAACTTTTACAACGATTTCGTCATTTTCAATAGTAATGAGTGTTACAACATCAGCTGTTACAACATTTTCAGCAACTTTAACATTGACATGTTCTTATGGCATCTGTTGTTAAATCATCTACTTCTCAATCTAATGTTACTTATGTTTGTGCTTCTCAATTTGTTCTCTTGATCCCCCATGTTGTATATTTGCAGACATTCCTTGGCTAAAGAATTGAGCCAAAGAATTAATGTGAGGAATTGAGAGGAATTGACAAAGGAATTTAGAAGGCTAAAAATTCTCCCTGAACATTTAATCATCTAATAATAGTAGAGACATATAGATGAACCTCTATAGTCAACACAAATATATCCAAGTACAACATAGAAGCAACAATCTAAAGATTTTTGGGTAGTAAACTAAACATGTTGTTTAATTTCTAACTCATTTGTGAACATAACTTTTCAGAGGGACGTCAGGGAGGTTGATACTCAATATGGCCCTTCCCAATGTCTTATACTATTCTCAAATATAGATGGAAATAGACTATGAAATTACAGGAAGAACTCACAAGTACAAAATTGTTGTCATGAACGAAACCAAAATATTTTGATTATATTCAAGTTGAAATCATTAAACCAATATTACAAAAACTTGCTCTAGGTATCAACCCTTTCTTATTAAAATATAAGGTATATATAGAGTGCTTTACAAAATATATTATCTCTTAAAATATTTAAATTCAAAGTATTGTTTATTCAAAGCTTTGGATAATGTTTAAATAACTTTAAACCAATGTTGTGAACATCGACATCTAGATAAATCGGCAAGGGTCTAAAAAACCAAAAAATCAAAAAAATCAGGAAAATATCACTAAAAATTGGCAAACATCGACAAAATCAAGATACCATCAAAATATCAATAAAAATCGGCAAACATCAACTAGGCCAAAAAATCGTTATTTCAAGATAAAATCGAGATGTTATTGAGATGTTTGATACATTGATTTTAACTAAAAATAGAAAATTGCTCCAAAAATGTTTGCAATTGCACTTGATTTCTGAATTCAAGTTCAATGTATTTGAAACTACTATGTTCTTGTTGCTCGAAATTCTTAATAGTTGTGATCTGTTGCTAATATGTTGCATTGATAAGCTAAATTTATTGAACAAATTTGACCAACTACTCCCATTCTTCATATTTTGGGTAACTGAGATCCATCATTTGTCTGTACAATTCATCTGCATCAGTATACTTCTCATAAGAAGGTTTTACTATGAACAAGTGTTTGATTTCGCAACAGATGAAAAGGTCATCAACTAACATTTGAAGTAGATTCTGACCGCTAATCTCTCCCTTGATTCCAACAAACTTTGTCTTATCCCCTACCTCTCTCTTCAAAAATATTTCATATTGGTCTTCTGTTACCATATAGCCATATGAATTCTTAAAATATGGAAGACCTCTCTCTTCCAGAATAGAAAATTTTTTGTAGAATTTATTGATTTGCACTAGAATATTTTCACACTTTTCCTTTGTCTTCAGCATCATATTTTTCTTCATGAGAATTTTTCTAGTCTAAATAATTGATTATGTTCTGTCTACAATTCTTATTTCTTCAAGTTCTCCTGTAGAACTTATCTTTAGAGATTTTATTATCTGGCTTGCTTGTCCAGGTTTATATCCCAATTGTATTTTGATGTCATTAATAGCTTATTTGGATATTCCAATCAACTCCTCTTGTTCTACAATAAGCTCCATATACTTCCAAATATCAGACATAGATGACATAATTTCTATCCAAGTTTTTTCTTTGGTCTGTGATAAACATTGAACAATATTGGAACCGCTCAAATATTGTTCTAATTGTTTTTGAAAATTTTCATTTTTCTTTATTTCCTCAACTAAGGCATTGTATGATTACTTTTTGTTCATCTCAACTCTGTCCAATTTTTATTTCAATCTACCAATCTCAACATCCTTTAGTTTAAGAGAAGATAATGTTTGTGATAGAATTTCTATTGAACCTATTTTTGTTGTTGGAATTTCTACATTGTGAGTTTGGGCCTTCTCTTTTAACAACTCTTCCTCCCTTTCTTGCATTTTCTGAATCTAGAATTTATGTTCAATTAGATAGGAGAACATAATTTCTTTCTTCTTCTCTAATTCCCCAATTTCTTGTGTTTGGAGATACGATGTTGTGGGAACCTTCAATTGTCTTGTAAGTTCTTGAATATCTTCATTTTTCTTCTTAACAACCTCTTGAGATGTATCCAAATTTTTTGGATACAAGCATAATTTGATTACAAGCTCTTCTAGTGATTTGATCCTGAAATCCTTTGCCAGAGAAGAAGTATTTTCCATTTTAAGTTCTACAACAATATTATTCAAAGAATTCTACAATTTTGATACATTTGAAGCAAAACTAGTGAGAGAGGAATAGATCATCTCACTAGTTTGTCTATGCAGATAAATCTGATCTATAGGATGGATCTATTTAGTATTGAAAGATAAAACATAAGTCTTATAATCTCCAGCAGCTCTAGGAGCAGAAACTTTAGGTTCAAGAAATGCTAACTTAAATTCACCTTTTTCAGTATCAAGAGCTGAAAGAAACCTATTTTTACTAGAAGAAGTTTGCTTCCAGAACTCGGTATAAGTTATTTCCTTCAAAGCCTCATTCTTTTTCTTAATTTCCAAAAACTCATAAAAGATGTTTTGGTTAGAAGAAGAAGAAGGAGAAGATTTTTCTGTCCCTGGATCCAATTCTTGCATTTTGAAAATAGGCTCACTTGAAACAACAGTAGTTGGTGAAGAAATGTCGGATGAGACAATTTCTAATACCACTCCCTCCATATTGTTTGTCTTCTTTCTCTTGTATACTTTGAACTATTCCATTTCTAACTCTGATAAGCTTTGATCTGTCCTCTTAAGTTATTTTTCTTTCATTGTAGGTGTAACCAAAATTTTATGTCATATTGATTTCTCCACAATTTGTTCTCCTGTCACTTCGAGAAAAAAAAATTCCTCCCAAGTGTCCTTATTAGAAAACTTCTCTATCTCAGGCTTGGACACATGAAAATAAGGTGGGGATTTTTGTTGAACTCTAATGGCTGAAATTCTCCCAATGGGGTCATATGGCCAAGTAACCCCCAATTTAAACTTCATTTGTGCCAATAATTGTTCCACCTCTTTATCTGTTGACCTCTGATTCACTATAAATGGCCCTACCTGTGCCTTCAGTTTAAACAAGGTATGTTTCCTTCTAGGTAAAAAATTCACTTGATCTACATTGAGGCTTTGTTTGATGAATTCAAGTGCAAAAATATGCATAGGAAAAAAAATTGGCAACTGATAGGGTGGAAGTTCACACCCATACAATCTAATTTCTATAAAATGTTGGTACAAATACCAATCACCAAGCCTTGTTTGTTCACTAAGATACATAATCCTTTTGATTTCAGGTGAAATTCTGGGAGGACTATCACTAATCAATAGACTGTAGCATATGTGAAGAAATTTGTTCACAAAATTATTGAAGGAAAATTCTTGTCAGACCAGGAGGTAACTCCTCAAATCAAATCATGTTATTCATTCAAGTTGTTCATTATTATATACAAGAGGGAGTGACTGTTCATTTCATCTCCCAGTGAATATCCATCTTTTCTATTATTTATTTACATTAATTACAGTTGTTCACCAATCCCTATGATTAGGTGTCAACATTCCCCCCCTTAATCTGAAGGGATGTTCGTGATTCCAAGCATTGTTCTGAATCTTTCAAGCTTTCTCTTCCAAGCGCTTTGGTGAAGATGTCTGCAATTTGATCATTAGTGGAACAATGGCAGAGATAGAATGTTTTGGCCTCAACATGATATCGAATCAAATGATATTTAGTATTGATGTGATTTGTTCGATCATGAAACTTTGGGTTCTTGGCCAACCTTATTGCTGAGGTATTGTCAATCATGAGTGGAGTCGATTGTACTTGTTTTACCTGCAAATCTTCAAGAATTTTCCTAAGCCACACAATTTCTTTGTTATCTCAGCTGTTGCCACATATTCTGCCTCTGTTGTGGAATCTGCTAGAACTAATTGTTTACGTGATCTCTAGGAAACAGCTCCTGATCCAAGACTCATAGCATAACTTGAAGTAGATACCCCGGTTTCTTTGTCTCCATCGAATTCTGAATCAGAGTATCCAATCAAGCTGAAGTTGCCCACCTGTGTATATTTGATTCCAAAGTCTTGAGTTCCCTTCAAGTACTTTAGAACTCTTTTTGCAGCAGACCAATGTCCCTCACAGGGCTTTTGCATAAACCTGGAGAGGATTCCAACATCAAACGAAATGTCTGGTCTGGTAGTAGTTAGGTAGTTGAGACTTCCTATAAGTTGTCTATACTTTGTTGCATCCTCAAATTCTTTTCCTTCAATGGATGTGAGATTTAAGTTTTGTTCCATTGGAGTAGTCAGAGGATTGCATTCAGTCATGCCAAACCTGTTCAACAGATCTCCAATGTACTTCTTTTGAGAAAGGAATATGGACTTCGGATGTTGAGTTACTTCAATACCAAGATAGTAATGAGCATAGCCCAAATCAGTAATTTCAAAACCTTTCCTCAATTCCTTCTTTATGGATGCAATGTAGCTTTCATTGTTCCCTGTCATCAAAAGATCATCTACATATACCACAAGATATACAGCTGTTTTTCCAACCTTCTTGACAAATAAAGTTGCATCATCAAGATCATAATGTTTGAAATTGAGTTTCAGAAGATGCTCAGTTAGTTTTTCATACCAAGCTCAAGGTGCTTGTTTGAGGTCATACAAGGATTTCACAAGTTTGCATACTTTATGCTCATGTCCTTTCACAGCAAAACCTTCAAGCTGGGACATAAAAGCATTCTCTTTTAGATCTCCATTCAAGAAAGCAGTTTTTACATCCATTTGATGGACTTTCCAACCGTTCTGAGTTGCTAGGGCAAGGAGTGTCCAGATGGTAGCCGGTTTTGCTGTGGGGGAAAAAGTATCCTCATAATCGACCCCTTCCTTCTGTGCAAAACCTTTTGCCACAAGCCTGACTTTGTGCTTGTCAAGTGAGCCATCAGCTTTATACTTGTTCTTGTAGGCCCACTTGCAGCCAATTGGTTTGGTTCCTAATGGAGGATCAACTATCTTCCAAGTGCCATTCTTTATCAGGGCATCATACTCCTTTTGCATCGCTTCTTTCCATTCATCATGAGAAGCAGCTTCTTTGAAGGAAGTTGGTTCAAAATCTCTAGACAAATTCAATTCACAATCATAAGAAACATCCATATCAACAAGTGAATCAGAGTCATCTACATCACCTCCATTTCGTCGGTTTGAATTTCTAGTTCCTGTCTTTCCAACCTCATCAGGATGAACACTTTCAAGTGTCTTTGTTAGCCACTTTGGGGGACCTTTCTCAGATGGTCCAGGCTGCTCCGTTGATTGAGTTGGGACTGAATCAAGATAGAGTCTCCAATTCTGTCAATCACATCACTCAAAGTATCATTCGTTGTTGGAGTTTCATGCGGGGGAGAGAGTGCTTCAGAAGAATATTCCACAAGTTGATCTAGTATAGGAATCCCCCCTTCAAGATGTGGAATCTAATTATCAACATCTTGAAATGATTTTGCATTTGCGAATCTATCCAAGGGATCAAGTTGCCGCTCAACAACATTTTCAGTTTTGGATGATTCAAGAAAGATTGCATCTCTAGATACAACAAACTTTTTATTGTCTTCATCATAGAGACGGTATTCTCTGGAGGTGTTTGAATACCCCAGGAAGATACACTTACAACTTCTTTCACCAAGTTTGCTTCTATGTACCTTTGGTCTCAAGGCATAACATGTGGAACCAAAGACCCTGAGATGCTTTACCGAAGGAATGTGCCCATACCACATTTCATAAGGAGTCTTGTTTCTAATAGAATTAGATGGAAATCTATTCTTTACATATACATCACATAGAACTGCATCAGCCCAAAACATCAATTTTACATTTTTGAAAAACATCATGGAGGGCACCATATTTAAGATTGTCCTATTCATTCTTTCAACTACACTGTTCTGTTGGGGATTATAAGGCACATTTGTTTGATGTTTGATACCATGTTGGCGAAGATGGTTTTCAAATTCATTTGAAGTGTATTCTTTTCCATTATTAGTGCGAATAGAGCCAATATGAGATTGTGCATCATTTTCAATCCATGTATGAAAGTTCTTAAATGTTTGAAAAGCATCAGATTTGTTCTTCAATAAATAAACCCAACACATTCTGGTGTAGTCATCAATAAATGTCATCATATATTTATTTCCATTTGCAGAAGGAACAGGCATTGGACCGCATAAATCTAAATGAATGAGTTCAAGTTTTCTCTGTGCTCTTGAATGTGAATCATGAAAAGACTGTTTGCTATGCTTTCCTAGAATGCAAGCATCACATTGCTTAAGTTTCCTAGGAATTGTAGGCAAACCAGTAACACCATTTTTCTTCAACAAGCGGAGGTTGTCATAGTTCAAGTGTCCAAATCTAGCATGCCATAATAAACTTGATGGAAATGTACCTTCTTCATAATGAGAATTGTATGAGAAATTTTGTGCACGAGTAGAGGTACCCTACAACTTGAGAAGCCTTTCTTCTTCTATCCCCGTCATGACAAGTGAGTGGTCTAATGCTTTTCTCACCTCAAGCTTGCCATCAAACATATGAATGGATTTTCCTTGCTGGCGGATGTGGACCAAGGACAGCAAGTTTCTCTTTAGTTGTGGAAGATATAGAACATGATGCAGTAGAAAATCTAGAAGACCAGTAAATTTAAGCCTAATTGTGCCAAGCCCTGATGGCTTAAGTTTTGATTTGTCTGCAAAGTACACTGCTCCATCAACATTGTCAGTAAAGTCTTCAAAAAAATCTCTTCTAAAAGTCATGTGGCAAGTTTCTCCTGAATCAAGCAACCAATCATTTTTCCAAGAAGCAAGTGATCAAGCATTAAATAAGCCTTCATTTACTCCAATATTACAGTGTCCCACAATATAGTGAGTGGATTCAGGTGCTTTACCTTTGTCTTTGTCATTAGTTTTACCTTTGGTTTGATTTCTTTCCTGCTCAATTCTGTCCCAAGGCAACTTGCATGTAGATGCATCATGAGGTCCATCTCTTTTGCAGCGTATGCAATGAAAATCTGACTTTTCTCCTTGAGAGTGTCTGCCCCCCTGCCTCTAAAATTTCTTCCTCTTCCTCTTCAACCACCTCTTCCTTTGGAAGAATCTTGAGCAAGATTCTTTTCTCTATGAGCAAGGCACACAGCCTCTTCAAAAGACTTAGGATCTGTCTTCTTCCCAAAAGATTTCTCTCTTTCAGCAATTTTTTTCATAGGGGAATCAAAGGTAATATCTTTGAGGTTTCCATTTGCTTGCAATGACTCAAGATAATTTGAGTAAGTGGGATAAAGAGCCTTGAGAAAAGCTATCAAAGGAATATCCAGTTCAACATTAGTGACTTTGATATCATGCATTATAGATTTTACTTTTGATGCAAGAGCAAGAGGATCATTATTTTGTAATTCAAGGGTGAAGAGTTTAATCATGAGTTGAACAACTTCAAGTGCAGACTGTGAGCCATAGAGTTCCTTTAGTTTTTGTAAGGCTTCGAAAGCATTTGAAAATGGCGAAATATGGTGACTCACCTCTTCATTTACTGATGCTGCAATCAATTCATAGGCCTTGTTGTTCTTATTTTCCTAAATGGCGAACTCCTTGTCTGAGGTAGGTTGTTCTGGCTCTTTGTCTCTGTCTCCAACACACACTCCTTTCCACAAATCATTGAAAATGAGGGTGTGTTTTATCTTCCGGGACCACTCAAGATATTTCTCCTTGCCGGTGAGAACTATTCCCACAATAGATATGATTGAATGCATTGTAAAATATGTGTACTATGGGAAAAAATACTTCTACTGCAAAATTTTACTCCTAAAAAAAAATATGATTTTGATATATGAAGACAGAGGTATTATGTGGGGAAGGTGGTATTTGGGGAAGATGTTATACCATGTCAGACATCGTTATTATGAGGCACACGCGCTATGGGAGGAGGTAACTAGGGAAATGTAGTTGAAATAAGTGGTATCCCATGATGGTATTGGAAGGAGGTAACCGGACAGCATTCAACGTATGCAAAGGAGCCAAGGTATGGTGATGGCGATATAGGAGTGGGAGGGAGAAACCGATGGGATGGTAACCAGTCGTATAACAAGTGGAGGAAGGGCTACATTGTGGAGAGGCCGCATTATATATTTTATGTAACACGCAGGGTTCATGCCTGTGATCTGTTACCGGGGCTATTATAACCAGGACTGGGAGGCGTATGGTATGATTGTTGCGGGTGTTATGTCAACCAGAGGGGTGGAGATATATAATGGTGTTTAACTGTGTAGAGGTATGAAGGTCGTGGTCGAGGTGTATACCAATTGAATGGTATGGAGAGTGGATGGAGAGGCCGAGGTGTATTACGCAATTTTAATACATGAGTACAACTAAGGGTGCAATTGTTGGCACTCATAGCGTATGGAACTCACAGCGAAAGGGTATATACCACTGCATAATACAATCACGATATACATACAACTCGATGTTTAACTCTATTCGGTGCCCGAAAATAACAGTGTTCTAACATAATACCATTCGCGCAGGAAGAAATCCAAGTCACCACAGCACCTCCAGGAAGCAATACCATACACCACAGCACCTTCGGCTTCAGTGCACCATTCGACACAACAACTAGCTCCAATGCAATGAATCGACTCCTTCAACAGTAAGATTACTGTTGAATACGACATGCAGTAACGCACTTCAACGAATGTATTAAACAATGAATGAGATTTTGCAGGGATTTGAAAGAGATGTCAGCCTGCAAAAGATGCAGAACATAGGCAGAATAGGCAGAAGGGAGTTACAAAGTAGAGGGAAGCCAAAAATGGCACTGGCTCTGATACCATGTCAGACCAGGAGGTAACTCCTCAAATCAAATCATGTTATTCATTCAGGTTGTTCATTATTATATACAAGAGGGAGTGACTGTTCATTTCATCTCCCGATGACTCTCCATCTTTTCTATTATTTATTTACATTAATTACAGTTGTTCACCCAATCCCTATGATTAGGTGTCAACAATTCCTCTAAATTCCTTCTGACCAAGGATGTCCAATGAATCATAAACCATTGATTACCTTGAAGATCTTTCTTTTGAAGTTCAATTGGGAATCTATCTGGTTGATAATATAAAAACAAATACACCAGGACTGATTGTTATTTAAAAGCTTGTTTAAATCCAAATTTAAGAAACTAGTCATGAATGGCCTCAGATAAAAACTAGCTAAAATTGAATAATATTTGTGGTTTCTTATATGGATAGAAGGTTGATTAGAAAAGATAGAAATAATTCATCCACTTTCTCATCACTCTGATACCTTGAAATACAACATAAAATGCATATGATTTGTCTTGAAATTTTTGGAAACATCGAAGAAGGATAAGGTATAATGTGAGTGGGAATACTAATCCCTTCAGGCATGAATAATTCAAAAATAAGCGCTCTTTTTTCAAAAGTTAACTTCTAATATATTTCCAAGAGAATTTCACTAGAGAATGGGTGCAAAGAGTTGGGAAAATATATGCACGTAGCTTTTAAAATGGACTCAGAAGTTATAGAAAACAAGGTTTCACCATTCTGATTAAGTATGGTTTCCTCACTAGGTAAGTACCTGTCTGCACACCATACTACAAATTACGAAAAAGGATGAGTTTTAGGAAATATAAATTGGGGTAAAAAGGACTCCCACAGAGGAAACTCGTCACTATTATCTTGAAACTTTTGGGAAGCCCAATTCTGCAATTCATATAGGTCAAACTCTGAGTTTGTATCTTCTATTATGCTTTCCCTATCAACTAAGGGAAATTCATCAATTTTTGGGAGGGTTTCAGACTGAACCTGAGACTCTTTTCCTTTATTTTAAACTCATTTTGAACTATCAACTTGCATCAAGGAGCATCATTACCTATTAAATGTACCGCGCATTGTATTTATGAGTTGTCGTTGAGGGCGTTATGTAATTACACACTTTGATTTTGTGTCTAGCGACTGAAGGAAAGGTGAGAGGGGACAAACAAAGGTGGGAGCGATTAAATTATGAACGAGATTGAGAATGCAGTGGAATGAATGTTTTGATAAGGGGAATATTTAGAATTAAATGGAAAATGGTATTCGGAATTAAGTGGCAAACAATTAATAAAATGGTGGCGGATGATATTTATTACCGAAAATCGGGAATGGTTTTTTGCGCAAGGGGTAGGCGATAAGTGGTAAAGAGTGGGGGGTGGTGCGCAATTCATATGTCACTGTCACGTTGTAAAATTTGTTTTTGAAAAACACACCCCCCGCTTCGTTAAATGTTGACCAAGCAGGGGGGCATGCAATAGAGCAAGAGTCGTCGATCACTAAAGCGTCAATCGTCACCAATAGAAAATGCACGATAGTTAGTGTGTGGTGATTTGACATTTTATTTGTTAAAACAAAACAAAATAATATATTGTGGCACTATATATTTGCGCACAAACTATTACAAAGTGAAATAAAAACAAAAACAAAAAATTAAAATTTTGAACAAAATTTTGAAATTTTGATCAAAATTTTGAAATTTTGATCAAAACTTTGAAATTTTGATCAAAACTTTGAAATTTTAATAAAAAATTTGAAATTTTAATCAAAATTTTGAAATTTTAATAAAAAATTTGAAATTTTAATCAAAATTTTGAAATTTTAATCAAAAATTTGAAATTTTAATCAAAATATTGAAATTTTAATCAAAATGTCGAAATTTTCAATGTAACAAGAAAATGTTACAACACCCCAAGTACTGGTGTAATGTTAGGTGGCAATAATACCTCTTTTGATGCCCATTTTCAAGATTTGACAAGCAATATGAAATGGCTTTCTACCCTCAATTTTTATAGCCTTTGTTGTTACAACATTCGTTGTTACAACATCTGCGATTACGGGATCCGCTGTAATGGTCACTGTTTTAGTAGTTTCAATAGTAGCAGTTGTTACCCATGTTTTTGCTTTTCAATTTGTTTTCTTGATCCCCCAAGATTTGGTGTAGTTTTGGGTGGTAGAAACACCTCTTTGGTTTCCCACTTTCTAGCTTTGACAAGAAAGTTGAAATGGATTTCTATCCCCTCAATTTTCTCCTCAAAGTGCTACATCTCCTTCAAGGCTACAAATTTAGTTGCTTTGATAACATATGATCCGTAAATAGTAGGAATATGTCCTGTTTATCTCATCAACATGGATCATTGTGAAAATAAATAGAAAACAAAAAAATGATGTCTCTAAAACTCAATGATTGTTTCCAATGCAATTCATTTACAAAACCAGAATTTTGTCAAGTTAAGTTCAAGGATCCTTTGTAAGTCCAAGTGATATAAAGGATCGTATCCATGATGCATTGTAGTAATTCACGTAACCAATGCTCAACCTTCAATTCACGTAACCAATGCTCAACCTTCAACTAGTATACAATTGACCAAAAGAAATTTTTGTTGTGATCAATGCTCTTGATCAATAAAGGGCATAATTGACTATGTTTGCACTAGGTTTCAAGCCTAATTCCAAATGGATTCCAACATTATAATTCATCAATAAGAGGTTATTTCATAAGGAAGTTCGATTTATTTAGTTAAAATTTGCCACAACGTCTAAAATCGAGAGCTTCACTAGTGAATAGAGGTTCATCATGCCCAATCTATGAAGTGACCGATGCCAATTCATAGATTCCATGGATTATCTTGATTTTGACTTTGACCCCTAATTATTATCCCTAGCAAACTCTACCTTGAATATGTTCTCAAATTGTTAGGCAAGCATAAATAATTTGCAACAATCATCTATATGGAGAGTGTTTACCCTGTAGAAGTTGCAATGAAGAAATCAACTTACCATTTTAGTGCAGACCTGTAGCATCCCTTTAGGACAACCCTAGGTCGTCTCTAATTCACCTTTATTTCCTTCATTCTTAGGCTAAACTCAATTTATTTCTTCGTCCCACAAGTTGTTGACTTGTTTTGACCTCTAAGCCTAAGCCTAGGGTGGAACGATCCCTCTATCTCCTAGCTATTCTACATGTGAGCTTCAAACACAACCATTTCTCCAGGAAGTGACATAGACAAAGGGAAGCTCCCTTTCACCACTTCTTGCAACTAGAGAGTCAATGCTACTAGTTGCAATTGCACTTGTGCCATTCTTGTTGATCCTTCTGCTCCACCTGGAGTTGACTCTAGTCTCATTCCCCATAACCATTTCATCTTCAACACCTTTACTACATCTAGCTACTCAACATTGAAAGGAAACATTGACCATCCCTTCACTTGAGTGTGGAAATGTAGTGTATATATAACACAAAATTTTACAAAAGCTTGGCTCAAAGAGTCCCTATATCTCCCTTTTCTTTTTGTGTGTGTGTGTGTATATATATATATATATATATATATATATATATATATATATATATATATATATATGTATATGTATTATTGTTTTTTTTTATTTTATTTTTTGAATATTTTATTTTTAAAGACAATGATAAAATAGCTATAACACCATCTTTTAAGAAATACTTCTAAAAATTGTTGAAACGTGACGATACTACCAAGTTGAAGGGATATGAATGGGTGTTACAGCATTAGTTGTTACAACATTTTCAATATTTGTTATGGCATCTATTGTTACAACATCCATTGTAATGGTCACTATTTTAGTAGTTTCAATAGTAGCAGTTGCTATAGCATCAACTTTTACAACATTTTCAATAGTAATGGGTGTTATATCATCAGTTGTTACAACATCTTCAACAAATTTAACATTGACAGTTGTTATGGAATTTGTTATTACAACATCTTGTGACAATCCCACCCATGGTTCTATCATAAAATGCATTACAAAATTTTTTACAATTATGTGAAATTAAGAAAAAGGGACTTATTCAAAGGGACACAAGTTCCAAAGCTGGGGAGGACGATTACTTGCTTGGGAGGTTGAGGTTTTCTTGTTGAGAAAATATGAAATGTTTGGGACAACCATTAAAATATATTTGGTGCATGAATTAATGAACTGGTTCTTAAAATTGAATGAACTACAAGGAAGCTACATAGGCCCATGCACTTGGGAACCTTCATAAGGAAAATGGACAAGAAACCAAGAGGGGAACTGCGCAGTGCAAGAAAGCAAGGATGAAGGAGTAAATGTGAGACAAGAAAAGAAGGCAAGGCATGGTATTTGAATTCATGTTGAAGGAGTGATTCAAACTTAAACAAGAACACAACTAACTACAGATATAACCATAAATACAGAGATGCAACATAAATAACACATCGTTTCATTAATGTCAAATACTGAAATACGCTTACAAATTGTTAGGTTCCTATACTACTAGTGTAGCCCCTTATTGTTATTAGTGCAACCCTTTTATGGTATTTTTGTGCCCATATTGTTATTATTGTGCCCCTTAGAAGCCACTATTTTTATTGTTGTGCCCTTAGAATATTATTGTTATGTTGACTTTGATTATATTGTGACCCCTTAGACTCCTATATATAGAAAGGAGGTCTTGTCATTTCTATCATCCAAGAATTATTCCTTTGTGTAATGTAAAGGAGGTTTCCCCTTCGAAGAGGTTGATTTTGAAGTCGTTGACCTATCTTTTCTTCTATTTTTTCAGTTGGTTGCATAACATTTGGTATCAGAGCTTTGGATTCTAGGGTTTCGCTACTCCAAACAGGTCATCGTGGTATTTTCTCTATAACATTTTTTTAAACGAAGTTCCAAAAGAGGAAATTAAAACCCATTGGATATGAGATCTTGATGAACCTCGAGTCCACATTTAAGATCTTTTATCACTATATTTGTGGAGATATGATCCAAGGAAGTTAGGGTTTTGGCAAGCTCCCAAATTACAGAAGAAACAGGTGACCTTTGGAAAATTGTTAAAACTTTCACTATGAGAATCGGATTGAAATTTCATAATAAGTTATAGAAAGAGGACAGATTGTAGTTTTCTTTATATCATTTTTAGGTCGAAAGGTTGAAACAGTGACATGTGGAAGGTCATACAAGTTCGCCCTACTGAACTAGTCTATAATTAGGTCATCGTGGGAGATTTGGCATAGATCTTTCTTGAAGGATCCAATATTGATAAAAGTTATGGGATTAGAAATAGGACTCAAATATCTACTAAAGGACAAAATTTCAGACCTTAGAGATCTGAAATTACAGAGATACAACAAATTCAATATCAAGCTCCTACAAAGAGAAAAAATGTGTGTAGTTTTTTTTAAGCTTTGCATAAGTTTGGTTTGAAAACATAGTTTGAAGTGATTCAAAGGGAATAGTGAAGCATAATTATCATTATTTGATGTCCATAATAAATAAAACGGAAACACCTAGTCTTTCGCTCTCTATAATGTGCAAAGCACACAAAAGGTACGCTTTGCAATTTTATATTTGGAACCCAATTAGTTTGTATAGTACCGATTACTTTTCTCTCGTAAACAAATTGTCACTTGGTCAATTTTTATGGAGGAAATGATAGCACATTATGAGGATACAAAAAGAAACACCTTCTTTAACCAATTGATAAATCTCAAACAAAAGGGTTCAATGGTGGAGCACATTGAGGAATTCCAAAAATTGAATATAAGGGTAAAAGATATTCCAAAGGATCATAGGATTGATGTGTCCATATGGACTTTAAAGGATAACATCCAACATGAGGTTCGCCTTTGGGAACCTAATTCATTGGAGAAGGAATTAAAGTTGGCAAGAAAAATTGAAAGCAAAATTATGGCAACAAGGAAGCCTACCATTCACAGCCATAAAGATGTAAATGTTGTTTCCCCTAGCCTTCCACAACCTGCAAGGTTGACACCACAAAAATTGGAAGAAAAAATATCAAAAGGGCTTTGTTACAATTGTGATAGAAAATACACTAAAGGTCATAAGTGTGCTAAGAAGAAATTATTTTACATATATTGTGAAGAGAAGGAAGAAAATGAACAAGAAGCGTCAAAAGAAGAGGATATACACTATGAACCAAACCTAGAGAAAGAAGAAATGAATCTGACCATATATTGTAATGCATTGGTTGGAATTACCACTCCTCAAACCCTCAAGATAGAAGGACATATCAAGAAGAAAAAGGTAATAGTGTTGATTGATTTGGGTAGTACCCATAATTTTATTCATAGTAAGATAACCAAGGAATTGAATTGCATCCTATATCCAGCACCAGAGTGTCAAGTGATGGTTGCAAATGGAGGAACCATAAATTGCTCTGGAAAGTTCCATAATATAAATCTATCCATGGGATAATATTTATTGAATAGTTCAATGCTTTCCATTCCAATGGGTGGTATTGATTTTGTACTAGGAGTCAAATGGCTACAATATTTGGGTGCAATAGCTTTTAATTTTCAATAACTTTTCTTCAATTTTTTTTTGGAAGGTAAGGAAGTTGAATTAAGGGGTATTGCAGGGAAACTGGGAAACATAATAAGCTCTAAAAACATGAAAAAAATTATAAAGAAAGAACAATGGGGCATAGTTGCACAATTATGTTCACTAGAGGTTCCCACATCGAAATCATCTATTTCTCCAGATCTCCAAAATGTTTTGGACAATCATTCCAAGATATTTGACACTCCCAAAGGCCTCCCACCTATTTGTGATCATTATCATGCTATTCATTTGATTCCAGGAAGTGTTTCTCCAAACATCACGCCTTACAGATATCCATATTCCCAAAAGAGTGAAATTGAACGCATGATTGCAAAAATGCTAGAGGTTGGTATAATTCAACCTAGTCAAAGTTCTTTCTATGCTCTAGTAGTATTGGTGCACAAAAAGGATGGATCATGGTGCATGTGTCTGGATTATAGGGAGCTCAACAATCTCACTATTAAAGATAAATTTCCTTTTTCCTGTCAATGATGAATTATTGGATGAATTACATGGAGAAATTTACTTCACCAAGTTGGATCTTCATTCAAAATATCATCAAATCATAATGAAGACTGTAGACATTCTAAAAACAACATTTCTAACTCATGAAGGTCATTATGAATTTTTGGTGATGCCTTTTGGCCTTACCAATGCACCTTCTACATTTCAAGGTTTGATGAATTCCATTTTCAAACCCTTCCTTAGAAAATTTGTGTTAGTATTTTTTTATGATATACTAATCTACAGTAAGTCTTGGAAGGATAGTGTTCAACATGTTGACATGGTGCTCAAACTATTAGAGGAGAAACAATTATATGAAAAATCCTCTAAATGTTTCTTTGGAGTACAATAGGTGGAATATTTGGGTCATATTATATCTCATGAAGGTGTTAAGGTAGACCCTAGAAAAATTAAAGCCATTAAGGAATGGAAAATCTCCACATCCATAAATCATTTGTGAGGATTTCTCGGGTTGGCAAGGTATTATCACAATTTTTTTAAGAATTATGGGAGAATAACAAAACCTCTAACAACATTACTAAAGAAAGATGCATTTTCTTGGACTCCAGAAGCAACAAAGGCCTTTGAACATCTTAAAGAGGCAATGTGCCAAGCACCGGTCTTAGCTATGCCATATTTCACAAAAAACCTTTATTGTGGAATGTGATGCCAAGGGAAATGGAATTGGTGTTTTTTTAATGCAAAAGGAAGACCCATTGCTTTCGAAAGTCGTCCAATCAAAGAAAGTATTTACACAAAGCTATTTATGAGAAGGAAATGTTGGCAATACTACATGCACTTAAGAAATGGCGACCTTACCTAATGGGAAGACACTTCAAGGTCAAAACAGATCATGATAGTCTTAAATACTTTTTAGAACATAGATTATCTTTAGAAGAGCAGAAAAAATGGGTCACAAAGATGTTGGGTTATGACTTTGAAATCATCTACAACAAAGGAAAGAAAAATGTTGTTGCAGATGCAATCTCAAGAAAGGATGTGGAAGCATTGTTTTGTGCCATTTCTAATATCCAACCAGATTGGATAAAGAGAGCAAGGGATGAATGGAAGAATGACAAAGAAGTGTGGGAATGCATTCAAAAGTTGCAGCAAGATCCCAATATATCTGATACATTTAGTTGGAAAAATGATTCCTTATGGTACAAAGATCATTTATACCTTTATAAGAATTCCCAACTCAAATAAAAGATTCTTCTGGAATTGTACACCTCTCCCTTAGGAGGGCACTCAGGATTTTTAAAAACTTACCACAGGGATAAGAAGGAATTTTCTTGGGATGGCCTTAAATCTAATATTCAAAAGTTTGTGGAAGAATGTTTGGTTTGCCAACAAAATAAAGTTGAGAAAATTAAGACCCCGAAGCTGTTAGAACCTTTATCCATTCCAAGTCAACATTGGGAGGAGGTTTCAATGGATTTTATCACAGGTTTACCCAAGTCCGAAGGAAAGATTGTGATCATCGTGGTAGTTGATAGACTTACCAAGTATGCACACTTTTGTGCATTATCTCATCCATTTAAAGTCAGTACAGTTGTTATTGCATTTATGGAAACAATTCAAAGCTACATGGAAACCCAAAGATTAATGTAAGCGACAGAGATCCCATTTTCATTAGGAATTTTTGGACAGAATTATTTTCTTGTATGGGTACTTAGTTAGCTCATAGCTCATCTTATCATCCCCAATCTGATGGTAAAACTGAGATAGTGAACAAATGTTTGGAAGGATATATTCATTGCTTTCTATCTGATAAACAGACACAATGGATCAAGTGGTTGCCCCTGGATGAATGGTGGTATAACACTTCCTTCCATACTACAGCAAAAATGGCCCCATTTATGGCTCTTTATGGATATCACCCACCGTCAGTCACATCATATTTAAGAGAAAATTCTAAGGTTCAAGCAGTGGAAGATCACATCAAGCATCAACAACAAGTTCTCCAACTCTTAAGGGATAACCTCACTCTGGCGCAGAATAGAATGAAACAACAGGCATATCAACATCGTACCGAAAGAAGTTTTGATGTAGGTGACTGGGCATTTCTACGACTACAACCAAACAAACAAATGTCCCTTAAGCAAGCTAAGAAGGATAATAAATTATCACCAAAGTATTATGGTCCATACAAGGTATTACAAAGGATGGTACTATGGCATACAAATTGGAGCTTCCTGCATCTTCACAAGTGCACCCAATTCTCTATTTTTCATGCTTAAAGAAGATTATAGGTGACAAGATCCTAGTTCAAACAATATTGCCAGAACTTGACGAGGAAGGAAAAATCATATTGGAACCTGAAGCAGTCACAGAGACAAGAAATCGAAAACTACAAAATCGATCAATTTCAGAGTATCTCATCAAGTGGAATAACTTACTTGCTGAAGAGTCCACATGGGAAGACGAGAATTTTATATAGAACCATCCAGAACTACTCAAGCGTTGAGGACAACACTTCTTTGAAGGAGAGGGGCATCTTAGGTCCCTATACTACTAGTGTAGCCCCTTATGGTGGCTACATGCCTCTAAACTATGTTGCAACGAGGCTCAATGACATATTTATTATTGAGAAACAATGGAAAACCATAAACATCCAAAAACCTAACCCTAGGAGATGAAGCGCCAAAACTATGGGCTCTGTTAGGGTAAATTGGTACATCAACTTCCCGGGGTCGTAAATTTGGCATACAATCTCTATTTGACGCGCACAATACCTCGTTAGAAATATCTATCTGAGGACTACAAATTTTGGATGAAAAAACCTATCAAAAGATAAAATTTTCCTAATTTTCCCAAAAAACGTCGTTTAGGGCCTCAAAACGGCTCCAGAAGTCCAGGACCCAAAAAACTGCCAAAAATAGTAAACTGTGCTACAACTAAGCAAACTGAAAAATTGAAAGAGATGGTGGTGGGGGTCCAAGTGGAATAGATAGGTGGCCACCAATATCCACCTATATCACTCCTCCCTCCTTAGGAAGCAATGTTCCCCACTGCATTGAGTGACTCCATGAGATGGGGAAACTTCTGTTGAACTTGGTCCCTGGTAAACCACTTGCCTTGGTACAGGAGTTGGCCAACTTTGACAACCCGGTATAGTTGGATCTTTTGTCGATGAGTGTTTTTTATCTCTATATCCATGATCTGATTAGTTATGAACTATTCCATGCAGTTTGGGTTTAGCTCTATTGGTGTGATTTGTTCTGCAATGTTAGATGTGTCCAACAATGGTGGAAAGTATGGTTGAAGACAGTCTACATTGAAAACTAGGTGCAAACCAAGGAAAGGTGGAATTTTTAGCTCAAATTCATTGTCCCCTATAGCCTTGGTGATGGTGTATGGCCCATATCAGAGCGGGTGAAGCTTGATGTGGGGTCCAGCAATGCACTTCTTCTCCAAGTGTAGCCAAAATTTGTTGCTTACTTGGAACTTGTGTGGCACCCGATGTTGATCACGGTGTTGTTTGTACTTAGCATTAGGTTTGTCCAATATATCATGGACATGTTGGTGGATGTGTTGAATGCACTCAATGAAGTTGTTAACCCTTTCGGCTTCGGACTAGACATGAGCTGAATCTGCTTGAGTGGCTACAAATGGTATGGCCAGAACAATGGGACATAATGGTTGAAATCCTAGCCCTACCTGAAAGGTCCTGTGGCTTGTTGAGGTATGGAGGGCTTTGTTGTAGCTTTACTTGAAATAGGGGAGGCTTTCATCCTATGTGTGTGGATGCTTCAAGTTGTACATGCATAGAATGTATACAATCATCTTATTGACGACCTATATTTGGTCATCAGTTTGGGGGTGGAAAGTCATGGACTTAGTAAGTTTAGTATCTAGCATCGACCAGAGACTTGACCAAAATTCACTTAGGAATTTGTTGTCCTGATATGAGACAATGAACTGTGGGATCCCAAATTGTACCCGCACTCGCTCAAAGAAGAGCTTAGCAGTGGCCTCTGTTGTGATACTCTTCTTGCAAGCCGCCATAATGGCCATCGTAGAGAATCTGTTGACAACCACGAAAACATAGTCATTGTTGTGCTTAGTAGAAGGAAGGCCTAACATGTAATCCATGGAGATGGATTCCCAAGGTCGATTAGGAGTAGGAAAAGGAGTATATATTCCTTGCTTCTTGATGGATGGTTTGGCAATGGCGTAGGCAGTGCAGGATCGAATGTACTTCCCAACATCTTTATGAAGGTTTGGAAAATACTTTTGTGGTACTGCCACTGTTTTCTCTACTTTGAAATGTCTAGCGACTCAACTATAGGGCACCTCCCAAACCATCTTGGCACGCTCAATTAAAGGAACATAGATGTGTCCCAGGTATCATAATAATGCATCTTGGAGGTGAAAATTTGGAACTTTCTTACCTTCTAGGAGTGTCTGGTATGTGTTGTTGAATTCTGGATCGCTCTTGTAAAGATGACGCCACCCCGAAGTCTCATGCCCATAGGATTCAAGCACAATGATCAGCTCCATGACTGGTGGTCGGCTAAGGCAGTCTACAACATTATTGGTGCTTCCCTTCTTGTACTTAATCTTCAAATGGAATTGTTGCAAGTATTTGAACCATTTCTGATGGCTATCATTCTACAACTTCCCTTGTGTCTATATATACTACAAGGGCCAGTGGTCTATGTGGATGACCATTTCCTTACCAAAAATGTAATGCTTCCATTGACGGCATACCTGCACAATGGAATACATTTATTTGTCATAGGTGGGATATTTTTGGACTATGTTTGAAAGTGTCTCACTGTGTTAAGCCATTGGATGCCCCTGTTGAGTAAGAACTACACCAATAGCATAGTTGGAGGCATCTATCTCAATATCAAATGGTTGTTGCAGGTCTGGTAATGTGAGCATTGGTGTAGAGAAGAGGTGATGCTTCAGCTCGAAAAATGCCTTCTATTGGGTTTCGTACTAAAATAACTTTTCTTTCGCTCCACCCTTGGTCACTTGGCTTAAAGGCCAAGTGATATGAGAGAACCCCAACACGAACTTGCGGTAGAAATTGGCAAGACCAAGAAAGGCGAGGAGCTTTATTAGAGTGGTTGGGGCTGGCTAATCCTGAATGACTTGTATCTTTGTGGGGTCCACATGTACACCATGCTCATCAATGATGTACCCCAGATATTGAACCTGGGTCATGCCAAAAGTGAATTTCTCCAAATTGGCACACAACTTGTGTTGTCGTGGGGTTTGGAGGACCTACCGAATATGGTGGAGGTGCTCTTCCCAACTCTAGCTGAAGATCAAGATGTCATCTAGATACATCACCATGAATGCATTATTGAAGGGTCGCAAGATGTATTCCATCAATCTCACTAAGTTTGTGGGGGCATTCGCCAACCTGAAAGGCATGACCAACCATTCGAAAAGGCCCTCCTTGGATTTGAAGGTAGTCTTCCACACATCAAAGGGTTCGATAGGCACCTAGTGATAACCAAACTTCAAATCGATCTTAACGAAATATTTGGCCCCCCTTGAGCTGGTCCAAAAGGTCATCAATCCATGGGATTGGGTACCTATTCCATACAATGATCTTGTTTAGTGCCCGATAGTCAATATAGAGTCTCCAAGTCCCATCCTTCTTCTGTACCAATACAATCAGGCTCCCATAGGGTGATGTGCTTGGTCTGATGTGCCCTTTCTCCAAAAACTCCTAAATTTGCTGCTTGATCTCATCATTCTCCAGAATAGAACATCAATTGATCAATCCATTGGGTAGCGGTGTGCCCAGGGTCATATCGATGTAGTGCTTGACCTGGCAGTGCAGAGGCCCCCCATAGATTAGGATAAAATGTCCCTATACTCCTCCACAACTGTTATGAAACCAGCCCAAGAAAAGATAGAAAAGATAGATCAACGCCTTAGAATTCAACCTCTTCGAGGGGGCAACCTCCTTTACATTACATAAATGAACAATTCTTGGATGATACAAATGACAAAACCTCCTTTCTATATATAGGAATCTAAGGAGTCACAATATAATCCAGCCGACCTAGCAATAATAATATAAAGCCACAAAAATAACAATCGAGGGATTCTATGGGGCACAGAAATAACAATATGGGGTAATAGGGGCACAACAATATAAATAAGGGGTATAACTACAATAGTAATGGGGTAATCACTAGTATTATAGGGACCCAACATGCCCCTCTCCTTCAAAAAAGTGTTGTCCTCAATGCTTGAGTAGTTCTGGATACTTCTGCATAAAATTCTCATCCTCCCATGTGGAATCTTCAGCGGATAAGTTCTTCCACTTGATAAGATACTCTGAAATTGATCGATTTCGTAGCTGTCAAGTTCTTGTTTCTGTGACTGCTTCCGGTTCCAATATAATTTTTCCTTCCTCGTCAAGTTCTGGCAATATTGTTTGAATTGAGAGCTTGTCACCTATAACCTTCTTTAAACATGAAACATGGAAAACTGGGTGCAATCGAGAAGCTGCAGGAAGCTCCAATTTGTATGCCATAGTACCAATCTTTTGCAACACCTTGTACGGACCATAATACTTTGGTGATAATTTATTATCCTTCTTAGCTTGCTTTAGGGACATTTTCTTATATGGTTGTAGCCGTAGGAATACCTAATCACCTACATCAAAACTTCTTTCACTGCGATGTTGATCTGCCTGTTGTTTCATTCTATTTTGTGCCAACATGAGGTTATCCTTTAAGAGTTGGAGGACTTGTTGTTGATGTTCAATGTGATGTTCCACTGCCTGAACCTTAGAATTTTCTCTTAAATATGATGTGATGGATGGTGGTTGATACCCATAAAGTGCCATAAATGGGGTCATTTTTTTTGTTGTATGGAAGGAAGTGTTATACCACCATTTAGCCAGAGGCAACCATTTGACCCATTGTGTTTGTTTATCAGATACAAAGCAACGAAGATATCCTTCTAAACATTTGTTTACTATCTCAGTTTGCCCATCAGATTGAGGATGATAAGATGAGCTATGAGCTAACTGAGTACCAAGACAAGAAAATAATTTTGTCCAAAAATTTCCAGTGAAAATGGGATCTCTGTCACTTACAATAATCTTTGGGTTTCCATGTAGCTTTTGAACTGTTTCCATAAATGCAGTAGAAACTGTAGTGGCTTTAAATGGATGTGATAATGCATAAAAGTGTGCATACTTGGTAAGTATATCAACTACCACCATGATGACACTCTTTCCCTCAGGCTTGGGTAAACCTGTGATAAAATCCATTGAAACCTCCTCCCAACGTTGGCTTGGAATGGATAAAGGTTGTAATAGACTTGGTGTCTTAATTGTTTCAACTTTATTTTGCTGGCAAACCAAACATTCCGCCACAAAATTTTGAATATCTGATTTAAGGCCATCCCAAAAAAATTCCTTCTTAACCCTGTGGTAAGTTTCTAAAAATCCTGAGTGCCCTCCTAAGGGAGAAGTGTGCAATTCCATAAGAATCTTTTGTTTTAGCTGGGAATTCTTACAGAGGTATAAGCGATCTTTGTACCATAACGAATCATTTAGCCAGCTAAATGTATCAGAAGTACTGGAATCCTGTTGTAGCTTTCGAATAAGTGCCCACACTTCTTCATCATTCTTCCATTCCTCCCTTGCTTCGTTTATCCAATCTGGTTGGATAATAGAAATGGCACACAACAATGCTTCCACATCCTCATCCTTTCTTGAGAGTGCATCTGCCACCACATTTTGCTTCCCTTTTTTGTAGATGATTTCAAAGTCATAACCTAACATCTTTGTGACCCACTTTTGTTGCTCTTCAGAGGATAATCTTTGTTCTAAAAAGTATTTAAGGCTATCATGATCCGTTTTTACCTTGAAGTGTCTTCCCATTAGGTAGGGTCGCCATTTCTTAAGTGCATGGAGTATTGCCAACATTTCCTTCTCATAAATAGCTTTGCTTAAAAACTTTCCCTTGATTGGACGACTTTCAAAAGCAATGGGTCTTTCATCTTGCATTAGAACAACACCAATTCCATTTCCTGAAGCATCACATTCCACAATAAAGGTTTTTGTGAAGTCCGGTGTAGCTAAGATCGGTGCTTGGCACATTGCCTCTTTAAGATGTTCAAAGGCCTTTGTTGCTTCCGGAGTCCATGAAAATGAATCTTTCTTCAATAATGTTGTTAGAGGTGCTGCTATTCTCCCATAATTCTTAACAAACTTGCGATAATACCCTGTCAACCCAAGAAATCCTCGCAGATGCTTTATGGATGTGGGGATTTTCCATTCCTTAATGGCTTTAATTTTGCTAGGGTCTACCTTAACTCCTTCATGAGATACAATATGACCCAAATATTCCACCTCCTGGACTCCAAAGAAACATTTGGATCTTTTTGCATATAATTGTTTCTCCTCCAATAGTTGTAGCACCCTGTCAACATGTTCAACATGATCCTTCCAAGACTTGTTGTAGATTAGTATATCATCAAAAAATACTAACACAAATTTTCTAAGGAATGGTTTGAAAATTGAATTCATCAAACCTTGAAATGTTGAAGGTGCATTGGTAAGGCCAAAAGGCATGACCAAAAATTCATAATGACCCTCATGAGTTCTAAATGCCGTTTTCGGAATGTCTTCAATCTTCATTCTGATTTGATGATATCCCGAACGAAGATCCAACTTGGTGAAGTAAATTGATCCATGCAATTCATCCAGTAATTCATCAATAACAGGAATGGGGAACTTATCTTTAATAGTGAGCTTGTTGAGCTCCCTATAATCCGGACACATGCACCATGATCCATCCTTCTTGTGCACCAATACTACTGGAGCTGAGAAAGAACTTTGACTCGGTTGAATTATACCAGCCTCTAGCATTTCTGCAACCATACGTTCAATTTCACTTTTTTGGACATAGGGATATCTGTACGGCCTGATGTTTGGAGGAACACTTCCTGGAATCAGATGAATAGCATGATCATGATCACGCATAGGTGGGAGACCTTTTGGAGTCTCAAATACCTTGGAATGATTGTCCAGGACTTTTTGGAGATCTGGAGAAATAGATGATTCCAATGTGGAAACATCTAGCGAACATAATTGTGCAATTACACCTCTTTTCTCCTTTTTTAGAAGCTTTGTCATGCTATTAGAGCTGATTATCTTTCCTGGTTTCCCTGCAATACCCCTTAATTCAACTTCCTTTCCTTCCATAGAAAATTTGATGAAAAGTTCTTGAAAATTAAAAGCTATTGTACCCAAGGATTGTAGCCATTGGACTCCTAGTACAACATCAGCACCTCCCATTGGAATGGAAAGCATTGGGCTAGTCAATACATATTCTCCCATGGATAGCTTGATATTATGGCACTTTCCAGAGCAATTTATTGTTCCTCCATTTGCAATCATCACTTGACACTCTGGTGCTGGATATAGGAAGCAATTCAATTCTTTTGCTACCCTACAATGAATAAAATTGTGGGTGCTTCCTGAATCAATCAACACTATTACCTTTTTCTTCTTGATTTGTCCTTCTATCTTGATGGTTTGAGGAGTGGTAATTCCCGCCAATGCATTACAAGATATGGTCGGATTTATTTCTTCTTCATCTAGGCTTTGTTCCTGGTGTATATCTTCTTCTTTTGACCTTTCTTGCTCCTTTTCTTCTTCCTCTTCACAATCTATGTAGAATAATTTCTTCTCAGCACACTTATGACCTTTAGTGTATTTTCTATCACAACTGTAACAAAGCCCTTTTGCTCTTTTTTCTTCCAATTGTTGTGTTGTCAACCTTATAGGTTGTGGAAGACTAGGGGCAACAACACTTCCATCTTTATAGTTGTGAGTGGTATGCTTCCTAGTTGCCATAATTTTGCTTTCCATTTTTCTTGCTAACCTGAATGCCTTCTCTAATGAATCAGGTTCCCAAAGGCGAACATCATGTTGGATATTATTATTTAAAGACCCTATGAACACATCAATCCTATGCTCTTCTGGAATATCTTTTACCCTTATGTTCAATTTTTGGAACTCCTCAATGTGCTCCATTACTGAACCCTTTTGTTTGAGACTTATCAATTGGCTAAAAAAAGTGTTGCTTTTTGTATCTCCATAATGTGCTATCAATTCTTCCGTAAAAATTGCCCAAGTGATAAATTGTTTACGAGAGCAAAGCCATTGATACCATACAAACTGATTTGGTTCTAAATATACAGTTGCCATACGTACCTTTTGTGCGTTTTGCACATTATTGAGATCGAAGAATTGCTCCATCTGTAATATCCATGTGGCGGGATCCTTGCCATCAAACTTCCTCATATCGATTTTTGGAATATGGTGATTCTTCGATCCAACATTAGCGTCTATGGAATCATGATTAACATTTCTTTTGTTCTCATCATGAGTTTCCTTTACTACCTTTTCACCATTAGTGACCCTTTCTTGTAGCAACTTCTTCAATTCTTCCATGTATGTCTTCAAATCTATCTTCAAATCATCCATCTTAGCTTCCATGCCCTTTATCTTAGATTCCACGCCATTTACCTTAGATTCCACGCCACTTATCTTAGCTTCTGTTAGCTTTTGTGAGCGTGACATTTGTTGCACTTGTTCTTGTAATTTTGATATATCATGTAGCATTTCTTCCTATTCTTCATGAGTCATGCTAGAGCTTTCAGGTTTCTTACTAGGTGTTTGCATTTTCTTTCCTCTGGGCATCAGTTACCGATAATAATGCTTTACTATGCCCTTTGAATTCCGTTAGACCAAGCTTACACAAAAATTTAAAAAAAAACTACACACCTTTTTTCACTTTATAGAAGCCTGATATTGAATCTGATGTATCTCTGTAATTTCGGATCATCCAGTTCTAAACATGCTACCTGTAGTAGCCTTCTGTGTCCTCTTTCCAGTGCCACAAGTCTGAGCCAAATTGGATTCTCCATCAAAGAGTTATGTGAAATCTCCCACAGTGACTTGATTTTAGATTGTTCAGCAGAGCGAACTTGTACGACGTACCATGAGTCACTGTTTCAACCTTTGAATCTAAAACACACACACAAGAAACTACAGTCCGTCCTCTTTCTGTACCATCTTATGAAATTTCAATCCGATCCCCAGAGAGAAAGTTATGACGATTTTCCCCATGTCACCTGTTTTGAATGTAATTCAGGAGTCTGCAAAAAGACCAACTTCCTAAGATCATATCTCCACCAATATCACGTGAAAAGCTCTGAAATTCGGACCCAAGGTTCAGCGCGAAATCTTCTCAAATGGGTTTTTTTTTAAACTTCTGAAACGTCACAGAAAAAAAGTTATAGAGAAAATGCCACGATGACCTATTTGGAGCAGCGAAACCCTAGAATCCAAAGCTCTGATACCAAATGTTATGAAACCAGCTCAAGAAAAGATAGAAAAGATAGATCAACGCCTTAGAATTCAGCCTCTTTGAGGGGGCAACCTCCTTTACATTACATAAATGAACAATTCTTGGATGATACAAATGACAAAACCTCCTTTCTATATATAGGAGTCTAAGGAGTCACAATATAATCCAGCCGACCTAACAATAATAATATAAAGCCACAAAAATAACAATAGATGGATTCTATGGGGCACAGAAATAACAATATGGGGGTAATAGGGGCACAACAATATAAATAAGGGGTATAACTACAATAGTAATGGGGTAATCACTAGTATTATAGGGACCCAACAACAACCCTGTCCATTTGTTGTTGCTGTGCATAGGAGCCCTGTCTAGAAGTCATGGCCAAAATCTTCTTCTTTCCCTGAGGGTGAATGATAAGGAAAAAAATCTTGGTCTGTGAAATGATCTTACTACATTGCTTTGCAGTGATCAAAGAGATTGTGTTAGGTAGGGCTACCTCTAGTATCCTTTACAACTTATTGCCCAAAGTAATAATCACATAACAAGGTATAGAATCATATACACCATGTCACTTTCACAAGTATGTTTTTCCTAATAATACATCACAAACTTCAAGAGGGGAAACATCGCATGTGCATCACATAGTACCTCATTCATGAAGGGTTTGATGTTGTAGGGAAGGTTACACTGTTGGTTGCCCTGAAGATCTCATCCTTTGTGAAGCCACCTGATGCTGTACAACCACAAATGTGTTGTAGTCAGTAGGCCCAACCACTTCACGACCTCTACTCAAATGAGGTTCTTTTGGCTCCCGTTGTCGACAATGAACTGTACTAGAGAACCCTTCACCCACATCTATGATTGGAAGAGACGTTACCCCTCCTCTGGATCTTCAGGCTCATTCTTCGAGATCTTGGTGGTGGCCATGATGGCACTGGGCTTTGCATCAATGATATGCTTCCCTTTCTCATTCCCCTTGTTGGTTTCTAACTCAAGAGTCGAAACATGTGTCTAATTTAGAATCCTTCATCTCAATCAACAACAACTTCTTGGTCCGACACTCACTCGTGTTGTGAGTGTAGCTCTTATGGAACTCACACCTTTTTCCCATGTCCTTATTTGTCTTTGGGTGTTTTATTTTTTTGCAGCTTTGGCAGGTTGTCCTGGGTCGCCCCGCCTTGGCTTTGTCCTTTTCTCTCGGTTTGGGGGTGCCTTTCCCTTACTTCAGATTCGCAAACCCAATTCTCTCTTCTTTTGTTTAAACGTCTGCTCAATCTTGACTGTGTGTCGGTACATTGTGCCGAGCGAGGACATGTCCAGGAACTGCATCTCATCCTAGGTGTACCTGTGTAGGCAGGAGTGGTACTTAAGTACCAAATTTCACTCAAAATCCTTGATACCCAACTTCGTGCAAAGGGTATGTTTGGTAAACTCTGGCACGTCTTAGTCCCTTCCCTACCATAGTGTGGTCCACTTTATGTATTTATCGTCATAGCTCCCGACAGGGTAGTACTACTCCTTGATGGCATCTCGAAATGAATTCCAAGTGGGTGCGACTAAAAATAGAGAGGGTGTACTTTTGTTCTTCTTCTCACAATAAGTTTCCCACTAGTCCTTGACGTGGGCGACATATTTGAGAAGTGCAAAAAAGTAATATTTTTCCGGCTAGAAAAATCGTGTACAGAAAAATATCCTTCTAGCATATTTAACCATTTATCTACAGCATCTGCATCTATCTTACCTTCAAATATGGGGATGTCAAAGTTAACTTGTACCTTAAAGGGTGTGGCACTTCCAAAGTAGCTGCTGGAAAGAGATGTGTCGCCTTTGGGTAGCACCTGAAGGATCTAAGCAAAGTTGTCCATCATCCCATTCCTCTTGTCGATTGAGGGCTTCCTCGAGCAATATTTTGAAAGGATCACCTGCCCCCTTGTCTTTCTTCTCTTTCGTCATGGGAGGTCATTGGGATTTTCAAGGTTGGCATTGCAAAGGTTCGCCAGTTCAATCCTTAACTCCTTATATCCTGATGTTGTTGGGGACATGCAGAGAAAAATAGAGAAAAAGCATACCACTCTGATACCACTGATCTCAACTTAAATAGGAATGCAACAAATTACAAATATAACCATAAATACAGAGATGCAGCAGAAATAAAACTTCATTTCATTAATGTCAAATACTGAAATATGCTTAAAAATAGAAAGGAAATAGAGCTAGCTCAGGTGATGGTAGCTTATCTCTGAGGAGAGAAGTAGTGGCGACATGTCTTTGAACTGTGTTACAATGAGGCTTGAATCCCTATTTATTATTGAGAAACAATGAAAAACCCTAAACATACAAAAACCTAACCCTAGCAGATGAAGCATCAAAATGATGGTCCTCGTTTGGGTAAATTGGTACATCAACTTCCTGAGGTCGTAACTTTGGCATACAATCTTTGTTTGATGCGCACAATACCTAGTTAGAAAGATATATCCAAGGAATACAACTTTAGAATGCAAACATATATCATTTAAAATTTAATTTTTGCCCAATTTTCCCAAAAAACATCGTTTAGGGTCTCAAAACAGTTTCGGAAGTTCTGGACTTGAAAAACTGCCAAAATTAGTAAATTGTGCTACAATTAAGGAAACTAAAAACCTGAAAGAGATAGCGGTGGGGGTCCAAGTGGAATAGGTAGCTGGCCACAAATATACACTTCGATCAAGGAGAGAGGGGACATAATTCGAGCAATGGAAAAATAAAAATAAAAAAATATGGTTCGATCAACAAGAAGCGTAGAAAAGGAGAGAAGAGAAAGGGATCGGCTCTCAGTTTCCTTGGAGGCTATGGGTTGAGCTACTAGTCTTTGGAGACCTGTAATTGTTGGGGGTTCCCTGGAGGTTATGGGTTGATATAGGATCCTTGGAGCCCTGTAACAGTTTAGGGTTCCCTGAAGGTTATGGGTTGAGATAGGATCCTTGGAGCTCTGTATTATCTTGGGTCCCTAGGGGTCGTGGGTTGAGACAATCTTTAGAGCCCTATAACAACTTCGGTCCTTGGGGGCTATGGGTTAAGATGTAATCTATGGATCCTTGTAATAGCTTGGGTCCCCTAGAGGCCATGGGTAGAGATAGTAGACTTTGGAGCCCTTTACAACTTGGGATGAGGTTAATCCTAGCAGCATCAAAAGAATACTTGATTAAAGACCTTGGTTACTGAATTACTATTATAATGGATCTTGGACTCCCTAGAAAGGTTTGAATCACTTTGAATGCACTTGGGGTGAGGAAATAACCTCTGGACTCCCTATTCTGAGAAGATGGTAGCGTCAAATGGTGGGATTGAGGAAGAGGTCCTCTGGATTCCACGTTTCCGTTGGCAACTGGTGTTCTAATCCCTTAAGCAAGAACCCCACTCAGAATCTAGAATATGGCTTGGGGGTGATAGATGCAAGTGTGGTTACAAAGGTCTATGGTTGGGTGGAGAGTCCTTATCCGAGACTTGGTTTCCATGCAACTTTAAAGATAATTGTTTGTGTTTCTTAAATATTAATGAACTTATGATGCATTTATGGTTGAAATGGTTTGGATTCTTTTTGGATTGTAACAACGTTGTTAATGTGATGGTCATGTGGGTGCCTCTCTATGCCTAGATAGCTTTATAATTATGATAAATAAATTCATACATAAACACATATGTCACACCTCCAAAATGAAAAGTGTTGATAAACAAGTTGAACTAGTGTATGCATTTGCAATGGAATGAAGTGTTGTGTTAAATTCTCATTACCACAATTCATAACATATACTTTGTATTAGGATTTGTGTTTTTTTGTATGCAATAAAATAACTTGAGTCATGTTCCTAAACCGAAATCCTTTCTTGGGGTAAATGCTCATTCATACTGATTAACAACACATATGTAAGTAATACAAATATGTCATGAAACACCACAGGAAGTGGAAGGATCCATAATGATCTAAAATAAAAACTTGGAACATTGGTCACAGAGACCGTTTTTATTACATAAAATAAGTACATAAGAGACTGCCCATTTGGCAGGGTCTATACATGTAGAGTCACATTTCTAGTTGTGAGGCCCTTATGATGAGTTGGGAAGACAATTAGAGTTCAGAGGAAAAAAAATAAATAAATATGTTTTACCCCATTCCTCTAATAGTATGATGGGTTGGGTGATGTTACACATCCGTTGTTACAACATATTATTCTCATTTTGTTGTTAACTACGTTTGTGCTTCTCAATTTGTTTTCTTGATCCCCCAAGTGTTGGTGTAGTGTTGGGTGGTAGAAACGTCTCTTTGGCTACCACTTTTAAGCTTTGACAAGCAAAATTAAATGAATTTCTACCCCCTCAATTGTTAAAGCATATGATGTTACAACATCCTTTGTAATGGTCATTGTTTCAGTAGTTTCAATAGTAGCAGTTGTTATAGCATCACCCTTTATAGCAATTTCAACATTTTCAATAGTAATGGGTGTTACAACATTAGCTGCTACAACAATTTCAGCATATTTAACATTGACATGTTGTTATCGAATATGTTCTTACAACATCTATTATTACACCATCTGTTGTTACATCATCTTCTTCTCAATCCCATGTTACCTATGTTTGTGCTGGTGTAGTGTTGGGTGGCAGAAAACCTCTTTGGTTACCCACTTTCAAGCTTTCACAAGCAAGATGAAATGGATTTTTGTTACAACATATGTTATGGCATTTTTGTTGGAAATAATACTGAGAGGGGGGGGGGGGGGGGGGGGTGAATCAGTATTATCAGATCAATCAAACTTTTTCAATGCTCAGAAACATATACGCTACTTCAGTTAAGTGAACCAGCGTGTACACGCTACTGTGACTAAATAAAACAGCGTATAAGAAGAAAACTCATAATTTAGTCAGCTTATTCTTCAGTTAAGTGCATCAGGACATTATTCACCACATTAACAGTAAACAGGTGCAGTATAACAGAACAGATCAAAAGTCACACACATGAACACCAAGATATAAGGTGGAAACCCAATGTGGGTGAAAACCACCTGCTGCAAGTTGTCTCTATCTTTCTTTAATATGAAACTTCAGTTTACAATCTTTTTGTACTGGTGCAGCCTTATACCAGTACGCAGGCTACAACCTGCAGAAGGCTACAACCTTCTCTCGTTCTCCAAACTTCCTTGGAAGGGAGCTCCAACCCCCCTTTGCTCTTGTACTAGCTAAGATACTAGTACGTAGGTGCTGACCTACAATCTTCTTTCTTTCAGGTACCACCTTTCATACATTTTCAGACTGGATATTCCTGAAGCACAACATTACAATCTGTAGACCCCAATTCATTCAACTTTCACAACAGATCATTGAAGCATAAAACAACCAATACTAGCATTATCAAACTTTGAATCACTGAACCACTGAACCCTGTCAATCACCAGATACCAGAACACAGAGCAGTCTACAGAACTCTGCAATAACAGTCAGATCCAACTGCAAACCCAAAAATCAAGCTTCAAGAGATATACGCTACTTCAATGAGCGAAACCCGCGTATACACGCGCTTTTACCTAAGCCAACCTGCGTACAGATCTAAAAATAAATTCTCTCAACTTGCAGCTGTACCAGACATCAGTTAGACCCAGAACATAATATTGCGACAGTATGCAGATCTAAAAATACGCATAATCAACCATATCATAATAGTGCATTTCAAACCATTAGATCCCGATTTATCCTTAGATCTAGTCTTCCATCAACCGATGTGATTTCTCCTTAGCTCAGATCAAGCAACCCAGACCCTGCATATCAGATCTCTTTCTCTTTTAGATATTCAAGCCTTGTCGAAAGATGATCTTGCCTAATGATCTTCTTCTCCTTATATAGCCTTAGGCCTTGCTCAATACCAAGAGCCAAAACCATAGTAACACAATACCATCAACTTCAAAACTAGGGATCGACACGCCCGTCGAGACACAATGGTCCGAAACCATAGGCACAACTTCCAAGGACTAACCGCCATGGACCAAAGGTACTTTTCCACATACACGCGCTTTTGCTGAAGCCAACCAGCATGTACACGCGACTTGGGCTTAACGAACCTGTGTATATGAACTTCCTTGGCATGCTGTACTAGGATCTGTCTTCTGATTAAGTTGCCATCACCTGTACCAACCTCTGAGCACCTGTACCAACCTCTGAGTGAGTTGCCATCAAGGACAACACTTGAATCATAATGCCAACAATTTTTTGTTACAAGATCTACTGTTACAACATCTGATGTTACAACATCTTTTGTTACAACATCTGTTATGGTATTTGTTGTTACAACATCCATTGTTACAGCATCTGCTTCTCAATCCGTTGTTACCTATGTTTATGCTTCTTAATTTGTTTTCTTTATCCCCCAAGTTCTAGTGTAGTGTTTGATGGTATAAACACCTCTTTGGTTGCCCACTTTCAAGCTCTAAGAATCAAGATGAAATGGCTTGTTGTTATAACATCCGTTGTTACAGCATCCATTATTACAACATCATAGTTGTAACTTATTTGAAATTTTATTATAGTATGTGCACTTTGATATGATCTAATATGATTATTGGTTAATTTAACATGCTATAATATTAGATGTATAACAGAGATTAATTATTGCATGAAATAAATAATAACTGTTGACACCTAATCCGAAACGGATGAGGTGAAGCCGGACAGTCATCTAGAAGATGAACTGATCCGTTTCTTTTGTATATAAATAATTGTTATCTAATGTGAAATATCAAGTTGTCTTGCGTTCATCAATAGCTGGAGTTACCCTGGCCTGACATGGTATCAGAGCCCAGGTCCCAGTCCCTTAAATTAGCTGTAACTCCTGCCTCTGCCTCTGCGCTCCCTGGCCTCCTCTGTCGCTGCCCCTCTCTGCGCTGCCTCTGACATACCTGCTCTGGCATGGTCTGTCCCGGGTCTGACCTGAAACATCTCAGTCCCAACGCATCTGTACATCCCATTCATTCTGAAACAGACCAAGCATTCCAGGAATACTGGCAGCTTGTAACGGCCTCGGCTTTACTGCCTTTGGTGTATTGACAAGCACCAAGTTTGTTTCGTGCAATTTCCAGGGCGACGCCGGAAGAACCCGTGGTTTCCAAACGTTCGGGTTTGCTGTTCAAGAAAAGGCTTGGAAAGAAAAACATATTGCGGAATATGGTACTGGAGATCACTTTCAACACATGAACTCCGGGCTGCTCCATATAAAATACTGAACTGCGGTATTGGCTGCATTTGAAGACTATCGTTTTTTATAAAAGACTGTGTTTGATTGTTATAAAGAACTGCGTTGAGTTTGAAGACTATCATTTTTTGTTATAAACAGTCATAGCTATTATATGCGCACTTGTATTGAAGACTGACTTGAGGACTGACGTGATAGCTATTATATGAGCATTTTTTGAAGACTGACGTGATAAGAACAGCGATACCATGGCGTAGATATGGACAGCGGCTACCATGGCGTGAAGACAAGGCCGACACCTGTATTCCACCTCTGGACAGCGGCTACCATGGCGTAAATGACAAGGCCGAGAACTGTGTTCCACCTCTGGGCAGCGGATACCAAAGCGATTTCATGCAATATATATATATATATATGTGAGCGCCCTTTTTATTGCTAGAACAGTGATATACATTGATATATGTGTGAAAAGTAATATGTATATGAGCGCCCTCCTTTTAAAACAGTGATAAAACAGTGATATACATTGATGTATGAGCGCCCTTTTCTTAAAACAGTGATATACATGTGACAAGTGATATGTATATGAGCGCCCTCCTTTTAAAACAATGACATACATTGATATATGAGCGCCCTTTTTTAAAAACAGCGATATACATGTGAGAAGTGATATGTATATGAGCGCCCTCCTTTTAAAACAATGACATACATTGATATATGAGCGCCCTTTTTTAAAAACAGCGATATACATGTGAGAAGTGATATGTATATGAGCGCCCCTTTTTTAAAGAGTGATATACATGATATATATGTGAGCAGTGATATATATGCTGATGGAATGTTAAGAGAAAAATAAAATGCATAAGGCTATCATATAAGAATTTCTTTTTCTCTCTCAACAGAAGTGTTTTCGGCAGAGATATTTTTTTTTTACAGAATGCATTCAATCATTTCAATGGTCGGAATAGTTCTCACTGGCAAGGAGAACTATTCTGAATGGTCTCGGATGGTGAAACACACCCTCATCTACAATGAGCTGTGGAAAGGAGTGTGTGTCGGAGAAGAAGACAGAGACCCTGTGCAGCCCACATCAGACAAAGAACTCGCCATTTGGGAAAACAAGAACAGCAAAGCCTTTGCATTGATTGCAGCATCTGTCAATGAGGAAGTAAGTCGTCATATTTCCTGCTATTCCACTGCTTTTGAAGCTATACAAAAGCTAAAAGAACTCTATGATACACATTCTGCACTTGAAGTTGTTCAGCTCATGATTAAACTCTTCACTCTTGAACTGAAAAATAATGATCCTCTTGCTCTTGCATCTGAAATAAAGTCTATAATGCATGATATAAAATCCACTAAGGTTGAGCTGGATATCTCTCTTATTGCCTTTCTCAAAGCACTCTATCCTACCTACTCCAATTATCTTGAGTCTTTACAAGCAAATGGAAACCTTAAAGATATAACCTTTGACTCTCTTGTGAAAAAGTTTGCTGAAAGAGAGAAAGCCTTTGGAAAGAAAACAGTCCCTGAATCTTCTGAAGAGACTGTTTGCCTTGCTCACAAAGAAAAGCATCCTGCTCAAGATTCTGCAAGAGGAAGAGGTGGACGAAGAGGAAGAGGAAGATACTTCAGAGGCAGGGGGGGCAGACATTCTCAAGCAGAAAAGGCAGATCTGCATTGCATTCGCTGCAAACGAAATGGATCACGTGATGCTTCTACATGCAAGCTACCATGGGACAAAGTTGAGCAGAGAAGAAATCAGCAGAAAGGTAAAACTGATGACTCAGACAAAGGTAAAGCACCTGAATCTGCACACTATATTGAGGCACAATGTAATATTGGAGTAAATGAAGATTTGTTTAATGCTTCACTTGCTTCTTCGAAAAATGACTGGTTGCTTGATTCAGGAGCAACCTGTCATATGACTCATAGGAGAGATTTCTTTGAAGATTTCACTAACAATGTTGATGGAGCAGTATACTTTGCAGATCAGTCAAAAATCAAGCCATCAGGGCTTGGCACAATCAGGCTTAAACTGCCTGGTCTTCCAGACTTTCTTCTGGATCATGTTCTATATCTCCCACAGCTGAAGAGAAACTTGCTGTCCCTGGTTCACATCCGCCAGCAAGGTCACTCCATTCACATGTTTGATGGCAAGCTTGAGGTAAGAAAGGCATCTGACCACTCACTTGTCATGAGGGGTATAGAAGAAGAAAGACTCCTTAAACTGCAAGGAACCTCTGCTCATGCACAACATTTCTCATATATTTCTCATCATGAAGAATGTACACTTCCATCAAGTTTATTATGGCATGCTAGATTTGGGCATTTAAACTATGATAGTCTCCGCTTGTTGAAGAAAAATGGTGTTGCTGGTTTGCCTACAATTCCTAGAAAACATAAACAATGTGATGCTTGCATTCTAGGAAAGCATAGCAAACAGTCTTTTCATGATTCACATTCAAGAGCACATAGGAAGCTTGAACTTATTCATTCAGATTTATGTGGTCCAATGCCTGTTCCTTCTGCAAATGGAAATAAATATATCATGACATTTATTGATGATTACACCAGAATGTGTTGGGTTTACTTATTGAAGAACAAATCTGATGCTTTTCAAACATTTAAGAATTTTCATAAGTGGATTGAAAATGATGCACAATCTCATATTGGGTCTATTCGCACTGATAATGGAAAAGAATATACATCAAATGAATTTGAACACTATCTTCGCCAACATGGGATTAAACATCAAACAACTGTGCCTTATAATCCTCAACAGAATGGTGTAGCTGAAAGAATGAACAGAACAATTTTGAATATGGTACGATCTATGCTTTTCTTCAAGAATGTAAAGACAATGTTTTGGGCTGATGCTGTTCTATGTGCTGCATATATAAAGAATAGATGTCCATCTAGTGCTATAAGAAACAAGACTCCTTATGAATTGTGGTATGGACATGTTCCTTCGGTCAAACATCTCAGGATATTTGGTTCCACCTGTTATGCTTTAATACCAAAGGTACATAGAAACAAACTTGGTGCAAGAAGTCGTAAGTGTATCTTCCTGGGGTATTCAAACACATCTAAAGCATACCGCCTTTATGATGAAGTAAATAAAAAGTTTGTTTTATCTAGAGATGTCATTTTTCTTGAATCATCCAAATCTGACAGTGTTGTTGAGCGGCAACTTGATCGCTTGGATAGATTCACAAAACCAAAATCATTCCAAGAGTTTGATAATCAGATTCCACATCTTGAAGGGGGGATTCCTATACTAGATCAACATGTGGAATCTTCTTCTGAAGAACAATCTCCCCTGCATGACACTCCAACAACGGATGATGCTTTAAGTGATGTAATTGATAGAATTGGGAGACTCAATCTTGATTCAGACCCAACTCAATCAACAGAACAGCCTGGACCATCTCAGAAAGGTCCCCCAAAGTGGCTGACAAAGACACTTGAAAGTGTTCATCCTGATGAAATTGGAAAAACAGGAACCCGAAATTCAAATCGACAAGATGGAGGTGATGTAGATAACTCTAATTCACCTGTTGATATGGATGTTACTTATGATTGTGAATTGAACTTGTCTACAGATTTTGAACCAACTTCCTTCAAAGAAGCTGCTTCTTATGATGAATGGAAAGAAGTGATGCAGAAGGAGTATGATGCCCTCATAAAGAATGGCACTTGGAAGCTGGTTGATCCTCCATTTGGAACCAAACCAATTGGCTGCAAGTGGGTCTACAAGAACAAGTACAAAGCTGATGGCTCACTTGACAAGCACAAAGCTAGGCTTGTGGCAAAAGGTTTTGCACAGAAAGAAGGGGTCGATTACGAGGAAACTTTTGCTCCCACAGCAAAATGGGCCACCATCCGGACACTCTTTGCACTAGCTGCTCAGAACGGTTGGAAAGTCCATCAAATGGATGTAAAAACTGCATTCTTGAATGGAGATCTAAAAGAGAATGTTTTTATGTCCCAGCCTGAAGGATTTGCTGTGAAAGGACATGAACACAAAGTATGCAAACTTGTGAAGTCCTTGTATGGCCTCAAACAAGCACCACGAGCCTGGTATGAAAAACTAACTGAGCATCTTCTGAAACTCAACTTCAAACATTTTGATCTTGATGATGCAACTTTATTTGTCAAGAAAGTTGGCAAAACAGTTGTATATCTTGTGGTATATGTAGATGATCTTTTAATGACAGGGAACAATGAAAGATATATTGCATCCATAAAGAAAGAATTAGGAAAAATTTTTGAAATGACTGATTTGGGCTATGTTCATTACTATCTTGGCATTGAAGTAACCCAACATCCAAAGTCCATATTTCTTTCTCAAAAGAAATACATTGGAGATTTGTTATACAGATTTGGCATGACAGAGTGCAATCCCCTTTCTACTCCAATGGAACAAAACTTGAAGCTCACATCTACTGAAGGAAAGGAATTTGAGGATGCAACAAGGTATAGACAGCTTGTAGGAAGTCTCATCTACCTCACTACTACCAGACCAGACATTTCATTTGCTGTTGGAATCCTCTCCAGGTTTATGCAAAAGCCTTGTGAGGGACATTGGTCTACTGCAAAAAGAGTTCTAAGGTACTTGAAGGGAACTCAAGACCTTGGAATCAAGTATACACAGGTGGACGACTTCAACTTGATTGGATACTCTGATTCAGACTTCGATGGAGACAAAGAAACTGGGGTATCTACTTCAGGATATGCTATGAGTCTTGGATCAGGAGCTGTCTCCTGGAGATCACGCAAACAATCAGTACCAGCGGATTCCACAACAGAAGCAGAATACGTGGCAGCAGCTGAAGCAACGAAAGAAATTGTGTGGCTCAGGAAAATTCTTGAAGATTTGCAAGTAAAACAAATACAATCTACTCCACTCATGATTGATAACACATCTGCAATAAAGTTGGCCAAAAATCCAAAGTTCCATGATCGTACTAAGCACATCAATACTAAATATCATCTGATCCGACATCATGTTGAGGCCAAAACAATCCATCTCCGTCATTGTTCCACAAACGAACAAATTGCAGACATCTTCACCAAAGCGCTTGGAAGAGAAAAGCTTGAAAGATTCAGAACGATGCTTGGACTCACCAACATCCCTTCAGATTAAGGGGGGGAATGTTGACACCTAATCCGAAACGGATGAGGTGAAGCCGGACAGTCATCTAGAAGATGAACTGATCCGTTTCTTTTGTATATAAATAATTGTTATCTAATGTGAAATATCAAGTTGTCTTGCGTTCATCAATAGCTGGAGTTACCCTGGCCTGACAATAACTTTTCATTGTAATTTTTTTCTTCGGAGAACAACGATCTTCCAAAATATTTGAATTATTCGCATCACATAGATCCAAATCACGTTGACTCCGATGTTGAGATGGCAAATGATGCTCATGATGACACAGATACAGATGAAAATGAGGCCAATGATGATACATAAGATGATGATGATGATGATGATGATGATGATGATGATCACAAGGGCGATGATAATCACGAGGCAGTTGTTGGTATAAACTAGTGACATTCATGATCATATATACTGCATCATGGATCATTTTTTATATATTGTTATGATGTCAATTTTCATGGTTACTATCATATGTATCATTTTCACGGCCTCGTGTACCATATTATTGAGTTGTATCTTTTTGACATGTATCATTTCGACTTATATCATTTGGACATGATGTATCATATTGACTTGTATCATTTTTTCTTACATAATTCATCATTTTTATTTATATCATTTGTACATGATGTATCATTTTGACTTATGTCGACTATTGGACATGCATCATTTTCACATGTTATTTTTTTTAAAGGAACGGGTATATTTCTATTAATCAAACTGGAATCTGGCCAGTTCCATTACATTCAAAAGCATCAAAATTTCTAGAGTCCTCCAAAATTTCTTTGACTAGTATCTTTGGGTATGCAGTAATGTTTTTTTTCCATATTTACTACATCATTATTCTTGTAATTTCTCCAAAATACACCATTAATACTTACATACCTACATAACATAATCTAGCTAGCTATTATTGTGAAATTAACTACTTGGTTCCCTCCACATTGTTTTATTTGAGTTCCTTTATAGCAGCCTTGTCTGATTCCTCTTGTTGGAATGCTTTTGTTGCCCCTGCTCCTGCTCCAACTCTTGTTGATCGGGAAACACTAGAGGGAGATCCCCTCCCTCACCAATCACCATATCCTATTCATTGTTGTCATCGAGGTAAAATATTTATTTTAACAATAAAACAACTGTATTCTCCAAATTGACCTCAAATTTCTCCACCTTGTAATCAATATTTTCTATCTTGGATATAATCACCTCCACTGTCGCTTGCAAAATTTCAACATTTTTTTTCAGATCTTCCAACTGACCCATTACTAGGGTGAAATAAGAGCAAGCCTCAAAAACCCTTTTCCCACCTTTCCTGGAGACCATGTCATTGATTTCTTGCTTGAACTCCCGATCAATCTCATCTCGGGAGGCACCAACACCATTGCCTGACAAGGAGGCCATGATCTCTTTGGCTCATAAAGAATGTATGGAGAACCACTGCACATGAATTTTGCACAACCATCCTCTTATAGCTAGACTTGAACTCTAAAATAACGGTGGAGTGAGTCCCTTCAAGTTTAATGTTTTTTGCATTAATATTTGGGAATTCATTGCTTCATGGTCTAGACCATAAACACACATGGTCAAACTGGGATGTTCTTATTCAACCACAAAAATATCAAATCCTTTGCTGACGACATCCCATATGGCCACATGCTTAGCATTAATCTTCATGTTTAACCATTTGTTTGGAGTAATGGCCCGTCATTTTGCTGGAGCGATCACTGATGAGCTAGAGCAATCACCGATGAGCTTTTGTACCATGAAATGACTACCAAATTTACACAATCTCAGTCAGTCAAAATATCCTCCTTAATTACCCTTAAGCATATTGATATCCTCGAGTTAAATCATGGTATGTGACATATATTTGTTATGTCGCCCTCCTCCATCAACTCGCCTTGAACCAAATTGATGCCTTTGTTGGCTTGATCGTCTGCCAAAGTGTTGTTCTCTCTCTTGATATGATAGAACTCCAAATTTTCAAATTTATCCATGATCAATTGGATTCTTTGTAGAGTTGGTCTTGTATTTGGGTCCTTGCAATGATTCAATTTGATACATTTTTGAATTATAATGAGTCTCCAAAGACATATATGATGATGATCTTGTTAGTATTGACTCGTCAATTTTTATATGTTGAAAGTGGTTGATGATTTGGATGCATATTTATTACGTACGATGGTTTTGATTTACTTCTCATGATGGATGTTTTCAAATTCACTTAAATTATAGATATTTGATTCACTTGTTTTAATTATAGATGATGGTCATGTTACAATAATTATCTTGTTATTTTATATATACCGGATGGTGTAGATTATATTTTTATGGAGATTTAATAAGTATTATGATGTTGTTAGTTTTTATGGATGTTTGTTTCCCTAAAAAATCATTATAACTTTTATCCTATAAAATATTTCAAATGCATTCATATGATGTATAATCATATAACTTATATAAGAGACATGATATATTTAACTAATTAAATTGAAATAAAACATATTAATTTAACTGTATGCAAAACAATAATAATTTTTTGAAAGCAAACAAAGAAGAGGCAATCGAAACCACACTAGAAGAAAAACTAGAAGCCAAATCAGAAGCCAAACTTGACGTATATCCTATCGTGAAACTTTGTGCTCAATATTATGCTAAAACTGGCATTATTTCCTATGATTGGAAGAAAAAAAAGAAGAACCAATGGAAGCCAAATTGGAAGAAAATTTGGAAGCCACATTAGAAGCAAAAAATGACGCAAAATTGAAAGCCACACTAGAAGAAACACTTGACCCAAAATTGGAAGCCACACTAGAAGCAAAACTTGACGCAAAATTGGAAGCCACGCTAGAACCAAAAATGGAAGCCACACTAGAAGCAAAACTTGAAGAAAAATTGAAAGCCACACCAGAAGGAAAACTAGAAGCAAAATTGGAAGCCACACTAGAAGAAAAATTGGATGTAAAATTGGAAGCCACACTAGAAGAAAAAATGGAAGAAAAATTGGAAGCCACACTATAAGTAAAATGGGAAGCAAAATTAGAAGCCACACTAGAAGCAAAACTGAAAGAAAAACGCAAAGAAAAATTTGATGTTAAACTAGAATCCAAACCAGCAGACGAATTGGAAGCAAGTCCTGATGCTATTTCCGGTGCTAAAATGGCGTTATTCCGGGTTTTATTTACAGCATTATTCTTGGCAGTACTTACGTTGGAACTTTCAGCGTAACTCCCAGAAAATTGTGGGGCGTTATTCCAGTCATTATTTCAGGCTTTATTTATAACGTTATTTTTCCGGCACTATTTCCGATGTTGTTCCTAGAGAAATTACAGTAAAAAATCTGTCGCTAATATAAACATATCTGGTCACGCCCATTTTTGCGCCTTGAAAGGTGCCCAATTCGTGAACTGAAAAACACTAAATTTTGGTGCTATTTCTATGTTCTGTTGTAAATATCAACATAAAATTCTAATATAACTTATACTGAGGCTTAAGTATTACAAATGATATGATGTAAAACTTTTAGGCAAACCTTAAGACTTGCCACAAATTAGTGACCTTTGGACAAACCTTGACGTTGGTGCTAAATAATATAACTTTTAAATATGACATAATGAATTTTCAGGCCAAATTTTTTGAAATAGCATGACCTTGTTTCTAAAAAAACACATTTTTTATGCATTTGAAAACTGACACACAATCTCCATTGATGCATCAATTTTCAAAACACAACCTCCAAATAAAGGCTAGATCGAGGCTTTGAATTGTGGCAATAAATATTTTCTTGAGGCCTTGATTGGTTATGTACATTAATTAGCTTCATGATTGCAACCCCATTTTTTTCACATTGATTGGTGTTAACTATTATCTTTAGCAAAAAAACAAAACAAAAACCCAAAATATACATGTTAATAAGGATTCTCAAGAGTTTTAGAGAATTTGTGAGTTCAAAATGTTAGATATGATATTTGTAGTGTGATATAATGCTATGGAGCATTCCCTTGCAAGGCTCCATTACTAAAGGAATTTATATTGCCAAAATCACTCAAAACTTATAATTCCATGGACTAGTGTAAATTCATTCACTGTGAATTGCAACAACTATCATGATATATATCATATACCTGGATAAAACACCATCAATTCCTATTTGGCCCAAAAAAATCCCATTTAAAGAAAGTTGATGCAATGACAGATTGATGGAGGACCCTTATAATGCCATGGCCTAGTGTAGCTTTGTACCTTAACCCAATCATGTCAATAACTATGGGTGGCACCAGTTAGGACTAACCATTATACGACTTCATTGGTCACATAAACTAACTTGGTAGTAGAGAACTTCTCATGCCGAAAATAAGCTCACTACCTGCTAATTATTGTTTGCCATCGACCTTGAATGCTAAGAGATTAGGAAATTCTTAGATCTAGTAGAGTGTGAAACATATTATTCAATACCTATTTCCATTGTATATTCCCTGGATCTATAATTAATCTTCCTCTTAGAGTGACCTCCAACTTATATGGAGTATGGACTTTGTTTCTTTATTATGCATGTAGTTGGTTTACTTCATATTCTCACCTTTTGAATTCCAACTCCATATAAGCATCTTAAGCTTCCTCACTTCATATTGAAATCAATATTGTACAACCATATTATCTTTTCTATTTGTCCTATCTGTATTCTTTTTCCATACATTCCTTGCCCTTTGCATCTCATCTGAACCAACATGCAATGGAAAATATATATTACTACTTTTCCATCTAGTCAATTGGATAAGAATAGTCTGATATTTAACTAACAAGATTAAAAGGTAGTAAAATTGATCTTTAGCTTATTGCTTACCACCTGTTACACTTTAACAAGGATAATTAATCCCCACTATGCCAAATCCACCCATGATATAAATACTTTGTTAACATGGTACCACTATGTGTCAAATCATAGTGGAAAACAATAAAGTGTTGGTAGGTAACAATGAGGTGCCATGTGTTCCAAGTAGTTAAAACATGTGTAAAAAATCCAATGAACATTAGAGTGGGTTAGAAATATGACACATGTTAGGTCATCAAGGATAAAAATGACAAAAAAATGATAATTATTTAGTAATTTCCATCGATAAGGTCAACTTTATCCATATTGTTGAAACTACTCGTCACAGTTATACACCATATGTAGTAGTGTATATTGAAAATAATAAAATGAAATACACCACCTATTACAACACATATCAGGATAGAGTCATAGGGTGCTATCATTACACAAGAGAGGAGGATGAAAGGGGCATCCAAGGGGAATTCCACCTACCTATAATCATGCATCATTTTCCTAAATGAATTTTCATATCCATATAATCCCCATTTGACTTATTAAAGCTAATAATTGAATGAATTTGCGAGGTTGCAGAAGGCTCACGCCAACTAGTTATTCAAGCATGGGGTTAACTACACTCATGTAAGAAATTAATGAGAGAGTCGAACCACTTGGTTATGGCAACATGGGATGAGTACAATTATCCTTGGGAAGAGTGAGACTCAAGAAAATATAGAAAAATTGAGTAGAATGTGCGTGTAGTTTTACATACAACAACAAGGGAAGAATTACAAGGTGGAGTGCTAGGAATAACAAGGATTCACTACTATGTGTTGAGTACAACTTGTTGAAGCTAGTAATCATGTTTATAGCTAGGTTGGCATTCATATGAGAAGCTCTCATTAAAAATACCCAAGAGCCGATGTAAGCTATACTATTGGCACTCTTGTAATAATTGGATTTCCTAGAGCCTCCACTTGATAAATTCTTTGATGGTTTTATGTTGGAGTCCTCGAGGGAATGAAGATTATCTAAGGGATTGTAGTGCATATAAGGAAAGCTTATCCCTTGGGTTGTGCAAATTGATTAGAATAGAGTTGGGTAGTTGAAATTGTTGTAGTAGTCACATCACTATGTTTTTATTGAGTATTGGGTTGTGTGAATGGACTATAGACACCCATAGGAGCTTGCTTATACTTTGGGAAATAGTCCCAACTTGAGGTGACTTGTTGCTGAGAGAATTCGAGTCACAAATTATATGGTTGGGTGGAATGTTTGATGTCTATAGTTGGTTGTATAAACCATATTAAAGATAAGTGATTTGGTCGACATGTTACAAGGAAAATTTTAAGAAACCCCCCAAATTTACATGTATAATAAATGGGTGAATCTCCATGGTATATAGAAAAATGTATAGGCCATTTTTTCATTGATATAATATACATATATAATTTTTTGGCCAATCGTTCACTAAATTATATTTTTTTGTTAAATCCTGGTGAATTTTTCACTAGGTTATATGGTATTGCAATTTCTTGGCTAATCTTCTAAAAAAATAGAAAACATTGTAAAATACTGGTGGTTCCTTGGTAATGTATAAAAATGTATATAATAATAACAAAAATATTTAGTTAAATTATAATATACTAATTTTCCATGTTTTGGAAAAGAAAAATCACTAGTAATGTTGTTGTAGATTCTTATTATACACTATTGCAAATCTTTTTTCATGCTTTTATCATGTTTTACCACAAAGGTCTTATCACATCCCAAGGGGAAACTAGTTGGAAAGGCACCCCCAAAGGCATGTGATGTTGAACTAAAGAAATTATTTTTCTCAAACTTGGTCTTGATGCATCTAGATAACTCAATCATATTTAATGTAATTCATATTTTGTAGGCTTCACATGAAAATAAGGTCTATGAATAGCTATATCAAAATCATGAATATTTACATCAAATTCTTTTGTTTTCTCATACATTGCTTTTCTAAAAGGTAGATACTTCTCCAATTCCTCGAGTTCAAATAAACCAACAACTTTAAAGCATCATGCTTCCTCGCCATATGTAGGTTTTCACCTAATTTTTGGATCATAACTATCTTAGTAGTTATTTCACTTTATTCTACAGTTGACAACTCTAATAATGTTGAATTGGTAAACAATTATTTGAAATCACAAAAAATGAAAAATGAAAATGAATGGGAGATAAGTATGTATTGAAACTTAATTTCCTACAAGATGAAAAAAGGAAGACAGTAATAACACAAACTCATTAAAAGACTACAGTTGGTGAGTAAAAAAATATAACACAAATATAAACAATAGTCCCTTCATGTTCCTTAATTGGAAAAATATGTCACAAAAAATTATCATCAAGGGATTTTTCACTTCAAGAATGGTAGTGCACTAAACAATCTATTGTTCTCATCTAATAACGTGTGATGATTTTTTTTGTATTGGTATCAAAGTATAATTGCATTAGATGAATTTCATTATCATGATAATAGGACTCCTATGATGAACACATAGGATCCTAGTGCATAGAGCATTTTTCTCTTTAGTTAACTAAGAAAATATCATTTTCCTTTCTTAACAAACAATAAGTATTTTCAAAGAAAATATAAAATAAACATAGTAGATTCTAAAAGGAGAAGATTCTTCTGTGACACCACAAAGTGAAAGGAAAAAATAAACTTTCCTTAAATAATCAAATATATAAACAAAATAATTTATCTTTTATGGCTCAAATTTCTCGCAATTTCTACATTATTCTTTATATGATTTAAAGATATTTTCCATTCCTTCGAACCCATTTTCTTCTTCCATGGTTAACTCCTTTCCATTACCTTTATATTCTCTTTTCATTACTAAACTCACTTCATATTTTATTTCTTTCTTTTTCCTTGATGATGGGTGGAGTGTCCACTCGAACATTGGACATTTCAAATATTGACACATAGTTTATTCCAAAAAAAAATATCAACAATGGTTGAAAATGTTGATGATGAAGTGGCCTATGATACAAAACCTTGTGAAAAGGATAAAGATGATAGGATTCTTGTTAATAGTTTGATTAAGGGATCATGTGAGTTCCCACGAGACATCAACTGATCAAGTAACATCAAGAATGTTGAAGGAAACTATCCAAGTATGAAAATTAATCATGCCAATGTATATGACTTGAAATCATCGGAGTAAGGATTACTTTAGGCATACTTTATATATTCATTTATTTGTTTATGATGGAATGCATGTATGATAATGTTACCTAGGTAGGATATAATGAAGGAAGAAGCTTTTGTATGGAAATATTGTTATAATCCTTTTGATTCAACCATGAATTAGTATCTCATGATTGAGTCAAATGACAATGAGTGAATGGGTAACATAATCATGTTATGAATTTGTATAACACGTGAAAGTGATTTCCAATAGAGCTAATGTGTGAGACCATATTGTTGATGGATATGGAAGGATATAATATTGCACAAGTGTCCAATTGTCTCCCTACTTATATTGGTGTTGTATACTTTAACCTTCTTGTAAATAGTGAGGATAACATATAGAGGAGAGGGTTTCTAAGGTAATATAGAGTAGAGAATGGAAGTTCCCTGTAGTATTCCTAAGGTATAGATGGGAGGTGACTAGATGATGTGTTGAGGTGTTGGCTAGACCTTACAACTGATGACGGTGGAATACATGGTATAGAAATGTAGTATTTTGATATCAAGCAACAAAGATAGATTGAGTAGATGTGATCATGAGTATTGGCACATTGGCTTATTGGAATAAATATTTAGTGTCATCTTGTAATGGTAGGTATGCTAATTAACCCATGTACATTGAATCATAGTTCCATTTCATTGAGTATGATTAACAACTAAAAATGATTGAATTATTAGTTTGTTAATACTATTATGAGAACACCTCATGGATGATAGTAAATATTGAAAGAAAGGATTATATGCATAGATACTAACTTTTATTTGGTTGATTAAAAAGTTTAGGTTGTAGGCATAATGGTCTTAGATATTAAAATGAGTGTAATTCTGTAAGAACGATTAGGTGCTACAACACACAAGAGCCAAACAATATGATATTTCATTATGAGGATCTCTAATTGCTTTCCTAGCAAGCTTAAAATTCATTTGCAATTACAATTTTAAGAATTATGATAGTTGTACATGCATATAGAATTTTAATATTATGTTATACATATTTTTGCATTTTAGTTGGTATAAGAGATGAATTTCTTACAAGGCTAGCAAGGGAGTTAGGTACGTTACACTTAGTAGTTGTGGTGGGGTTGAAACTTGGGCTAAGCTAAGATGGTCTCAATGCAGATATAGTCGTAGAAGGATAACACCTCTCCAAATTACCATGCCACCACTCGTCGTCTAATGCATCCCATTTTTGTAAACAAAATTGATATTTCTCTACCCCTTTATATTTGTTAATGAATTGTTCACCAAACCACTTGAGATATGACCCTTTTTATAAAGATGGTTTTTATTTTAATATTATGCTTATGTATTATTATTATTACTAGTTTATATAATAGTATTACATTTATGTTGATAAGTTTGTTTATTTTGGGATAGAATTTCTAGAATTTTAATTTAATTATCAGTATTGTTTAGGTGGATGGTAGAGATTTAACCTCCATATAACATAGATTAAAGCTTAAGATTTATATGAAAAGTGATTATGCCCTTCCACCCTTTTAATTAAATTTATTAATTAAAACAATTGTCATATGAACATTCAAGTTATAATTATTTGAGCATATTGTTGGGCGAAAGTATTGTCGCTTAATAATTTCCCAATCATTAATTGTCAACCCAAGGATTTCATAGACTTACGAGGCACATGCACAATATATAAATAATTGAAGACAAATTAACCTAATCTAATGTTTGAAATTGAAGCACACAACTGAAATTGAATTGCATAAATTAAAGTAATCTATAAATATGAAATTGCATAAAATAAAAACAACATATGAAAAGCAACAAAATAACAAATAGAAAAAACAAACACATGTAAGCTCACATTCACAATAAAGAAATCTCAATCTATTACATTACACTGACTTACATCCTCTCCAACCATAACATAACATAACCTAACATTACATTGCTCTGATATCCGATCTCCCAAATAGAGGGAGAGCACTCATATTTATACATGAGTTGATTTGAAAAGGAGATAAGCAACTCATGAATACAACTCCACTTTTCTCTCAACCAATTTCCATAATTACAAAATATGATCCCTTCAAATCCTCACACAAATCTTGGATGAAATATCCATATCCTCGTGATCTTGTCCCTGAAATGGGCTTGAATGATTATCTCCTCAAATATATTTGAATAATCCTTTATTGAGATATTTTCACCTATGAGATATGTTTGACTCCTCCCAAATCTTCTTTCAATCTAGAAGAGAATTCGAAATTGAACCTTGGAGGCCACATAAGAGTGTCTTGGAAGCTTCCAAATCACCTACACATGTCACCAAACTTATTCCACCTTTAGGTATAAGTAAATCCATGTTATTTTTCTAACTTTTAATCATAAATCCACTCTAAATACTTGAAACTAATAACTTTGGAAAATACTAATGTCACCACATATGAACATGAAAATGGAGGCTAATGTAAGGTTATAGAGTTGCAAAATGTGAGTGAAATAGTGGCGATGAAGGTAAAAATGTATGACATTTTGAAGACATTTTGGAGGCTCAACATACCCCCCAACTGAAGTTATTTCATGTCCTCATGCAATCTATTGCATTGATTTACTTTAATCATGATTTGATCTTTTGAATTGCCTTTCTTTTATATGAACTTTGGCTGATACTGATTATTCTTTCAACTTCACATAATTATTTGATAACTGTGTTCCTTTTGCAAAGTGTTCTTTTGAAAAACATTTGATTGCAACATATTACTTTCGCTAGTTCTTGTGTGGCAACAAAATTTTATTAGTATTGGTTCTTGTGTAACAATACTTTTGTGTTGCATAAAAAAAAGACTTTTGAAATCATTTAATCAGCCATCTAATGTGCTCATCCTTCGATCATCATTTGCAAAACATATAACTTTTGAATCATAATGCAATAGTAGTTGTATGGAAAAGTATGTTGGTTAGGATGGCATGTGATATCAAAGGATATGATGAGATATGTATGATATGTATCGTGAAATGTGAACATGAGGTATGAACATGAATTGGTATCCTCTCACGTAACTAAAGGTATTTTAGTTTTTATTAAATGAGAAAGGGAATATGGTGAAGTATTTTCCAAAAATTATAATTTTAGTATTAAAGGAATTATATGATAAAAATATAGGAAAGAACATACCTTCACTTACCTAAGAAGTGGACAAACTGTGCATATCTCAAAAGCTGATGAACAATGCAATATGAATGTGGTTGATGTTGCTGTTGGATCATGGAAAATGTGTTTGTTGCTGTTGCTGGATCACAGATCAAAAGATGGATTCTGAAAGTGGAATTGTGGTAGTCTCATATGGTTGAAAACATACTGCTGCAACTGTTGATGAAGTCATGAAAAGTATATAGTCTTCACCTGCTACAAAACTCGATGGTATAATTCTAGTCATGAAAATAAATGTGTTGTTGTCGAGCATGAAGAGAAGTCATTGGATTACTGGCCATTACTAAATGTCGTTAACCATGTTGATCTAGATTGTCATTGATGTCAATATGGAAATATTCGAGGATACTAAGTGATGATATGAAGCCAAGGAGAAGCAGAGTAGATCTGTGAAGAAACAGGAGCAAGAAGCCAAGGAGCAAAGCCATCAGGGAAGCCATTGGAACAACATTGGAAGCCATTGGAAGTCAAGAACAAGAGCAGTCAAAGAAGAGCTATCAGAAGAGTTCATCGGAAGCAGTAGATCCATGAAGTAACAGGATTTATCAAAGAAGAGCTATCGGAAGTCAAAGGAAGACCTATTGGAGCAAGAGAAGCATATCGAAAAATTTCATCGGAAGCAGTTTATTGGAAGCCATCATGAAGCCAAAGTGTAAGAGAGGAAGAGTGAGGAGAAGCCATAGGAAAGCCAAGCCATGAGTAAGAGTTTGTTACAAACTTTTCTTTTTAAAATATCGCATATGCTCAAGAGTAAGAGCCATATTAGAGATATCGCATGAAATATCAGAGGATCCAACATTTCAAAGGAGTTAACATATCGGCGGAGTATTGCAGAGTATCAGAAGAGTTAACGGAGGATTATCGCATGTAATATATGCCCAAGAAGAACTGATAGGAAGAATCCATCAGAAAGAGCAAAGAGGAACACGTAGCGAGGAAAGAGCCAACAAGAGAAACAACTATCGGAAGAGCGGGGGTTAGGAAAGTACGACTCAAGTCCCGCACTCGTGAAGTCCTGCACTCAATCCTAATCGTCGATCTCATAGTAAACCCTGAGATCACAGTCAACTGCGGGGGTTAAGGCTGGTTTTTTAATCCATGTGCCAGTCGAAGTCCCACAAACCTTTGTTTTTGATAAAGTTGTGGACCTGGTTGAGTTATCAAAAGAAGCTTATTGGAATACCGCATCACAAGTTATGAAAGGCTTGTCACATTGAATCCCCCGACTATGATATAAGGTGTGGACTCGATCGCTCCATTATAAACTGCCTTATTGTAATATCGCATATGTGTGTATCAAAACCTTCACATCGCAAGTCTTAAAGGAATGTCACATTAAAACTGCGATTGCAATAATACATGCGGACCTGGAAAAGTTATAGTAATAGCCCTAAGCTAAGATTGCATCCGTTAAATCACAAAGTTCAAAAAAGGATAACATGTTAAATCAGCCGATTGTGATATGTATGCTGACCCGCTGCACCATTAAAATACCTCCTAAAGAAATATCGCATCCATCACATGTCGCAAGACTTGAAGAAATGTAACGATGGTAAACTGCGATTGCGATAAGACTTGTGGACCCGATAGACTGCCGATTGCGATGGAAGCTATGGACCCGACAGATCTATTGACAACTGTTTAATATTATATCGCATCCATTTCATCGACAGTATGAATATCGGCCATGTTACATCGGCAATGTTAAGATTTGTGATTGTGGGACCTCCAAAAGGTGCGATTGCGATTAGTGATGTGACATGTGGGACTTCCCTATTGGTATAGCCTCTCCTATGAAATCCTCCGTAAATATTGAGTCTATTGTATAAATATTAAAAAGGGCCTCTCTGATATATGCAACACTTTTGTAATTCGGCCTCTCTTCCTAATGAACGTGTATTGTGAGTATTGGTGAACTCGAAGAGACAGAGGAAGCCAAAGAGTGGGAAGCTGAAGATCAAGCGAATGAAAAGGAAGCCAAAGGTGAGGCATATCAGGCATCTATAACAGAGAACAAGGAAACTTCAAAAAGGGTGAACTGAAAGAAAGAGAGGAAGTGGTAGGTCCAGCGGGATAGGAGGAAGCCAAAGGTCCAGCAAGACAGGAGGAAGCCAAAGGACAAGCAACTCTGTTGATCGAGTTAACCTTTGAAAGGCTCATACCAATGATAAATTAATCAAGTACATAACGCAACCTGAAGAAAAATTATGTGTAGGGAAAAAATAAAGTTTCATCTGACATCGCTTGAAGGGAGAAGTAGCTAGTTCCACCATTGAAGCATATGTGAATTTGTTTCTGGGAAGTAAGAGATCGCAATAGCAAGAACAGTGAGAAGCAGTTACGCCGAAAGCATTTACCGTGACAATGAGAACAGAGGCTTGAAACATAGAGTTGGTTTTTGTGTAGAGCTTAGTGCAGTTCATTTTAGACACACTAAAGGTGTGTGGATACATTATTGGAGATCATAATGGCTATTTGAAATCATCGTGAGGTAACTTTGCAGACTCTGTGTGGGAAATATGAAGAGTTGTGAAGACTCCTTAATATGAAGATAGGTTGCCATTGACAATGTAGCATGGAGACTACAGTGAAGTTGTAGATTGACAGAATTCAGTGAAGAATATTTCAGGAGCAGAGAATGACCACCAAACATACCTTGACAAGATAGGGTTAGAGCCCTTGGGGTTGGTGCCTCAGAGTTAGAAGGATTTGTGTCCTTGGAGTTGGTGCTCCTAAATCCAAGGCTAGTGCCTTGACAAGACAGGGTTGGTTCCCTAAAGGTTGGAGCCTCACAAAAGACCAAGTTGGTGCTTGGCAACAGATTGCAGCCTTATATATATTGTATCTTATTTATTGTAAATATTATATGAATAAAAGTGTTTATTCGTATTGTTCATTTGTATGTTATAAATATAAATGATTTAACTGGTAAAAATAACAATTGAAAAGAAATACTGATTCAACCTCCCCCAGTATTTCCAACAATTGGTATCAGAGAAGGTACCTTCACTCAAAACCTAACAGCTTGAAGTTTGATCTTTAGAACACAAATGGCTAAGCCAAGGAAGAAAGTATCCAATCCTCCTAAATATGTGTCTCCCTCTACCACTAAAATAAAAGACAACCAATTTGAGAAGGCTCCATGGTTCAATGGAAACTTTAATGTATGGGAAGCAAGAATGAGGAATATCTTAAAGACTCAAGGCATTGAAATCTGGAAATCAGTGATTGTTGATAGCATGATGGATGGAGAATCCAAGGAGTACAATGAAAAAGCAATGAAGGCAATCTTGAATGGGCTACCTGATTCTATAAAGAACAACTTAGAAAAATGTTCGTCAACAAAGGGTATATGGGACAAACTTCATGACCTTCACTCAAAAGGAGCATTTACCACGACCACTAGTCAATAAGATGATGGAAACCAAGAAGAAAATCCATAACCCATCATAGAAGCTGAAAATGAGAATGATGACCTCAAGGCTAAAGAAGACATAGAAGATGAAGAGAATGAAAAATACTTTGTAGAAGATCTCCTCACTAAACTTATGGCGGCCCTGGAAGATTTTATCAATTTGAAAAAGGAAAAGGAGGAACTTAATAAGAAAGCACTAGCTGGTGACCAAGACCAAACACAGAAGAAAGTTGACCTTGTCAAGATTCAAGTACAAGAAAGGGATGAAGAGCTTTCCAAGCTTAAGAAGGAATTTCATCAAAGCAAAAGAAAGCATCATCAAGAAGTCATATCCATGACAAATCAATTGGATAAAGAAAAGAAGCGGGAAGATACCCTGTCAAGTCAACTTGAACAAAGGAACAAGAGCTTGAACAAACTTGAAGAAGAGATTGGTCAGTACAAGGTAGAGGTCTCCTCTCTCAAATATCAACTACAAGAAGCAAGAAAGTTAGCACAACGAGTTGAGAAGACAATGGAAGCATTGGAAACCATAGAAGGATAGGTTGATGAAGCAGAAAAGGAGAGAAACACCATGATATGTCAACTAAAAGCAAAGGATGGAGAAATCTTCAAATTAAAATCTAACATCAACCCTCTCAAGGCCGAAACATGTAAAGCTACAAGGATCAAGGAAGAAATGGAGAGCAGTCTAGTAAAGTAAAATGAAGAAATCTTCGAAATGAAGTCAGATATCATCTCCCTTAAATTATAAGCAAATGAAGCAATACATATTAAGGAAGAGATTGAGAAACAACTTGCTAAGAAGAATAATGATTGTGAAAGATTGGATGAAGAGATTGTCTCCCTCAAGAAAAAGGTTGAAGGGATGGACAAAACCTTGAAGAGCTCTCAAGCCTTAAAGGACATGCTGAACTATCAAAGATGTCCATTTGATAAATCAGGTCTTGGGTATACAGGTGAATCCTAAAAAAAAAATGATAATTCTTCAAACAAAAGGGATGTGAGGAAGCCAGAAAGAAATGTTGTTGCGTCCAGTTCCAGAAAAGGCAAGGAGAAGAGTCAAGGAAACAATGGAAGAAATCCCGCTCCAAGAAGAAATGTAGATGATGTCAAGGATGCGAGAAGCAATGGTTATCATCAAAGGATCTCAAGGCAGAAAGACTTCAAAAGTACATCAAGGAAATCTCCATCTCCCAGGTACTAAAGTTTATTTCTTGGTTATTGTTATGCTTGTACAAACTTTGGACACATGGAAAAAGATTGTAGGGCATATCATAAAGATATATATTATGGTCCCCAACAATCTCCGAGGAACAATTTTGCAGGAAGAAGTCATAAATTCTTATTCATGAACAATATAGAACGCTTCAAGTGTCATAACATTGGTCATATGGCAAGTAATTGTAACTTGATTTGGGCACCTTCTCAAGCTAGAACTATGTCAGATAAGAAAGTTACACAAATATGGAGAAGGAAGCAAATACAATCCGAAAGTCCCTTGAACTCTCCAGCCAACAAAACATGTTAGTGGCCTAAACTTCGACAATCTAATCATTTGATGGGAAGACTCTGCCAAAACAGATGATGCATACAATTAGGGAGAGCCTGTGATTCTGATCATTGCTGCAGAAGCTGTTCGTGAAAGGGTCCTTATGAAATTCTTGGTGAGCTATATTAACAATCATCCTTTGATAAAGATCATTTCTCAGGAGCACTATATTGAAGAACATGTTCTCTTAACTATTCTTTGGATTGTTGTTGAATATGTCTTCCACTTGATCACTAAGTAGAAATTGGAGTAGCAGAGAAGGTCATCTAATGCTAGAGAAATAGAGCAAGTAACTATGTTGTTGTTATTATAGAAGGTTGTGTCTCGACTCAGGGATTTAATGTGAGAATAGGTAAATTATGGACACAAAAAGAGGCAACCTTCAAACCAACAAATACATCTGGGAATGAAGCTTTAAGAAAGAGCAGTTGGCAGCATCTAAGAAAATTGAAGCATTGCAAAAAGATGTCAATCAGTGAAAAGAATTTAAAAGACAGTCACAGATGGGATATCAAAATCTGCTAGTGGAGATAACTTGCAGAGACTTTTACAAGAACACAAGGAAAAGATGGCTCATCAAAAGGACTATATAAAGGAGAATGTTGTGCAGTCGAATATAGCTTGGGGAGAAGCAAAGAGATACAAAGGAAATTGGATCTGAAGAAAGATAGCAATTTCAATGGCATTTTCTCTTGATTCGGACTATGAAGGCCTCTTAATTCTGACTGTGGAGACAACAAAATATGGATTGAAGCATAAAAAATAGGACTTGAACATTTGGTGTGTGGCTATTTGCAATCTGTTTAGAAGCATTGAAGTGGAGCATCTTTAAGCATTGTTAAAGCCATGATAAAGTAGTATTTTTTTTAGACATGAAGAAGGGATATTGTGCTAGTTGATGATAAGGCATAAATCCTTCTATCTTGAGTAAAAAGAAGAGCACCACGACAGGGGAAGTAACATACCCATAAAAATATACTATTCATAAAGAACAGAAGTAATTTGATAGGGGGAGCAGTTCGACAGGGGGAGCCCCTAAGCACTCCTTTGCCATTGATGTCAAAGAGGGAGAGAAGAAGAATATTGCCATCAATGACAAAGGGGGAGATTGTTGATCTAGATTGTCATTAATGTCAATATGGCAATATTCTAGGATACTAAATGATGATATGAAGCCAAGGAGAAGCAGAGCATATCCGTGAAGAAACAGGAGCAAGAGGACAAGGAGAAAAGCCATCAAGGAAGCCATTGGAAAGACATTGGAAGCCATTGGAAGTCAAGAATAGGAGCAATCAAAGAAGAGCTATCGGAAGAGTTCATCAGAAGCAGTAGATCCGTGAAGTAACAGGAGCTATCAAAGAAGAGCTATCGGAAGTCAAAGGAAGACCTATTAGAGAAAGAGAAGCATATCGGAAAATTTCATCGGAAGTAGTTTATCGGAAGCCATCATGAAGCCAAAGTGTAAGAGCGGAAGAGTGAGGAGAAGCCATATGAAAGCCAAGCCATGAGTAAGAGTCTGTTACAAACTATTCTTATTAAAATATCGCATATGCTCAAGAGTAAGAGCCATATCAAAGATATCGCATGAAATATTGGAGGAGCCAACATATCAGAGGAGTATTGCAGAGTATCAGAAGAGCTAACATCAGAGGAGTATCGCATGTAATATATTCCCAAGAAGAACCGATAGGAAGAATTCATCAGAAGGAGAAAAGAGGAACACGCAGCAAGGAAAGAGCCAACAGGAGCAACAGCTATCGGAAGAACGGGGGTAGGAAAGTATGACTCAAGTCCCGCACTTGTGAAGTCCCGCACTCAATCCTAACCGTCGATCTCATAGTCAACCCTTAGATCACGGTCAACTGCGGGGGTTAAGGTCGGTTTTTAATCCATGTGCTAGTCGAAGTCCCGCAAACCGTCGTTTGTGATAAAGTTGTGGACCTGGTTGAGTTATCAAAAGAAGCTTATTGGAATACCACATCGCAAGTTATGAAAGGCTTGTCACATTGAATCCCCCAACTACGATATAAGGTGCGGACCCAATCGCTCCATTATAAACCGCCCTATTGTAATATGACATCCGCGTGTATCGGAACCTTCACATCGCAAGTCTTAAAGGAATGTCACACTAAAACTGTGATTGCGATAATACATGCAGACCCGAACAGGTTATAGTAACAGCCCTAAGGTAAGATCGCATCTGTTGAATCGCAAAGTTCAAAAAAGGATGACATGTTAAATCGGTTGATTGCGATATGTATGCGGACCCGATGCACCATTAAAATACCTCCTAAAGAAATATCACATCCATCACATGTCGCAAGACTTGAAGAAATGTAACAATGGTAAACTGTGATTGCGTTAAGGCTTGTGGACCCGACGGACCACTGATTGCGACGGAAGCTATGGACACGACGAATCTATTGATGACTGTTTAATATTATATTGCGTCCATTTCATCGGCAGTATGAATATCGGCCATGTTACATCGGCAATGTTAAGAGTTGCGATTGCGAGACCTCCGAAATTTGCGATTTTGATTAGTGACGTGACATGTGGGACTTCCTTATTGGTATAGCCTCTCCTATGAAATCCTCCGTAAATATTGAGTCTATTGTATAAACATTAAAAGGGGCCTCTCTGATATATGCAACACTTTTGTAATTCAGCCTCTCTTCCTAATGAACGCGTCTTTTGAGTATTAGTGAACTCGAAGAGACAGAGGAAGCCAAAGATCAAGCGAGAGAAAAGGAAGCCAAAGGTCAGGTGTATCAGGCATCTATAATAGAGAACAAGGAAAGTTCAAAAAGGGTGAACTGGAAGAAAGAGAGGAAGCGGTAGGTCTAGCAGGACAGGAGGAAGCCGAAGGTCCAATAGGATAGGAGGAAACCAAAAGACGAGTAACTCTGTTGATCGAGTTAACCTTTGAAAGGCTCAGACCAGTGATAAATTATTCAAGTACATAACGCAACCAGAAGAACAATTCTGTGTAGGGGAAAAATAAAGTTTCATCTGACATCGCTTGAAGGGAGCATTAGCCAATACCAGCATTAAAGTGTATGTGAATTTGTTTCTGGGAAGTAAGAGATCGCAACAGCAAGAACAATGAGAAGCAGTCACGACGGAAGCATTTACCGTGACAGTGAGAATAGAGGCTTGAAATAGAGAGTTGGTTTTTGTGCAGAGCTTAGTGCAGTTCATTGTAGACACACTGAAGTTGTGTGGATACATTATTGGAGATCATGATGGCTATTTGAAATCATCGTGAGGTAACTTTGCAAACTCTGTGTGGGAAATATGAAGAGTTGTGAAGACTCTTTCATATGAATACAGGTTGCCATTGACGATGTAGCATGGATACTACAGTGAAGCTATAGATTGACAGAATTAAGTGAAGAAGATTTCAGGAGCAGAGAATGACCACCAAACATACCTTGACAAGATAGGGTTGGAGCCCTTGGGGTTGGTGCCTCAGAATTGGAAGGATTGTTGTCCTTGGAGTTGGTGCTCCTAATCCAAGGTTGGTGCCTTGACAAGACAGGGTTGGTTCCCTAGAGGTTGGAGCCTCACAAAAGACCAAGTTGGGTCTTGGCAATAGATTGAAGCCTTATATATATTGTATCTAATTTATTATAAAGATTATATGAATAAAAGAATTTTTTCCTATTGTTCATTTGTATGTTCTAAATATACATGATTTAACTGGTAAAAATAACAATTGAAAAGAAATACTGATTCACCCCCCCTCTTAGAATTTCCAACAATTGGTATCAAAGTTGGTACCTTCACTCAAAGCCTAACAACTTGAAGGTTGATCTTTAGAAAACAAATGGCGAAGCCAAGGAAGAAAGTCTACAATCCTCCTAAAGATGTGTCTCCCTCTACTAATGAAAAAGAAGACAATCAATTTGAGAAGGCTCCATGGTTCAATGGAAACTTTAATATATGGGAAGAAAGAATGAGGAATTTCTTAAAGACTAAAGGCACTGAAATCTGGAAATCAGTGATTGTTGATAGCATGATGGATGGAGAATCCAAAGAGTACAATGCAAAATCAATGAAGGCAATCTTGAATGGGCTACCTGATTCTATAAAGAACAACTTAGGAAAATGTTCGTCAGCAAAGGGTATATGGGACAAACTTCATGACCTTCACTCAAAAGGAGCATTGACCATGACCACCAGTCAAGAAGATGATGGAAACCAAGAAGGAAATCCATAACCCATCATAGAAGCTGAAAATGAGAATGATGACCTCAATGCTAAAAAAGACATAGACGATGAAGAGAATGAAAAAGACTTTGTAGAAGATCTCCTCACTAAACTTATGGCTGCCATGGAAGAGATTATCAATTTGAAAAAGGAAAATGAGGAGCTTAATAAGAAAGCACTAGCTGGTGACCAAGACCAAACAAGGAAGAAAGTTGACCTTGTCAAGATTCAAGTACAAGAAAGGGATGAAGAGCTTGCCAAGCTTAAGAAGGAATTTCATCAAAGCAAAAGAAAGCATCATCAAGAATTCATATCCATGACAAATCAATTGGATAAAGCAAAGAAGCAAGAAGATACCATGTCAAGTCAACTTGAACAAAGGCGCAGGAGCTTGAACAAAATTGAAGAAGAGATTGGTCATTACAAGGTAGAGGTCTCCTCTCTCAAATCTCAACTACAAGAAGCAAGAAAGTTAGCACAACGAGCTAAGAAGACAATGGAGCATTGGCAACCTTACAAGGACAGGTTGATGAAGAAGAAAAGGAGAGAAACACCATGATATGTCAACTAAAAGAAAAGGATGGAGAAATATTCAAATTAAAATCTAACATCAACCTTCTCAAGGCTGAAACATGTAAAGCTACAAGGATCAAGGAAGAAATGGAGAGCAGTCTAGTAAAGGAAAATGAAGAAATCTTCAAAATGAAGTCAGATATCATCTCCCTTAAATTAGAAGCAAATGAAGCAATACGTATGAAGGAAGAGATTGAGAAACAACTTGCTAAGAAGAATAATGATTGTAAAAGATTGGAAGAAGAGATTGTCTCCCTCAGGAAAAAGGTTGAAGGGTTGGACAAAACCTTGAAAAGCACTCAAGCCTTAGAGGACATGCTCAGCTATCAAGGATTTCCATTTGATAAATCAGGTCTTGGGTATACAGGTGAATCCTCAAACAAAAATGATAACGCTTCAAATAAAAGGGATGTGAGGAATCAAGAAAGAAATGTTGATGCATCCAGTTCTAGCAAAGGCAAGGAGAAGAGTCAAGGAAACAATGGAAGAAATCCTGCTCCAAGAAGAAATGTAGATGATGTCAAGGATGCGAGAAGCAATGGTTATCATCAAAGGATCTCAAGGCAGAAAGACTTCAGAAGTACATCAAGGAAATCTCCATCTCCCAGGTACCAAATTTTATTTCTTAGTTATTGTTATGCTTGTACAAACTTTGGACACATGGCAAAAGATTGTAGGGCATATCATAAAGATATATATTATGGTCCCCAACAATCTTCGAGGAACAATTTTGCAAGAAGAAGTCATAAATTCTTATTCATGAACAACATAGAATGCTTCAAGTGTCATAACATTGGTCATATGGCACGTAATTGTAACTTGATTTGGGCACCTTCTCAAGCTAGAACTATGCCAGATAAGAAAGTTACACAAATATGGAGAAGGAAGCAAATACAATCTGAAAGTCCCTTGAACTCTCCAGCAAACAACACATCTTATTGGCCTGAACTTCGACAATCTAAGCATTTGATGGGAAGACTATGCCAAAAGAGATGATGCATACAATTAGGGGGAGCCTGTGATTCTTGATCATTATTGCAGAAGCTATTACAGAGATACAAAGGAACTTGGATCTGAAGAAAGATAGCAATTTCAGTAGCATTTTCTCTTGATCTAGACTATGAAGGCCTCTTAATTGTGACTGTGGAGACAACATAATATGGATTGAAGCATAAAAACTAGGACTTGAACATTTGGTGTGTGGCTATTTGCAATCTGTTTGGAAGCATTGAAGTGGATCATCTTTAAGCATTGTTAAAGCCATGATAAAGTAGTTTTTTTTAGACATGAAGAAGGGATAATGTGCTAGTTGATGATAAGGCATCAATCATCAATCCTTCTATTTTGAGTAAAAGAAGAGCACCATGACAGGGGGAGTAACATACCCATAAAAATATATTATTCATAAAGAATAGAAGTAGTTTGATAGAGGGAGCAGTTCGACAGGGGGAGCACCTGAGCACTCCTTTGCCATTGATGTCAAAGGGGGAGAGAAGAAGAATATTTCCAATGATCTGAAAATGGAATGTACTTGTTTAAGGGTGCAAGGTATCCATTTCCCATAATTTCAAATGTGAGTTATACACTCCAAGTGACCTCTGAAAATGTGAAAACTTCTTATTTCTTATACAGAGATAGACTATAGGGGCATTCACCGGACATATAACCTCTAAAGAGAGGATGAGTTCCAGAGGATACCTGGCCCTCTACAGGCTCTGCCTAAAGAAATAACGAAGTAAACACTTGGAAGTCTTTGACATACACATACTTGAAGTTTGATGTCTTGCGGAATAAGACAAATAACTTTCTGCAGCTGAATAGGTGATTATGTGTGTATGCAAGTTATGTATATTTGTTGTTTAACACTTTATATCAGTTTTGTTTAGCATATCATCTTCAGAAAATAAAGACATCAAAATGATAAAGCAGTTCACCCCTTCTAGGCTACATCTGCTGGACCAAGCCTCTCAAACTAGGCTTGTCCTCTTGTATTAAAAATGCTACAAAGGCTAATACAAGAATATGAGTGTCTCGAAAGACAGATCTGACTGTAAATACAGAATCAGAAGATAGGAATTAGCTAAACATGCTCTTTCCCAAACACTAAACAGTGAAATTGTACCTTATACAGTACTTTCCCCAATTGGCCCTAGTGGCCCTTTAAACTTGCATGGAGAATTTCGAGGTGAAGATGACCTCAATTGGTTCTAAAACCTCTGCCATTAGACTCAGAAGGTCGAAAATAGCAGACATAGGCTTTTGAATCACCAAAAATGGATGAACATAGCCCCCAAACAGCTCAAGCACTGAAATGGCCCTAGTGGCCCTGAAAGCTTCCCTGAAGCTAAACAGTGAGAAGAATGCCTCAGCGGGAAAAATGAGCTGTATAAATGGATTCATAATACTGAAAACCTTCAGGAATGACCTTTGTTCCACATTCACTAGCTGCACAATTCCCAATGCAGCTCCCAAACTGATTTGGCCCTAGTGGCTCCTGGAACTTCCACGATTCTAAAACACCTGAAAATGACCTTCGATGGCTTTGAAACCTGTGCCAATGGCTTCAAAAGGTCGAAGAGACCCAAAATCAAAAAAAAATTGTCCAAAAAGGACTTTCCTAGCCAAAGTTATGGCCATTTACTCCCAACTGCCAACTGGTCCTAGAAAGACTCCAGCTAACTTTAGTTGGAGTCCAGTTAACTCCGCCAATTATGGCGGGTCCGCCCAAATTTGGCGGTACGCCCAAAAACTCTGCCATCTTAACCGCGCATTAACCGTTAGTGGACTGCCAGTTCAGTTTGCATGTGAGCATTTTCCGGTTGTGGTTAAGCTGCATTGAATAGCGTGCTAGCGGTTAGTGTTCTAGCCCACGGTTATGGGCACGTAGTCACATGGTATGGGGGGCTGGCCACTTAGGGGCTGGCCTCCTTCGGGCCCCGCCCATTCAAGGTTAAAACCCATATAGAATTTCCGCCGCTATCCAAACAAGTCCCAACTATATGGCTCATTGGTAAGACGTGGTAATGCTGTTTGATTGGTCATGGGTTCAAACCACAATTTGACCAAAATTTTAACGTATGCCCATAAAACTCTGCTGACGTCACCTTGGGCCACGTGGCGGCCTCCGGGCCTGCCATGTGGCAACCTGTGATTGGCTGCCAGATGGAGTATTCCAAAGAATATTCTGCGGAATATTCTTTTTTTTAATTTTTTTTTTGAAAAATATTCAAAAATTAAGGGTTATTGGGCGATTTTGTTTTTGGC